>JANAVB010002168.1:0-20148 GCA_029216955.1 Iris pallida | reverse complement strand
TTGACCAGAGTTTGACCAGAGATTGACTTTGGTCTAGATTGACCTAGTTTCATGTAGAATGCATTAATTTGCATTGTATTATCATTCTGGACTTGTTGTGACTCGTACTGTTCTAAATAGGAGCCAGACACCACTCCCTCGGACAGTACTTTCATCTCGGACTTTCAGATAGCAGGCGAGTACATTCTCTGATCTTTTCATACCTGTCTGGATATATTCATGCTCTAGATTACTCTACATGACTGACACGTATCTTCACGGATTAGTACTATATGGATCCCTTCCTGAGATGTTATCCCTCTACGGGTGCATCGGTATTTCATTCATGTACTTTATCATGTGCATCAGGTACTCCTTGTACTCGTACTAGTTCATGTTTTTACATGTTCTCATGTGCTTCATGTGCTCATGTGCTTATCATGTGCTCATGTACTACTCATTTCATGAGTTCACGTATCTTAGCTGTATTCATGTGCTTATGACATAACTTGAACGGATCCTTGTGTATTGATTGGGGCGGGGTGAGTAGAATTGTTATGTGGACACAATCTCCAGTAGGATTCATGTGCTCCTTATTTGTATTCATGTGCCCCCAAGCCGTTTACATAACCAATTGTGCTCTAAATCACGTAGTCACTTACAGTCTTTAATATCATGTATCTATTTCCAGTTACAAACTATCTTCTGTTTTACTTGTACTTCCATTCAGTATTTCCTGTATTTCTCTATTGTAATGATTTATACTCCTAACCTGATATGAACTGTTGAGAGATATTGCTCGTTCCCGTCCTGACTGGACCTTTTGAAAATATACAGAGGACGAGGTTGAGGCATTCTGCCCTACTTATTACGGTGCCACACTAGATGAGTGCCCAGACTTGGACCAGCAGCAGGAGCCACTAGCTGTAGATGACACTCCTTTAGATTAGGACTGTCTTTTTTATTTGGGATTATTGTACTAGACTTTGAGATGTTCTGAGATGTATTTATTTTTAGACACTTAGTTCTGGTTTGTATCTCTGTGGTTCTCTATTCTGGATTTTGTTATCTTTCATTATCTATCTATCTTACCTGTTCTACCTTAGCTGTGGTTGAGTTTTATATTCTGTTATGTCACCCCCATTCGGGGAGTATAACTGCTATACCTTCAATTGTTAGATGTTGTGACCTAGGACAGCGTTCTACCCCGACACTGCGGTGTAGGCTGGACGTACCCACGTCTCGTGCCCTTACTCTAGGGTGCGGGTCGTGACAAGAACACATGGTCACCCTCTTTGAACTCCAAGGGTCGACGACGATTATCTGTCCAATGCTTCTGACGATCCTGCGCTGCTCGCAGGTGGTCCTGAATCTTCTTCACTGTCTCCACTGTGCTCAAGACCAACTCGGGACCCAATAGTTGTCGCTCTCCTATGTCGCTCCAACAAACAGAAGACCGACACTTCCTACCATACAATGCTTCAAACGGTACCATTTGAATGCTCGCTTGATAGCTATTATTGTAGGAAAACTCAACAAGATGAAGATGGTCCTCCCACGAACCGCCAAAATCAAGCATACACGCTCTCAAAATATCCTCTAGCGTCTGAATGGTACGCTCCGACTAGCCGTCTGTCTGCGGATGATACGATGTGCTAAACTTCAATCGGGGGCCCAAACTCTCTTGCATGCTCCTCCAAAAGTGCGAGGTGAATCTCGAGTCACGGTCCGACACAATACTAACAGGCACGCCGTCTAATCTCACATTCTGCTCCATATACATCTCCGCCAATACCTCTGTCGACTGGCCCACTCTAAAAGGCAAGAAATGTGCTGACTTCGTAAGTCTATCAACAATCACCCACACTGCGTCACGTCCTCTAGGACTCCGAGGAAAACCCGTGACAAAATCCATAGTAATGTGCTCCCACTTCCACTCGGAATGGGTAGCGGCTGCAATAATCCGGCCATCCTCTGGTGCTCTGCCTTCACTTGTTGACATACCAAGCACTTGGCAACGAAATGAGCTATCTCCCGCTTCATTTCGTGCCACCAATAATACTGTCGTAAGTCGCGATACATCTTGGTCCCTCCGGGATGAATAGAGTAAGTCGAACTGTGAGCCTCTGCCATCAGCTCCTGCCGTAGCTCTCCATTGGGAACATAATGCGATCACCACATCGCAATGTCCCATCGGTGTGGATCCTCAATCCTGTCTGCTCTCCTGCTTCCGTCCTCTCCTTCAGCCGTCGAAATCTAGCATCATTGGGCAATGCTTCCTTGATGCGCTCTACTAATCATGTTTGTACCTTGAGGTTGGCTAATACGCCGTCTGCTTCGGGCAATACTACCTCAATACCAAGCTACTCCAAGTCTCTAATCAATTCCTTCTGTGTGTGCCATGGGCTTACGGCTTAATGCGTCTGCCACGACATTAGCCTTGCCCGGATGATAATGATGCTCAATCTCATAATCCTTCATCAAATCCAACCAACGTCGCTGTCGCATATTTAACTCCTTTTGTGAACACATACTTGAGGCTCTTATGATAAGTGTAGATATCAACCTTCTCGCCATACAAGTAGTGTCTCTATAGCTTCAAAGCAAAGATAACCGCTGCAGCTCTAGATCGTGGGTCGGATAATTCTTCTCATGCACTCTCAACTATCGCGATGCATATGCTACTACACGACCGTGCTGCATCAATACACATCCTAATCCCTTTCCGGATGCGTCGCTGTAGATCACAAATCCTCCTGGGCCCAATGGTAGTGTCAAGATCGGTGTTGTGGTCAACCGCTTCTTCAACTCGTCAAAAGCGGCTTGACACTCGTCTGTCCATACAAACTCCTGATCCTTGCAAGTCAATCGAGTCATAGGCCCTGCTATTCGAGAGAAATCCTCTACGAACCGTCGGTAGTAACCCGCAAGTCCGAGGAAACTTCTCACTTCAGAAGCTGTTGTGGGAGCGGGCCATGATTTGACTGTCGTGATTTTCTCTGGGTCTACTGATATACCATCGACCGTAACAATATGACCAAGAAATGCTACCTCTTTGAGAAAGAAATCACACTTGCTAAGCTTCGCAAAAGTCGCTCATTCCTCAACGTTCCCAAGACTATCCGTAGATGCTGCTCATGCTCCTCTTGAATCTTAGAGTAAATCAAGATATCATCTATAAAGACTACTACAAATTTGTCCAAGTATTGGTGAAAGATCTTGTTCATTAAATTCATGAAAACTGCGGGAGCATTGGTCAAACCGAAAGGCATGACCAAGAACTCATAGTGTCCATACCTCGATCGAAAAGCCGTTTTGGCAATATCTTCCTTCCGAACCTTCAATTGGTGATAGCCCGATCGTAAGTCAATCTTGGACAATACTTTTGCTCCACTCAGTTGATCGAATAAATCGTCTATACGCAGCAAGGGATACTTGTTCTTCACTATTACTGCATTCAATGCTCTGTAGTCGATGCACATGCGCACTGTCCCGTCTTTCTTAGGTACAAAAAGAACGGATGCTCCCCATGGTGATGCACTGGCACAAATAAATCCCTTCTCTAATAAGTCATCAATCTGCGTCTTCATCTCTACCAACTCCTTGGGAGCTAGACGATATACTCGAGATGAAATAGGCTCGGCTCCGGGAATAAGCTCAATAGAAAACTCAATATCTCGGTCAGGTGGTAGTCCTGGAACTCCTCGGGGAATACATCCTCGAACTCGGTGATAATAGGGTGCTGAGGGGTGTCATGCATCACCATATGAGTCCCCGATGTGGGTGCATCAACTATCTCCGTCTTCTTTGGTGAACTCATACTCTGCCGCATTCGGCGGTCTAAAGATAATACAGCTCCTATGGCAGTCTATGAGAGCGAAATGCTGGCTCAACCAGTCTATTCCAAGAACCACATCAAATATCGGTATAGGGAATACAAGAAGTCGTGCCACATCTCTATGCCATTTATCACTACAGGACAAAGTCTACAAACACCACTAACAGGTACAACTCCTCCTCCAGTGAGGATTTTAACATTCTTAGCTAAGGGTGTGATGGGAATGCTGTGTCTAGTGGCAAAACTGGTGGCTATAAATGAATGTGTGGCTCCAGTATCAAATAATATAATAGCAGGAAAAGATACAACTAAAACCATACCTGCTATGACCTCTGCCTCTCTCTCTACATTCTCAACAGCTAGAGAGAATACCTTTCCTTGGTTCTGTCCTGGGCCTTGAGCTCTGGCCTTGTTGTAGTGTGCTGTCTGTGGAGGTAATAGTAGACGAGGTGCTGGGGCTGTGGGCCTCTGGGCCTGATGCATGAACTAGAGCCTGCTGCTCAGGACAATCTCTGGCCAAGTGCTGTCCTGATCTACATCTCATACATAAGCCCAAACAAAGTCGACAGTCATCTCTAATATGCCCCTGCTCCCGTAAAAGTTGCAGGTGGGCTTCTGATAAGGTGTGTGCCTCTGCTGGTACTGTCCTGTAGTCCTCCTGATAGGTCCACTCTGAGTAGCTCGGGCTGGTGTAGCTGCTGGTGTATGACGCCTCAATGTCTGCTGCTGTTCCTTGCGAAGAATCTCCTGAGCACGAGCTTCTTCCAAGACAGCTGAATGAGAGACTCGAGACTGAGTAGTCGTATAAGACTTGAGCTCTGGTGCAAGCCCCTGGTAAAATCTCCTCGCCTTCTCTAACTCTGTCGGAATTAATCCCGCTCCAAATCGACTCAGGCGATTGAACTCCAAGTCATACTCATCAACTGTCACATTCTCTTACTTCAGATGGAGGAACTGGTCATAGAGACCATCTCGAACATGAATAGGGAAGAATCTCTCATAAAATGCATCATAGAACTGCTTCCAGGTGATCCCAGTGCCTAATCGTCTCTCTTCCGTCTTCCACCAGTAGTGAGCATTATCTTCTAACAGTAGGTCCACTGCTGTCATCCAATCTCGAGCTGGCAACTGGATACCTTCAGTAGCTTCTCGGTACTAATAAGCCACTGTGACACCTCTAGTGGCTTCTCCGTCCCTCTAAAGGCCTTGGGGTTCATGTCTGTAAAATTCGTGATAGAGCCTTCATAGGGATGCAGAGCCGGTGCTGGTACTGGTGCTGGAGGTGGTGGTGGAGGTATCGCCATAGCTGCCATCATCGTCTGTCTCATCCGCTCAGTCTGCTGCCACTGTTCCTGCATCATGGCATACATAAACTGAGTAGTAGGGCTCCCATCAGTCGGTGGTGGAGGCATCTGAGGTCCCGACTGTGGAGGAAACTGTTGAGGGAATGGTGGTGGAGGAGGCAGTGGTACATTCCCTCCTGGTAGCATGGTAGTAGTCTGTCCTGCCTGGCTGCATGGGGGTGCTGCGACCTATGGGTACTCCATCGTCGGTGTCGTAGTAGGCTGCGACAGTCCTGGCTGGTATGGTGTCACTGGAGTCATTGGAGGATTCTGTCCCTCCGAAGTAATCTTCTCACCAGATGTGAGGGCCAAGGCAGAAGTGTGTCCACTTCGTAGATTCATACTGTTGGCATGAGGAAGATAAGTTTGATATTAGGAAAGATTAGATATGAAGTAAATCGAATAATCAAGGAAGTTTCGAAAAGATTGGAAGTCAAGGGATAGTAGTAGTTCTGGATGAGATATTCCTATTCCTATATGCAGGCTTGTTGGGCACAGTCATGTAACCCAACAATATTAAATTGGACCTGCATGGGCCACCATAAAAACATGTAACGCCCCAGTCCCAAAATACATAGGACCAAGTACGTGAACATGCCAGTTGCACATATACGAAGAATACTCCAATATATAGAATCCTCGCATATGCACATAAGCTGTAAATAAATAATCACAGGCCAGAATTACATATCTAATCTCATCACAGCTCAACACAGAAGATAATGAAGTCCGAATAAATAAATAAGAGTATCAAAAGATAGCCGGGTGAACATACTCACTCCAAACAGCTACGAAAAATAGTCTCACAAGATCGGAGTTCGACCTTCGCAAAATAGAAAGAAAAAGAGGTGTAAAATAATATCTACAACTGTCTCAGATAAGAAATAGACTAGAAGTCATAAGGCACTGCCTCGTCATTAATGTAGGATAGCTCCAATGCCGCTCCGTACTCCTGTGGAAAATCGTCTAAACCTGGAGAGATAACCAGGTCCTCAGGGGACATAGCAAGATACAAGAAAACACCATGCCATATAACTGTTATAATATAATAAGAGAAAAAGGTATGCATGCAACCGGGTTCCTGACCATTCTACTGTGAATATGCAGTTGAGATACATTCCTTCGACGCATGAGCCCTGGCTGAATATAGGATCCGGTATAGTCCTCTCTTGGGCACCAGTGACCAAGTGCATGTCGTTGAAAAACGACAGTGGCCAACCTGAGAGGCTCATACCCGTATCTCCAGCGGAGCTTCCGGGTTACAAGGGAAGTGCAATCGAAGCCCATACGTCAGGTAATGTTCTCCCCACCCAATGCCTAGTATCATCATCTCCATGACTAATATGTACCTCTAGTAACCGCCAAGTCTTCTAGCATGCAATTCTATTGGCAATTACCCCTATCCGTCGTACGCTCCATACGTATCGGTGGCCAGCCGACTACGCGAATATGTTTTCTATATGTGACTCACATCACGTGATACAACAAGTGTCAAGGCCGTATGAGATATACCAATACCTCAACATCAATGGGTGGTCAATAAACTAAGTCAATGCAAGAGAATAAATAAAGCAAGAAAAACGACCGATAGAGTTGCTTGCACCCAAGTGTGACTTGGACGCACAGTTTAAATATCATGAAATAAAATGCTGAAAATAACAACTGAAAATAAGAATATAATAATCACAGAGTCAGGTGGCAAGGTATCTTGCCTGGTGGTGCAAAGTGGTAAGTCCAAGAGTAGCAAGTGTCAGCACGAAAACTCACAAATCACAAATGACTCCAAACGCTGAAACAAACATCAAAAATGATCTCGGTGAAGAAGATATACCTAGAAAATGCCTGTCCAAAAGTTAAATTCTAGAATATGGGCAAAATCGTAATTTTAGGTCAAAACGATGTCCGCCGTTGGACCCGCTTTGCACCGAAATGCGTGTCAAAGTCTAAGGCCTCTAAATTCGTCAAACTACATGTCTACGGTTTCAGTTTGAGGAGAGGAACTCAACGGTATGTCCAGTTTTGGATTCAGAGAAGCCGTATACAAAATCGCCCGTTTGAGTGGGTCGCAGGCCCGCCAAAAATGGGTTTCGATTCGACCTTCTCAGAATCGAACCAAACATGGCATGCAGGACCAAAATTTCGATCCGGACATGTTGGCGTAAGTTTCATCTCGATCCGACAACTCTACACGAAGTTATGGACAAGTTTACAAAATGCCGATACGGGGGTATCTCGACGGATACGCATTGATTTCGTCGCGCACACGCAACGAAATCGAGTCCCATCAGTTCCCACACGTCGGTAACATCCATACGCGCCTTTCGATGTGTATAGTGCACGACCACGTCGCCCGGTTTGTCGGGGCGTACGTCGTATCGGAGAAAATTCTAAAATTTTATATAAATTAACACAGGTTTTTCTCCAACTTCAATATCAGTTTAACTCCTATACATTAATCGAAACAACGATCCAGAATATGCGTTGTGATCTCGGTTATGTTGCCTTCACATGTGTTCAATTAGTTTTTATGAAAGTTTAATGGACAGCGAGGAAAAGTGGCCGACAAGTTGACGTTTCAAAACAGTTTTTAATATTCAGAAAAGTGGGTTTTTCTCCAACTTCGTCTCAATTTTTCGAGCAAGTTGGATGGCCATGTCAAAATCCACCTGGGGGATCTTGAAGAGGGTTATGAGTGCTTTATCTAAGATTTTCTAGATCGAAAAGTTATCAAGTACAATCGAAGTAAAGTTCGAGGAAAGTTGAGTACCTGGCTGAGTTTAGAAACAGGGTATCTCTGTTTCGGAATCTATTTCGACGCGCTTGGCGAGGCTTCGATGCACGCACGGTGGCCGCGAGCAACCTGGGATGTGCGCCTAGGGTTCTAGACTGGGGAGGCGAAGGAATTACTTTGAGGGTTAGGGTTTCGATTTGTTTTGTTGTAGGTTGAATATATATACTGCCGCTACTTATTATTCCTATTAGTAATAGGAACGACACATGGGGCTCGGGTTTGCTAATACTCGGCTGCAGCTGCTGCTGCATTCATTTAGGTGTGGGAGCTTTGGGTTGAGGTGGACCCCCCACCCCACGTGGGCTGGTCCCCTCTCCCTTCCTATTATTATTATTATTATTATTTTTACAAACCATCAGCATTAGAACCAATCGGCCAAAGCCTGGCCGCCCCCTTGCTGGGGTTGGGCCGGGCCCCACCACACTATATATTATTTATTCTTTTTTTTAACTAAAAAACCTTTATATATATAATTATATATATATATATATATATATATTTATATATTTTTTTTTAACTAAAAACCTTTATATATATAGTTATATATATATATATATATATATATATATATATATATATATATATATATATATATATATATATATATATATATGAATAAAAATCTAAAAGTCCTATAAATTATTAATAAGTAACAAAATGGTTTTTAATAATTGAAAACTATATTTATTAACAATTAGAAATATATCAAGCACAATTTTACATATAATATCTAAAATTATGAATATACCAATTACCACATTAATTCCAATAATATCGAAAAATTATTTTTAAAATACTAAAATATTTAGAAATATTGGGGGTTACATAGTGGCAGTTGGGACACGTGGCAGAAGATTGACTAAGACTTATCCACTCGGATTTATTGCAACCAACAAATCATAACAATGCAGATTTATTGCAACCAACGCAACAGCCCAGATTGATTTCCAACAAACAGATCAAGGTTAATCTTAAGCAATCCCCAACCGCCCACTTTCAAGGCGCAGTTACTGCACACCCCACTCATCACAAAGTCCTATAAATAGCAGAGGATTATTCCTTTGCACGGGCACACAAAGAAAAGCACATACAGAGAGACATATAGAGCAACGCAGTGCTGAACATAGAGAGAGCTTTTCTTTGCCGGAGCCAAGGTTGCGTTCGATCGTCCAAGGAGTAAGGCAGAGTTGATAACACTTTCCTGAGCCTCTACCGTCACCCCCCAAAATCAAAACTAAACACTTGTACTTAGATTGCTTTTCCTAGGTTTGTTCCTAGGCTCTCTTTGTACGAGCGAGTTTGTAATTGTGAATTAAAGTTCAGTCCTCCCATAAAACTGTTCTGTTCTTTGATAATCAATGGCAAACAAGTGGCACACTAGTAGCATGTGCGTAGAGGGCATCGAGTAGATCATAACCATATTTAGCCCAAAAGATTTGAGTCAAGGTTGGATCTCTAACTGCAGTCGAAAAGTACATCAGTGTTATGGAAAGGGTTATCGCTAGTCCCTTTTGACCTGAAAGTCGTATCATAAAAATAGAGCACAAGAAGATGTGTTTGAGTGGGACATGATATGTCTACTTAAAGGTGGACTCGTCTAGGTCTTGCATTTGAATTTTGTTGGAAGGTAACAGCTAGTATTACACTCTAAATATTAAAGTCACGGTAAGGGACACCAAAAGATCTAAAAAAAGTAGGAGTTCACGAGTTACTAATTTATCATCCTAGTGAGAACCAATTTACCTAAATCAATAGGTGATCCCATAATTCCTAAAAGTAATAATGGCTTACAATCTATTCACTCTAGAGACAAGGACATGGTTTTTTTAGGAATAATGAGGTTAGGAATATTTGAGGCGCGACATCGTACCTTGACCTTTGGTGATAATAGTCACGATATGATCGATAACGTGATATGGTAGTTATGAATCAGTTTTGATAATCGTACCCCAATTTCTGATAAATGGAAATGATTACGTACAACGATACAAGAGTCGATAGAATAGAAGGATCCACTCTTCTATAGTATACGAGAGCTTACCGATGGGGTAACAAACTTTAAGGCACGTCATATGAAAGATCTCTAAAGACTAAGTCATAAATTTCTATTTGTGTTAAGCCGGTCAGACTGTAGTCCTAAGATTCCTGATGGCGTTGCACATAGTGCTCATGCATTACTGTTGATAATTAGTGAATCAATATGATGGAGCATAATGCTGAGTCACTTCTTTAATAGTAGAATTTTATACCTTGAATGACACCTGCTGAATCCCTAATCCTTGAGTGGGTGTCTATCAGTCATTGTAAATGCTTGCCCTTGTTTTTGTCTATTCCTCTCTTGTCTAACTGTGAGGGCCTGGTCGAGTAAGGATGTGTTAAGGCATAAGGATTGCCAGTTAAAGCAAGATTCAAGAAAATATTTAGAGACTCACAATAATTTGTTTCTTGCGAATAGTTAGTCTCCTAGGTTGGTGTTTTGACCAAGGGTAAGACCCTAATCATTCTCAAATTCCAATGACTAGAAGGTCATGATATTAGTTTTAGGGTCGAGGGGAGGACAAGTAACTCAAGGCGAGGTTGTAGTCACATGGCTGGCCGATGGTAGCTACACTTGTGTATACAACTATCATAGCCATGAGGGATACTCCATATCTATCTACCAATTTTGAGTGTTCGTCTTTCTAAATCAGTGAAAGACAAAAGCAAGAAAGAGTTCAAGAAGAATGTTATCGAATACAATTACGTGATTCAAAGGCGAATGTACAATTTAAGAGGAATTGTCAATACAGTCGCGGATGAGATCCTGGATACCCCTATATCTCAATCCACGTAGGATAATCAAATGAAGAGCGAACCAAGTGCACCAAGGTTGATCAGACCATAGTACACTGATTCTGATTAGACAATATGTTAGTGGTTGTCTCCAGTATACATATGTCCTGAACAAGTTCGATAAAGAATAAGCTTGCAAAACTAGGATATAAATAGCAACATTATTTATGATATTGCAAAGTAATAGTACGGGAGATAATGTTGAAAGCAGTAATAAATAGCTCAAGTTTCACAAGGATCTAAGTCTTGTCCAGTGTTCCTACTTATACAGTCGTCCTACTGGCTCTTGTATCAGGCCATGGTTGACTAATGAAGAATGGGCTACTAAAACTCTATATTCTAGGTAAATATATCTTTCTACACTAGTATATATTCAGTACCACCCGGTTATAGTTCACTATTAGGTTATAAGAATACGGGGTGATAGGCCGTGAGGCATACTACCCAACTTATAAAAATTAGCTATTAGAGTGGTTAAGGAATTTAACACATATCTCCAGTAAGAGTTGTCTTCCTACTCTTTTTATCAAGCACGAAGGACAAAGGTAAGATTTACAATTGAAAGGTGTCAAGCAGAAGGAAATCAAGGTAGTCGGATGAGAGTTCGAAATTGGAATCAAGAAGGTAATTCAAGTGTGTGGATGAGATTCTAGACTCTAATCCTATTTGCAGGCTCACATCGGTACAGTAACGTATCCGAAGTGATAAACTTGACCTGTATGGGCCACCACAAAAATATGTAACGCTCCAGTCCCAAAATACTTAGGACTAAGTACGTAGACATGCCAGCTGCATACATACGAAGTATACTCCAATATATAGACACCTCGTATGTATACATAAGCTGTAAAATGCAGTAAATCAAGAGTAATCTAATCTCATCCACAAAATAAAAGAATAAAAGATATCATATAATCAACTATGAAATATTTTTGTACAATATGTTGGACGGAAACAAATCCACTACCAACAAGTAAGAGAAGAAATATATGGAAAATAAAATGAGTTTGGCGAGCGAAGCGAAGATGATCCAAGTGCAATCATCCTCGAAAAAATTAAGATGATCACGGCCATGGATAGAACACCTGCGAATGACAAGAGCACACACCTGGAAAGATAACCAGGTCCTTAGAGGGACGTAATAAGGTACAAGAAAATACCATGCTATATAAATTGTGATATATAATAAAAAAAGGGATGGATGCAATAGGGGTCCTAACCATTCTACTGTGAATATTGTCAGCCCTTGACCCAAAAAAAACCTTTTATATTTTTATTATTTATTGTTGTCACTATTTACTATATATATATATATATATATATATATATATCAATGATATATTAGACCTAGTAAATAAATAAGTGTTAAGAGAAGACTGCAATACTATATGTAGTAGGGGCTTGGTAGCAAAACCCCAAAAATTCAAATACCCAACCAAATCAGCTCCTCTGCCTTCTTATCCAATTCAAATTTCTTAGAGATCAAACCAAAACAATTTCAAACTGCTATAGCCGATCATCCCTCTATTCAATCTCTGTTCGAAAATACTAACTCTTCTCAAATCCTGAGAGGATAAACCCAAACCGAATTCTAAATCCAACCTCTCTACTTCCAATGAGAGCAATCACTATATATAGTTGAGGAAGGCACCCGACTCCTACTCTCCATCTACGAACCCTAAAATCCCCTTCTTCTTCTTCCCATTAAAGTGTGTAGTCGGAGTTGCCAACAAGCACTGCTGAGCCCTGTCAGGTAATCTTGTTTTTAAATTGAACCATTGCCATTATGCCAAGTACTATTCGATTAAATGGCTAATAGAGTTTTGGTGTCAAAGAAAATAAAGTATCACAGGAGTATCAATCATAGGGATATATTTATGTCAGAGGATAGGAGTTAACCATGGGTGTTGGTCTTGGAAGGAGTGTAGTGGACAGCTAGGATATGGCCATTATAGGCTATACTCCTCTAATGGCAGGCTGGTTATCACAAGCATAGGCCATACCTAAACAACTCACGCTAGTACCTACCAACTGACACCATGTAGCAACTGTACAGGGACTATACTGCAACATTGTCTTAGAAAGGGCGGGTGAGTCAGATAAGGAAGTCCCCAAGCTAAGGGTACCAACATAATTACTATAAAGGAGAGTAGATAGATGGCATATCAAGGTTAACTTGTAGTGTGACCTTTCCCCTGTCATATAGCTATATATAGACACTAGAAGTAGGTGAACTAGTCCAGATTAGTGACTAGAGGTATACCACATAGGAGAAGTGATTCAGATGACTATGGTACAGCAGTTTTAGGACCTCTGTCCTGCAGTGTCTGAACAAGAAGGGTAAGTAAGGGATCTGGTAGGCACTTGATTCATATAGAGCAAGGTTTTACCTGAGTTTAACCATAGCTAATTAGCCACAGCAATGACCCAAGCCTTGCCATAGGCTAGGCACAGTTTTGGGAAGAACTGTTGTACACCTCTGTACAGGAACAGATTCCTGTAAATGGCCTATATTGATGGCATTAGAGTTAATACTCTTAAAATCAAGGATGGGGGTGATGTTCAAGTAAGTCAAGTGTAAGGAAACTAGAGAGGTTAGCTTAGTGGCATATCCTGGAAGATCAAAATACTGTCAATTTGTGGGTATAAAGGAAACCTGGGTATGAAAGAATAATACTTGGACATATGGAAGGCAGCAGAGCATATCAATACTTGGCAAATCAAACAGGGAAGAGTGTCAGGTGCACAGGTTTATATGGTATTTTAGATATGGGCTTGTAGGAGAGGGAGTTGAGTATAAGCCACAGGTCCTCTATTCGAAAGTATGAGGGTACATACTTGGGAATGTACCAGTTATCGAGTGTATGCCAAGTGTATAAGAACACAAATAAGGGATAGGTGATATGTGGTACAAGGAAGGCAAAGCTATAATAGGGTGAAAGGGAGAGATAGTATAGGTCATGTGAATAGATATAGGAAAAGAGACATTAGTCCTAGTATTGGCCAGTAAGATACCTTAGGGTGCAAGTTGAGTCCTAAACATTTCTTAACCTTGTAGTCCATTATAGAGTATCCTAGACAAACCAGGGTACAGAGTATCCTGTATGGGGCCTACCAAGTTCCTACAGGACATGTATAACAGCAGACGAAGTATATCAGTCTACATACTGATACCTTGAATTCATACACTATGTTAGTGAAGCTATGAAACACCAGATACCCAACTGTAGAGAGAACATAGATGGGATTTGAACCCACATCCTTCCAAAATAGCACCTTAATCTGGCGCCTTAGAGCAACTCAGCAATATGTATTGCTACTACTACTGTTGTTGTTTATTTCTCCATCTATATTTTGTTAAGGCTATAAATATGTGAGGGTGGTAATGGCACACTAGGTTAAATATATGGTTTTACTGCAAATTTAATGTGGGAAGATAATGGTAAAATCGAGTCTACGAACATGGGCTATGAAGAGGTTACTTACATGTTCAGTTATTTAGGTATCGGAGTATCCAAGTTTAGTGTCTATGTATCAGTAATACAAGTAGCCATTAGGGTGAGCTAGATCCTGGTTTACAATTGAGCAAGGAGAGGGGTACATGTGAGTTCAGATCTTAAGTATCAGTGAGTATCGGGGAAATACAAGATAGGCAACCCTATGTAAGGGCAACCCTCCAGTAGATATATGCAAGATATATGTATAAAATTGGAGTATGATGTGGGTGTGTGTCGAGTTGGTTTAGTTGGCAGGTGACAGATATATAGGAATGCATGTATCCTAGTTTAGTGCCTAATGTAGCAGTTGATGCAAGGATAGAGAGCAGTCCAATTAAAATAGGTGGGGATTAACAACAATATTATAAAAGGGTCAGTCTATACATCTAGAGGGGACAGTAATAGAGCAAGGGATGAGTAAATATAGCCTTGTGGGTTATGCCTACAGGTTCTGTATAAAGAAATGGTATAGCTCATTGTACCAATTCCAATATAGGTACAAGTACACAGGAAGGTCTATGGGAAGTATGTAGCATAGTTTAGTGCCTTATGTAGAATGGCAAATTAGACATATGGGTGATAGGCTCTAGGTAGCAGTCTCTATGATACAAGTTGTATTGCGAAGTACAAACACATATAATATTATATAAAGGGAAGTGGCCTCTAGACTAGGTTTTGGTAACAGCTACAAGTAATCCAAAGAAATAGTATATAGGACTATAACAGGTATTATGTCTTGGATAGGTGCAGGTGACTCATAAGCCAGGTGACTATGAATGGTAGTACAAGAGGCTGTTTATAGATGGCATTAGATGACAATTAAACTCTTTGAGCAGCACTAATATGCTGTCAGTAAGGGTATATACATAGTGTGGATAATAGAGTAGGGGTATTTCTAGCATATGGTTCCAGGAAAGCTCTGGTTAGGAAGTAGACTGATGAGTTCATTGGTATAACAAATGTAGGCATATACCTTCTAGTTAGTCATCAAGTACAACAACACATGATAACAAGGGGCTATTGTGAACAGTAAGGGACCAAGTCCACTTAGTTAGTAAAGAGAACCAATTTGAACTAAGGCAAATAGAAGTAGAAATGACCAAGAGACCTAACAAGTAGATGAATAAGTTGCTCTTACTTTTACAGATTATTTATATTGACATTGTAAATGTACAAAATAGGCTACTTGGACCTCGATACGCATTGTAATCCATACCAGCAGCCGGGACCACAGGCAAGTATACCTTGCCTTCCTCTACAATTTTATTTATATGTATTATATTTTATTATCCAGTCTCTTGATATACTGTTGAGTTGTTTCATTGATATATAGCCGTGTTCATGTTTGGCCTTGTAGTTCACATTTGGAGCTGTTCTCACCAGTACCTTGCTTGAGTCGTGTCATAGAACGAGTGTGTGTAGTTGAACTGCTAAATCCTTATTATCGTTTCCTCAACCAGAGAGACCACACTCGGGATGAGTTGCACCAGAGAGTCTACGCTCGGGACGAGGGTGTTTGTCGTGTTCATTGGCACCAGAGAGTCCACACTCAGGACGAGGGTGTTTGCCTTGAACTAACTAGAGAGTCCACACTCGGGACGAGGGTTAGTTATTAGTTCAAACCCATGAGTTCACACTCGGGATGAGGGTTTGGTTTTTTATTGATCTCGTGTTCATTGTTCATCCAGCAGTTCATTTATGCGTAGTTGTTCTAGTGTCCGTATTCATAGCCCATGTCGTGTTTTGTCCTTCTTGCTTATTTCTTACGCATGATAAAACTGTTAGATAGGCATGTTTTATGTATCTTGCTAGTCCTCTGAAGACCTGATGATCTTTTTAGGTTTAGTCAAGTTTGAGTCAGGAGCAGACGAGGTAGGTTTGAGTCAGCATCAGACCACGGTACCGTGCAGTTGAGGTTGTATTGATTAGCAGTTTGTACTCAGTTAGTTTATTTCATGTATTTCCCTCTTTTCGTCTATTGGTAGTGGATTTGTGTCCACCAGACGTGACTTGATTATGGAAACATTCAGTTTATATTCTTTATTGTTTATTTTATTGACATTTATTGGTCTCAGTTAATTCTTTATTATTCTATGGATGAGAAATAGACTGCCATGACTTGTGTATATTAGACAACGTTCTACCGCCGACACTGCGCCGTAGGATGGACTTGGACACGCTTTGTATCCGAAAAGCGGGTGCCGGTCGTGACAAATATACAGTTTGAGAAACAATCTTTTCGACGCATGAGCCGTAGCTGTAAATGGGATCGACATAGTTCCCGTATAGGGCACCAGGGGCCTACGTCCGTAATATCCGAAGATCGTCAGAGGGAATCACGTGCAAGACGGTACGTCCATAACGCTCTAGGAAACGGCAGAGGGCATCTGGAGCCTGCATCTCCGGAGGAGCGCACAGGTAATCAGGGAAGTGCAATGAAGCCCATACATCAGGTATTGTTCTCCCCATCCAATGTCTAGTATCATCATCTCCATGAATGATATGAACCTCTAGTAACTGCCAAGTCTTCTAACATGCAATTCTATTGGCAGTTACCCCTATCCGTCGCACGCTCCATATGTATCGGTGGCCGGCCGACTACGCAGTTACGTGTCCTACATGTGACTCACAACTCGTGATAAAGCATGTGTCAAGGCCATATTAGATATACCAATACCTCATCATCAATGGGTGGTCACTAGGCTAAGTCAATGCAAGAGAACCAAACAAAAGCAAGTAAGGCGACCGATAGAGTCGCTTGCACCCAAGTGTGACTTGGACGCACAGTGTTATAATAATAACAAGAAAGAAAAAATGTTGAAAATAAATAACTAAAATAAGAACAAGTAAATCACAGAGTAAGGTGGCAAGGTATCTTGCCTGGTGGTGCGAAGGTGGCAAGTCCAAGAATCACAATGTCAGCAAAAAAATGTCACAATCTCCAAACGACTCCGGATGCTGAAACAAACATCAAGAACGTTCACGGAATAAATGATATATCTAGGAAATGCCTTTCCAAAAGTATAATTCTAGAACAGGGGCAAAATCATAATTTTGGATCAAAACGATATCCGCCGTTGGATCCGTTTTGCACCAAAATGCGTGCCAAAGTATATGGTCTCTAAAGTCATCAAACTACATGTCCACGGGTCCGGTTTTAGGAGACATACCCGACCGTACGTCCAAAGTTGGATTTCGATGGGCCGTGCACAAATTCGCCTGTTAGAGCCAGTCGCGAGCCTACCAAGTAGACGTTCCGGTCGACCTTCTCAGAATCGGACCAAACTTCGCATACAGGACCAGAAAAATGATGCGGTCCTAATGGCGTAAGTTTTGTGTCAATCCGACGAACATGAACGAAGTTATAGCCAAGTTTACAAAAGGTCGATACGAGGGTATCTCGACGGATACGTACTGATTTCGTCGCGCACACACAACGAAATCAAGTTCCGTTAGTTCCCACACATCGGCAACATCCATACGCGCCTTCGATGCATATAGTATGCGACAACGTCGCCCGATTTGCCGGAGCGTATGCCGTATCGGTTAATTTTTAACGAAATTGGTTGTTTTAAAGACTGTTTTTGCTGATATTTGAATTGATTTAACATGAAACTAAATACAGAAAAGTAGAACTAATTACTGGATTTCAAACTTGGTTATGCTGGATATTACTATGTTTAATTAGATTTGGAAAATAATTATTATTTTGACAGAGAAGAGCCTTCCAAGTTGGTAGTTTGAGAACAGTCCTACTATTGTTATGAGCAAATTTTCATCAATGTTCGTATTGATTTCCTGGAAAACTTAGTTATCTATGCACAAATCCATCTATCAGGGTTTCAACTGGGTTATACAGGTTTCTACTGGATCAAACAAAATAAAAAATGATTGAGTATGCGAAGATAAAAAATGTAACGCCCTAGTCCCAAAATACGTAGGGCTTGGAACGTAGACATGCCAGCTGCATTCATACGAAGTACACAGGCTTCGTATGGATACATAAGCTGTAAAATGTAGTAGAACCATAACTAATCTCATCCACACAAGAATAAATGAATAAAAGATATCATATAATGATAATGAATTATCTTGATACAATATGTTGGGCGGAGACAAATCCACTACCAACAAATAAGGGACAAATACATGGAAAATGAAATGAGTTTGGCGAGCGAAGCGAAGACGATCAAAGTACAATCATCCTCGAAGAAATAGAAATGATCATATCCACGGCTAGAACACCTATGAAAGATAAGAGCACACACCTGACGAGATAACCAGGTCCTCAGAGGAACGTAACAAGACACATAATATCATGCCATATAAACTGAATAAATATTGCTCAAATAAATAAGTCAATTAAATTATAACATGGTCCAATAAACACCTATTGACCTAGCTTACCATCTCCCCAACGAAACAAGGGCAGAAGATGGTAAACTAATTCACGATGACGTATCTTTCCATGCTATGAATCCAATTTGGTATCCGGACCCCAACAAGGTTCAATACCTTCTCATCGGAGTAGTAAGTCACACCTACAACCAAACAAGGACAAGGTGTGGCGAACTAATTTACGACAAGTTATTGTTCCAAGCCACGGTTAGATACAAGTACCCAAACCAAAAGTCCTCGTACCTAACGGATAAAGGTGCCTAACCGTTCTAAGTAAAATGTAGTTAAGAACAATCCTTCTTACGCATGGGCCCTGGCTAAATAGGATCGGCATAGTCCCCCCTTGGGGCACTAGAGGCCCAATCAATAAGAGCATAACATTCCGCAGAACGTCAATGGCCGTCAGTAATCATTGGTAATCTGACCTGTATCTCCGACGGAGCTCACGGGTTACAAAAGGGAAAGTGCATCGAAGTCCATACGCTAAGAAATTGTCCTTCCCGCTCAATGCCTACTATGTTGTATCCACAACAGTAAACCTCTATAACCACTAAGTCAAACTAGCATGCAATTCTATTAGCGGTTAATCCTATCGCATGGCTTGTACGTACTGGTGGCCAGCCAATCACGTACGTCCGTGTTCTATATGTGCCACACAACTTCGTGGTACAACGTGTCAAGGCTAATAAATGCAACACACAAGGTGGTCCCTTAAATCTAGGTTGAATGTGTAAGAAAATAATACATAGCAGAAAATATAACTGAACAGTAAATTCTAACAAGATGCTATGTATTACAGTTTATTTTACATAAAAAAATAATAAATAATGTATGAAATATGAGCTAAATAAATAAATAGCAAATGGCAAAGTGTCTTGCCTGGTAGGACGCCTGGTGTACTGTAATAACCATGGTGGCACGAACTGCGACTTTGGTGCAACAACTATGCAAGGTGACCTCGGGTGGTAGCACGAACAGTTCTATTGGGTCCAGAAGGGTCAAATTAGTTAGGATGGACATAAGGTAGTACGAAATTGGCGAGGCAATAGGATAAATGGAAATTTAGTCATGGACAAGGATTTATAATCGAAGGAATTTGAGAAAATAATAATAATACATATCTATTTTAGAAAATACTTATGATACTTAAATCTTTATATATTTTTACCCGAAAATATTTTAGGCAAATATACTTGGAAATTACGAGTAATTATTTTATAACCCGTAAGCTACCTTTTTATTAGTAAATTATGATTTTAGATAAATACTTGGAAAATAAAATAAAATATATTTTTAGGCTAAAATCCAAAATTTGTCATATAAAAATTTCTAAATAGTAAACCATATATATATATATATATATATATATATATATATATATATATATATATATATAATATATATTATATTATATATATTATATATATATATATATATAATATAATATATTTATTATATATATATATATAT
>JANAVB010002167.1:32500-76671 GCA_029216955.1 Iris pallida | reverse complement strand
TGCTTTTTTTAATATTTATTTACTGTTATACGTAGGAACAATTAAAGCATAAACTTAGTTGTTCTTTGGTTATTTACTTTTAAGATATCGTATAATATTCAACTGGACTTCTACTAAAATTCCAAGGCCGGTCCAATTGGACAACCATTTTTTTTAATTTACATTTACGAACTAGTATTATTTATTTATTTAACATAACATAACACTTTCCAATATATCTGCTATTTTTTTATATTATATTCACTATTATTTGTAGGAACAATTAAAGCATAAGCTTACTTGTTCTTTGGTTATTTACTTTTAAGATATCGTATAATATTCAAATTTTGAGTTTAGGTATCTATGTTGTCTGTCCAAAAGATTTTTTGGATCTCGTATTTTACGATTAATTTGGGTTGATGCTGGCCAAAATAGAGACATAAACGAAAATTTTGAATTTTATAAGAGATCCCAAAGTAAACGAAAATTTGAATATTATGGAAATATAAGCGAGAACTAACTGTAGTCCAAGTCAACCGTTAGGACGGACCGAAATCCTCTGCAAGATAATACAAAGGCCTAAACACACATCGGTGGCACATCCATGGAAAAGTAAAAGGCAAAGTTCCTTTTGAATTTTTTATTTGCTTTCCTGAAATGTTGGTGCATGCATTATTTGGATATACACAAACAACATGTGCTCGACTATGGAGCATAATTAGACTACTTCGCGAGGACTTGGTCCTCAAGCATGTGTGACTTATCTGGATGTACACAACAAACGAAGCCGGCCTCCTACAACGGAGGATACCGTATGAGGCATGGAACAGAGGGCGACCTCGATTAGAGGCCTGCGACCCTCCCGCTCCGGGGCCTTGAAGGATAATGGGCCAGTTTACCGGTAAACAAAATCCAAGGCCAGTCCAATTGGACAACCATTTTTTAAAAATAATATAAGTTTACTTTATTTTATTTTTATAGAAAAAATAATTATAACAATTTATCGGTATGTGCTATGAAGTCTTGGGTCCAACGAGTAAGGATGGCAACGGGACGATAGGGGATCGGAGGAACCATACGCTCCCTCACCATCCTCGAATAGTGTACGAATCTGATGAATTTCAATTTTTTTACCCTCGTTCTGTTAATAAATATTTTACTGTACACTATAAAAACTGTTTTCATTCCAAAAAAAAATAAAAAATATGTTAATAAAATATTATTTTCATCAAAAAAAAGTACGACTAGATAGAAAATAATACAATACAACAAAAGACCTAGAGAATATTAATCCATCAAAAAATAATATTAATTGGGGTCGAAAATTTACCGGGACAGATAATACTATACCCATATCCGGTCTCAAATCTGACCAAAAAACTTTTTTGATCCGCATTCCCGTTTTCATTTCTAATTATTCCACAGCTACCACTTGAAGGACATACGCAAATTTGTCTTTTCACATACAAACTTACTTTATTTCTTTTATGGTTGTAGATTTCACGATTGTTTGGTTGATGATGCAAGAAAAACATCATCGTTGCCTTCAAACTAGATGCACCATCACCTAAAAGAAGTTGAATTATTCAGATTCAGAGGCATTAATAAGGAAATTGATTTAGTAGTTGGATTGTTTAACAAAGTCAAATCACTTGAACTGATGAAAGATCAATCCTAAGAGAAGTACCATAATGGGGACAACGTATGCAATAATCTTAGATGGCTTTTGAATGGATTCAGAGCAAGGGCGGAACCAAAAATTTAAGATGGAGTGGACTAGGATGGACTGACTCATATAAAAAATAAAATTGCTCTATGACTAGCTTAGTACTAGCTCACTACTAGCAATGCTGATGTGACGGAGAGAGGTAACCAAGTTTACAGATTTAGCTGGTTAACATAAAAATTAATACTAAAATTAATATTAACTTCAAATTAACATGAATATATTAATATTAACATTAACATTAATTAGCATTAATATTAATTTAACATTAACATTAAAATTAATATTAACATTAAATTAAAATTAGCATTATCATTAACATTAACAATAAATTTTTGGGTAATTAATTTTTTGAGTTAAAACATGACATGTCAGCTGTCATGTCACTTTCCATGCCAGATGCTACATAACAGAAGATGTCATCACCCAAAAAATTTGGAAGACAATTAACATAAGAGAAATATTTGAAGAATATTTTTCAAAAACTGTTGACCAGCTAAACCTGTAAACTTGGTCACCTCTTTCCGCCACATCAACATTTGCTAGTAGTGAGCTAGTACTAAGCTAGCCATACAGCAAGATTGGCGGTGGGTTGCTCTAGCCAGGCCATAGGTTACACCTTGAGATATGAATATTGTTGGGAAAGAAGCGCGGAAAACTTTCCCCAAACCGGAGAGTACCTGCGAGAGGACCGAGCAAACAACGCACGAACCCAAAAAACAAGCACACAAAAACAATCACGCAGACACAGAGAATTTTTGACGTGGAAACCCTTGCGGGAAAACCACGGGACGATCAGAGTCCAACCCTGAGAAGCCTCCACTAATGGAATAGAAGAATTACACCCTCTACAAACTCCTCCCGATCCAAATCGGATCCCACAACACTCAGAGACAAGAACAATGATCACAAGGCTACGAAGAACGAGAACGACGAGTAGAGATTACCCGAAACACGATCTCCTTCGAAAACGACCTTCGATCCTCCGTCTTCTTCTCCGAAGTTGCAATGGCACTCTTGCCTCCTTCTCTCTCAAACTTGTGTTATGTTGCGCTTCTGAATTAGGGTTGAGAAAACTCAATATATCTCCCTAATCCCGCAACCAACCTGGACCGTTGGATTAGATCCAATGATGAAAACTCATCCTGAAATCCGCTTCAGCCCCCGACACACAGAGTTCGGCCAGAACTCTGTGGGGCAACCAGCACTGGATGGCCAAACCCTGGAACGGCCAGACCGAGTTCGGCCCGAACTCGGCAGACTTGGTCCAGAACCCCCTTTGGGGCAGCAGCAGCAGCAGTAACAACTACTCCCGAGCTTCTCCGACATCGGACGGCGCTCGTCGCACTCCGGGATCTTCTCCACATAGGTTGGGAACCCACCCACTCCAACAAATCTCCCCCTTCACAAATATGGGGAGGACGTCGTCATCCCGACGATCTGCCTGCAGTACTCAAACTTCCCCCTTGGTAGAATCTTCATGAACATATCCGCTCCGTTGTCATCTGTATGCACCTTCTCAAGCTCCGCGTCCTTCTTCTCAACCACATCCCGTATCCAATGATACCGAGTCTCGATGTGCTTGGACCGGCTATGAAACGTCTGATTCTTCACAAGATGGATAGCACTGACTGTTGCAAAGCAAAGTATACTGCTCTTGCTTCAATCCTATTTCCTGCAACAGCTTCTTCATCTACAACAGCTCCTTGCAAGCCTCCGTCGCCGCAATGTATTCCGCCTCCGTCGTCGACAAGGCAACACACTTCTGCAATCGCGACTGCCACGACACTGCTCCTCCCGCAAACATCATCACGTAGCCTGAAGTCGATCGCCTCGTGTCTACATCTCCAGCCATATCAGCGTCGGTATACCCAACCAGCTTCGGCTCGTCACCACCAAAGGAAAGTCTCCAACCAGCAGTGCCCTGAAGATATCGTAGAATCCACTTGACCGCACTCCAGTGTACCCTTCCAGGATTCGAAAGATACCTGCTAACCGTACCAACTGCATGAGCAATATCTGGCCTCGTACACACCATAGCATACATCAGGCTTCCCACAGCTGAAGCATATGGAACCCGCTCCATATCTTCCTTTTCATCCTCGGTAGATGGACACTGCTCCTCAGTGAACTTAAAGTGAGCCGCGAGGGGGGAACTCACTTTCTTCGACCCGTCCATCCTGAAACGCTGAAGTACCCGGTGAATGTACTTCTTTTGGGACAAGTGTAGCAGCTTGGACTCTCTGTCTCGGTTGATCTCCATCCCAAGAATAGTCTTCGCTGCGCCCAAATCCTTCATAGAGAAGGCCGCGCCCAGTTGGCGCTTCAACTCCGCTATCCTAGTGGCATTCCGACCCACTAATAGCATATCATCAACATAGAGCAATAAGATGATAAAATCATCATCGGCAAAATACCTCACAAATGCACAATGGTCCGACGTCATCCGTGCATAACCATGCTCCCCCATAAACGACTCAAACTTTCTGTACCACTGCCTCGGAGCCTGCTTCAGACCATACAAGCTCTTCCTCAACCGGCAGACCAAATGTGACTTGCCCTTCTCACAGAATCCCTCCGGCTGCTCCATGTACAACTCCTCCTCAAGATCACCGTGGAGGAACGCCGTCTTCACGTCCATCTGTTCGACCTCCAAGTCGAAACTGGCTGCTAATGCTAGCACCACCCGAATAGACGAATGCTTGACGACAGGCGAAAAGATTTCATCATAATCCACGTCTTTTCGCTGACCGTAGCCCTTGACTACCAGCCTCGCTTTGTATCGAGGGTGAGTAGCATCATCCGTCTGCTTCACTCTGAACACCCATCGATTTTTCAAAGCCTTCTTGCCCTTTGGCAACCGCACCAGATCATAAGTAGAATTGGTGTGCAAGGAAATCATCTCCTCCTGCATAGCCACCATCCACTCCTGCCTGTGTTCGTCTTCCACAGCCTCTGCGAAACTTTCGGGCTCTCCCCCGTCAGTCAGTAGCACATACTCATCCGGCGAGTATCTCGTAGATGGTCGACGATCCCTGTTGCTCCTTCTCAGTGGAGCCACTGGTGCTGGCTGTATACCGACAGCCTCCTCCCCTTCAGGAACTACCTCTCCGGTATGCTCATCCTCCTGAGGGACACCTTGACCACCATCAGCAGGCTGATGATCAAGGTTGGGAGCAACTCCATGTACCGGCTCCCCCATAACTGGATCCTCCGCGATGTCCTCTGGAAACTGCTCGAAGCGAAATGACTCTAACTCAGGCAATTCCTCAGCCTCAGAAGGCGTCTCGGAATCCTGAGTGTTGGTCATGGTTTGATCCTCGACGAACACCACGTCCCTGCTTCTGTAGAGCTTTTCTTCCACTGGGTCGTAGAGTCTATAGCCAAACTCATCCCGACCGTAGCCGACAAAGACGCATCGCCTCGTCTTCGGCTCAAGTTTGGTCCTCTCATTCTTCGGTACATGCACGAAGGCTTTACAACCAAACGCCCGCAGGTGACTGTATGACGGCTCCTTGCCGTACCATACTTTGTCAGGCACATCACCCTGCAAAGGAGCACTAGGAGACAAATTAATAATATAAGCAGCTGTGAGAAGAGCCTCACCCCAATAACTGCCCGGCAAGTTTGCTTCTGACAGCAAACACCGCACCCTCTCCATCAGTGTCCTGTTCATGCGCTCCGCTACACCATTGAGCTGAGGTGTCTTTGGCGGAGTCTTCTGGTGTCGTATCCCTTGCTCTCTGCAATACGCATCAAAGGGACCGATGTATTCGCCGCCATTGTCGGACCGAACACACAACAACTTCTTGCCCGTCTCCCTTTCAACGGAGGCCTGAAACTCCTTGAAAGTAGGCAGCACCTGATCCTTGGTCTTTAAGGCATAGACCCAAACCTTCCTGGAACAGTCATCAATAAAAGTCACAAAGTAAGAAGCACCACCAAGAGATTTTACCTTCATAGGACCGCAGACATTCGAGTGAATCAACTCGAGCAACGCCGGCTTCCTCGAACTTGGATGACTCTGGAAAGACACCCTACTTTGCTTCCCAGCCAAACAGTGCGTGCATTTCTCCAACTTTGTAGACTTGAGCCCCGGAATCACTTTTCTGTTCACCAAGTCATCCCCTTCTCGCTGATATGGCCGAGCCGCCTGTGCCACAACTCGGTAGACGCGTCACTGACTGCGTTCACCTCCTGTGCCCCCTCTGCGCTCCCCTCCATATAGTAGAGACCGGACTTCTTGCTTCCTCTGGCAATCACCATCGAACCTCTGGAAAGCTTCCACTGACTATTCCCGAAGAGACTGAAGAATCCCTCGTCATCCAACCTTCCAACCGACACCAGGTTGAAACGGATATCAGGGACATGACGAACATCCTTGAGAACAAGAACCGCACCCGTCTTCGTTCTCAAATGCACATCTCCAACGGCAACCGCCTTCGACACATCTCCGTTGCCCATCTTCAACACGCCACAGTCGCCTGTCGTGTAAGTGGCAAACAGTGCCCTATTGTGAGATACATGTGCTGAAGCCCCTGAGTCCACCAGCCAAGAATTGTCATCGCAGGCGAGGTTAGTAATGACCTCATCACCTACGACGATCACAGTCTCTATGCACCGAGGCCGCCGCTGTAGTATTCTCTTCTTGCTTCCCCTTGTCGTCCTTTCTCCTTCTTCCAAGCGAAACAATTCCGCTTGATATGGCCCTTCTTACCGCAATGATAACACTCTGAGTCCTCGTACCGACCCTTGGACTTCCCCCTGCTCTTGTCTCTGCCACCACCTGGACCCCTGCTTTTGCCCCTTCTGCGGCTCTCTGAAACAAGTGCCTCTGAGTGGTGGGATGTGGATGAAGTGCCCTGAGAACGTCTCCGCATCTCTTCATTCAACACCCCGCTCTTGGCAAACTCCAGACTGACCACGCCCTCTGGAGCAGAAGCGATCATAGATACTCGTACGGTCTCCCACGAGTCTGGTAAGGTACACAGCAGCCACAGTCCCTGAACTTCGTCGTCGAACTTGACTCCCATAGCAGATAGCTGGTCAACCACGCCCTGGAAATCACTCAAGTGATCCGTAATAGACGCCCCATCCTTGTACCGCAGACCCATCATCGTTCGGATCAGGAACAACTTGTTTACCCCGGTCTTCTTCGCATACAAGGATTCCAGCTTATCCAACAACGTCTTCGCGTGCTCAATATTGGCAACGTGGTTGTACACGTTCTCATCAACAAACTGCCGTATGTACCCACACACCTGTATATGCTCGAACTTCCTGTCCTCCTCGGATTTATCACTGGACCTCTCGGTTGCAAACACAGGTAGATACAGCTTCTTGACAAATAGCAAATCCTTCATCTTGCTCCGCCAATAATGATAGTTTGTGCCATTAAGGTTCACCATGCGCACCGGCTTCGCGTCCATCTCTCCTCTCTGGTTCCTCTGTCAACTCCTGACACCCTTTGAACCCAAAGCTCTGATACCACTCTGTTGGTATCAGCCAGAACAAAACCTATGCTTTGATACCACTCTGTTGGGAAAGAAGCGTGGAAACCTTTCCCCAAACCGGAGAGTACCTGCGAGAGGACCGAGCAAACAATGCACGAACCCAAAAACAAGCACACAAAAACAACCACGCAGACACAGAGAATTTTTGACGTGGAAACCCTTGCGGGAAAAACCACGGGACGATCAGAGTCCAACCCTGAGAAGCCTCCACTAATGGAATAGAAGAATTACACCCTCTATAAACTCCTCCCGATCCAAATCGGATCCCCACAACACTCAGAGACAAGAACAATGATCACAAGGCTACCAAGAACGAGAACGACGAGTAGAGATTACCCGAAACACGATCTCCTTCGAAAACGACCTTCGATCCTCCGTCTTCTTCTCCGAAGTTGCAATGGCACTCTTGCCTCCTTCTCTCTCAAACTTGTTTATGTTGCGCTTCTGAATTAGGGTTGAGAAAACTCAATATATCTCCCTAATCCCGCAACCAACCTGGACCGTTGGATTAGATCCAATGATGAAAACTCATCCTGAAATCCGCTTCAGCCCCGACACACAGAGTTCGGCCAGAACTCTGTGTGGGGCAACCAGCACTGGATGGCCAAACCCTGGAACGGCCAGACCGAGTTCGGCCAGAACTCGGCCTGGGACCGAGTTCGGCCCGAACTCGGCAGACTTGGTCCAGAACCCCCTTTGGGACAGCAGCAGCAGCAGTAACAACTACTCCCGAGCTTCTCCGACATCGGACGGCGCTCGTCGCACTCCGGGATCTTCTCCACATAGGTTGGGAACCCCACCTACTCCAACAAATATAGATATAATATGAATTTTGTCTGGAGCGTCAATAAGGAAAACAAATTGCCTTGGAGGTTGACCTATGAAGAGGGATCGTCTAAGCCCGAAGTCTTTGCTGCTCGCTACGCTCAATAGAGGTGCAACTTGGGCGGGCTAAACCCGAGCTCGATCATGGAAACCCGTTAATGGGTCGGGTTAGGGTTGAAGATACTCGGGTTTGGGCTCGGGAATGGGTTAAAATATTTGAACCCGATCAAAAATTGGGTTGGGCTCGGGTTCATGTGTCGGGTTACCCGAAGAACCCGAAACCCGACTTATATATATATATAATATAATATATTATATATATATAATATTTTTTTTGAAGCAATGGGTACTTGTGACGAACTCGCCTCCACTGAGGCTCGAACTCCCGACCACTTGGGCCGCATGCATCTCTCTTAACCACTAGGATAGAGGTCATTTGCTATATATATATATATATATATATATATATATATAGATATATATATATATATATATATATATATATATATATATATATTCTTAAATAAAAAGTTCAAATCCTAAATTTCTCTACCCAAACTCTTCAACTCCTTATTCTAAATCTTATTTCAGTTTGTACTTTTTAATGATCAAGACTTGATTGCTATTTGTTTATGTGTTTAATATTACTTTTATTTAAAATTATTTCAAATATCATATTATAGTCCGATAAACTCGATGATCCGACCCAACCCGAGTTCAATCTGAGCCAAACATGATCCTCTGGGCATGGTCTTGGGCTTCATATGTTTAACCCGAGGTCGGGCCGGGCATGGGCTCGGACTAGACTTATGATTCATCGGATTAGACTTGGGTTGACCTCAAGCCCGACCCAACCCCCCGAGTTGCCCCTAACGCTCAAGCTTCGCATAAACACCCTTTTTATAGGAATTTTTTTTTGTTGGTATGTAGCCAACGTGCCGCTAACACCTTAAGAAGTGTGGACGAATCAGCTACCCCAAATTGTGGTCCCTCTAACATCTGTCTATGTGGCTGCAGTGCCTTAGGTTGCTGATCTGTTGGCATCTACTTGTTGTATGGGAGAAAATGTTCTTGAAAGAAAAGGACACTATATCAATAAGGAGCAAGAATATCAAGCAGTTTAACAGTTCAATAAATGGAAAGATAGGGACATGCAAAAGGAAATCAATAGGATATTTTGTATTGAGATTTCTAAATACTTATCCCCACAGCTCTGAGAACAAATATACATTGGCCACCACTAGAAACTTGTTACATTCCATTACTAAAATATAGAGAACGATGACGTAACATAGCTAGCTATGCATTACGAAGTTTGCTAGCATCCCGAAGTACAATCACGACTATAGACAAGGGGGCTATCTACAATACATCATTCATTCATACGCCGAACTAACAATCATATATCTATATCCACAATAAGAAGCAGTAAAGAATATCATATAGATCAAAAGTAGTAAAGCATCTCAAATGATATAGAATAAATATGATCATGAAACTAGTATTACAAAATAAAATTCAAGCAAAGTAGTCAATCATACATAAAATTCGTGCTCTAATATGAGATTTCTCCATAAATATAGTAAATACGAGAGAATCTTGGGGTATGCAATGAACTATCTTAGAAAAGTAATCAACAAAATACAAATCTAGCAATACAAGGAACAGAAAATGAAATAAAGCAATCAACACAATCCGATCAAGTAATTCATACGGCTTGCTACAATTAACTACCTAAATTATCACCCTAATTACTAATGCAGTAGTGAGAATTCCATAATAAGGTGTACCACAGATTCCACGGGAGGCTAGGCACAATAACGATAAGAATAACAATAACAATAACAATACGGAGAGTGGCCCAACACACAGAAATCACAAACCGGGACAATATAATGAGTCCATGAAACAACCAAAAGAGAGCTGCGCCTTGATATTTGTGCCACTAACCTACGAATCCACGCAACTCAATGCCTCAACTACTACAATGCAATAAAGGATCACGGATCACTCGCCATGTAAGTTATCGCATACTAAAGTCCTAGCCAAGAAGATTGCATGAAATTCATGATCATCCCCTCCAAATACACTACATGATTATACTAGTAGTTATTATTGGCAATTTAAGTTTCAATCCACGAGTTGTGGAACCCCGTTGGACCAATCATATATATCAAAATATGTTGCACAAGGTGATGCGACTCCCAACATTAGTGGTTGCCAAGTTGTCAATACAAAACTCCCAACCTATCACAGTCCTCCAAACTAAGGATACTCGTTCGGTTTATTTGATTTCAACCGAATCGAAATAGTCAAAACTATAAAACCAAACTTTTAAAAAAAAAACCGAACCCGAACCAAAATTAGTCGTAACCGTGACCGAACCAATCATCTATTTGATTTATTTTGTTTGTTCGGTTGGACTATTTTTTTGTTTAATGGCCCGGACACAAAGATGGGATTGTGATCAACTTATATTAAGAAATATATAACTTTATACATACATTTGTTATACCGGTAGAGCGACAATTTTATCACTAGGAGCATTCGGAACAAGTCTGCACATAGACCCGAATTAACTCTTAGGGCAGTACTTCGTGCGCGACTTCCCTGGAGGCCGGTAATCTTTTTTTCTTTATTTTGTTTGCAAATTTTTCAAAAGGAGAAAAGAAAATTATTTTTGCAATCTAAGAATTAATTGTATGACCATCTTATATTTTAGACAATTTAATTTTTGAATAAGTTTGACAGGGTCAAGAGCAACAATAGTTTTGATTGTTGATTTGTAGGAAATGGTCTGACTACTATTTGTGAGATGTACTTTTGCAAGTACCAACATGGATGAACTAGAAGCACATTGCAAAAGTATGAGTTTAGCTTTGTTAGCTCTGACCGACCCATATTACGACCGAACTCACATGGTATTACATCTTCTTTAGGTGTATGTTATAGCAGATCAATTCTTGAGAAGTCTTGTGCTGTGTAGGTAGACTGTTGCATTTTCTTGCAGAGTAGAATTTCAATTTATTTTTCTTAACGCATTAGATTATTAAGGTTTCCATTATTCTTATTTTGAATTTGTTGATCTCATTAGGGGATAGCAGTATTAGTGGAATTTGTTGTCACTAGAGGAAGTTTAGTAATCAAATGGATCCTAGTCTCTGTAGGATTGCATAGAGATACTTTAGGATTATAATCCCTCTAGCTACAATGTATGACCTCATTCTCCTAACAAAGGTCTTGGATTTTTTTTTTTCAGTTGTTTACCTTAATGGGTGTGGTTTTGGGGATTGAAATTCCTGACGATTTAGGTTTTTCAGATTGAAACAGATGATAGCGTTTAATCTGTTGTTAGTTGCTACAATTATCCTGTTGTGCTTTATGGAAGTCATTTTCTATGGTTACTCTTGGTTACTCTTGCTCCTCCCCACCACACACACACACACACACACACACACACACACACACACACACACACACATATTATATATATATATATATATATATATATATATATATATATATATATATATATATATATATATATATATATATAATATATATAATACTCTTGCTCCTCCCCACCACACGCACACACACACACACACACACACACACCCACACACACACATATATATATATAAAGTTGAAAATATATATATATATATATTAATATTATATATATAATTTATATTTATTATATATATATATATATATATATATATATATATATATATATATATATATATATATATAAAGTTGAAATCTCGCAAATCTTGTTAGTTGGAATTGGGAATTAAGCATTTACTTTTCTTCATATTCGGATAGATTTGTGTAACAGAATATGAGTGGATAGAGCCATGGAGACGTATTATTCGTTCTATTTATGGTGAGAGTTCGGAAAAGTTGGCCCAATAGACATACGATACAGAAAGTTTACACCGGACATATTATAAAAAAAAATTAGTACATATTTTATTACATACAGTAAAGGACGAAACCAGAAATTCGAAATGAGGTGAGCTAGGTTAGGTTAGGATCAGTAGCGTGTGAGCTGACTTATATATATATATATATATATAATATATATATATATATATATATTGGAATAATGGTGAATTTATTTCTCGCATATAGCGGAAAAGGTATTACAATACATAAATATCACAACTTCTCATGCCCCAAATTATAATATTATGGGGCCATTACTGATACATCGAATTCTATGTTATGTAGAATTCCAATAGGGGGGTAGTCAAGCCCTCAAAAATACGTCTGTTTCGCTCCTTCCAGATGTGCCAAACGGACGCGGCGAGACGAACTCTGGCTCTTCTGGCCCACCCCGGATCCCGACCTCTGTGATCTCGGATCCAGCTGAGAATGCTCCGGATGTCTCTATCCACCCCAACTCCTCCTCTCAGCTGCGCGCATTGCTCAGTCCAAATGTACCAGGTCATCGGGCATACAAAGAAGAGATACCCCATAGATTCGTCCTCCCCATTACATAGCACACACTTGGCATCTGGGATCTGTATCCCAAACCTGAGGAGTCTGTCTCTCGTCATCAGTCTACCCCGTAGAAGTCGGCATGCATAAAGTTGTATTTTTCGGGCAATTCCCTTGCCCCAAATGAAGTCCACCTCCTCAGCCCGGTCGTGGTGGGTCCGAACCAAGTCATAGTAGCTACGAAAGCAGAATAGACCTGACCTTCCTCCCGTACCTGGGCCTACCCAGCTCCAGGAATCCTCATGCTGGCTAGCGTCAATAGTAATAAGGCGAATCTCCTCGACAAGCTGAGCAGTATACGGATATCCTTCTGGCCTCCAAACTCTATCTCTGATGATCCGACTGCTTGTGAGCCCCCTGCCTGCCTCTCTGTCTAGCTGACCTCCCAATATCTCGAGCAAAGATCTGGAACCCAACCAAGGGTCAAGCCAGAGGTCGGTAGTCGTCCCATCTTTCATGTTCCTGTAGATAGCAGTCTGCAGCAACGGTCGATACCTCAGAATGGCCTTGAACGTGACCGAAAAATTGTTGTCTATCCTGCAGACCCAGAAGTTAGTCCTCCTTAAGTATCTGTTCGCCATCCATTCCGCCCAATGCGACCCCCTTGATGAATCTCCAGGCCATCTTCACACAAGCTGCCTTCCTGACCGCATGAAGAGGCCTCAACCCCACTCCTCCTTCCTTCCGAGGACGACATAGCTGGTCCCAGGAGATCGCATGCATCCCTCCCCTCCAATTAAAGTCAGCACAGATGGCCTCCACTTTACGAATAGTAGCTGTAGGGATCTGGATAGACTGAAGCCAGAACATCGTGATGCCAGCAAAAAATGCACCAACTCAATCCGTCCGCCAAATGATAGACCCGCAACTTGCCAGCCTTCCACTCTCCTCTGAACAAAATCTACCAAGCTGTGACGATCCTGCTCTCTGGCATAGTTGACCGTCAGCGGGACCCCCAAGTATTTCACTGGGAGCTCGCCTTTGTCCACTCCCAAGACGAAGGCTCTCTCCTCTTGCAGTGTACACCGGGAACTGAAATAGACTCTGCTTTTCTTTCTGTTTAACTGGGGCCCAGACAGCCGCCCGAACTCCTCCATAATATCAGAAAGCGCTCTCATGCCCCGCATGGAAGGCTGGAGTACACCAATAAGTCGTCAGCATAGATCAAATGGGAGACAACCGGACTCACCAATCAGAAAGGGGGACGATCCTCTTGCTATGTACCGCCGTGTCCGTCATGCATGTAAAGTACTCCATCACCAAGGTAAATAAATACGGTAAGAGGGGGTCACCCTGCCTCAACCCCTTGTTGCTCCTGGAGTAGCCATGAGGCGTGCCCTGGATGAGTACTGAGAAAGTAGGAGAGCAAATGCACTCCCTCACCCTCGCAACCCACCTCTCGTCGAACCCCATGGCAAGCATCAAGTGACACAGGAAATCCCGGTTGACCGTATCATAGGCTTTCCGGAGGTCAAGCTTCACACAAGCCTTCATCCCCCAGGTTTGCTGAACTCCCTCACCATCTCATGAGAAAGCAGGCTGTGCTCCACTATCGACCGGCCCTTGATGAACGCTGCTTGATTCTGGGACACCAATCCCTGTATAATCTTCTCCACACGCCTGCACATAAGATGAGTGATAATCTGATAAAAAAGTTACAGCAAGCAATAGGTCAAAAATCTGCAAGCGAGGTCGAAAGTTCGAGCCCCGGTGGAGGCGAGTTCGCCACAAGTACCCATTGCTTCAAAAAAATAAAAAATTATATATATAGGGTTCGGATCCGAAGTCCCGTCTGCGGAGCCCCGCGGGAGCCCCGTCGTCCTCGGCCGTTGGATCGAGCGAGTGACACCCCCCTCAATCCGATAGTGCAGCGGTGGGCAGAGCTTTGGCAGGACCCCCCTGGTGGAACTTTTGATCCGTGACACACACACACACACACTATTACAGCAATGATAAATGATTTTCTTAAGCATGGCAGGTTACTCCGAGAGATGAATCACACTTTCCTCACCCTCATTCCTAAGAAGGAGGGAGCCACTTCTCTTGACGACTACCGTCCGATAGCTTATTGCAATTACTTGTACAAGATCATCACTCATTATATGTGTAAACGTATGGAGGCTGTTATGCCGGAGCTGATCTCTAATAACCAGACGGCCTTCATTAAAGGAAGGTCGATTGCGGAACACAGTCTATTGGGTCACGAACTGGTTCGGGAGTTCAATAGGCCGGGTTCGGATAGAGCTTGTATCAAATTAGACCTGAGAAGGCTTACGACACCGTCAATAGAGCTTTTCTATGTCACATAATGGCGGCTATGGGATTTGATCAGGCTTGGATCGACTGTGTTCACGAGTGCATCACGACGGCCACATTCTCTGTGTTGGTCCGAGGTCAACCGTATGGGTTTATTACCAGTTCCCGGGGTCTTCGACAGGGATGTCCTCTTTCCCCTTATCTCTTTTTATTATTATGGAATTTTACGTGCTTAATGGACTTGGCCAGCTGCCAGGAATGGTTGATCCCTTTGTGTAATGCCCCGCTTCCGTAGGAGCGATCGTCCTCGCTAAGGCGTGATGTCGTACGGGCCTAGGTTGCGCCCGTGCAAGGCTAAGTCCGGAAATGGTCAATTTGAGCTAGGCCACAAAGTCGCACAAGTGTCCCCATTACAGCGGAAAGTAAATGAACACAATTTGAAGCGAATTCAAACTCTTTATTGATTTTTAAGAAGTTTACAAGCGCGCTAGGCTGAGTTTACAAGTCTCTCAAGCTCTCTCTCTGAAACATAAAAGGCGTGCCAAGTGGCTTACAACATGGAATAATTCATGGCGATGTTCCAATACATTATGTCATGTATATGGTGCATCAGCTCCTTGCAATGCTCCAAGGCTCCAGAATTAGCTCGCGCCTTAGCACGTTCTAGAAAAGCTTTGTATCCGACGACATCTCCTGCGTCCTGCAAGCAAACTGTGGGATTATCAGTACATTGTTATGCACTGGTGGGGATGCTAGCTCGCCCACAATGCAATCATTACCAAACACGTCCTATTTACTTTTGTGCACCGTCTATCTTTTTATTGTTTTTCTAATCTTGCCTTTGGATCAGTTTCATGGCATATTTCATAACCTATCTCGTGTTGCCGAATTCAAGTATTTGTATGGAAATACAGCATGACTTACCCATACTTACCGTCCGGCCTTCCCTGTCTAAAGTAAACCAAGTTAGTTAACAATTCATATATAACAACTTATCGTCATTCGTGCAAACATTCAATGTCAAGGGCGTGTCTCTGCCTCAGGTCCTAGCGCGTTGTAGGCGTGTTTTCTAACTCATTTGTACGAAGTACTCTCGATCATTTGGTGTGTTATATTCAAGCCTGTTCAGAAGGTGCCTTGTTCAGTTAACTTAGACTACTTTGTTTCAATGCAAGGACTTGCACGTGGATTGCCACCAGCAAAGCCCACTTAATCTATATGTACCGGTCGCTGGCTATGTGAGCCATCTGGACATTTACTTATGGTATTCTCATCTATCAAGTATGATGGCTGGTACACCTTGATAGACTATTGAAGTACCGGCCCTACGTTTGGTTATGTGCCCAAGCCCGCACACCTGTCCGCCCGTAGGCCATGATTCTGCCTAGACCGGCCACGACATTGTCGTTCGTTGCCTTGGAATCCTTTCACTCGTGCATGAGTCCGTCCACGACCATTTCGTATTTGTCTTATCTTTTAACTTAACGACTGTCTTTGAGCCATAGGCTGTCTCTGAGCCAATATGTGTTATCGACCAGGTTGGCGTCCGTACAGCACGGGTAGCGAGCTCCGTTGCACGTCTCCGTCATACCTGTCGCTAACCATTCTTTTCTTTCTTATCTTTCATTCATGCTTTCTTTTCTTTCTTTCTTTCACTTGTTCGTTCGTCGTTGATTCATTCACTTATTCGTTTATTCATTCATCATTACATGCAACTCCCGTGCGGGAGTCACCTTGTGTTACGACCCGCACCCATTTTTCGGATACGAAACGTGTCCAAGCCCAGCCTACGCCGCAGTGTCGACGGTAGTACGCTGTCTAATATACACAAGACACGGCAATCTAGAATCTTATGGTAACTATATCTCATCCACAGAATAATTATGTCACAATCAAGATCAATGAAAGAGACATGAACTGAACAATAATGAATGTAACTGAATAAAGAATCACTGTCACGTCCGGTGGACACAAATCTACTACCAATAGACGGAAAAATAGAGAAATACATGGAGTAACTAATTGAATAAAAAATTGCTAATCTAGACCGCCTCAACTGCAAGCACTGCGATCTGATGCTGGCTCAAGCCCTCTCGTCTGCTCCTGACTCAAACTCGGCTAACCTGAAGAGATCATCAGGTCCTCAGAGGACTAGCAAGATACATAAAAACGAGCATTTCTAACAGTTTATTATGCATGGAGAAAATACAGAACTAAACAAGTAAAACTGAGCAATGAATAAAGTACGAATCTATACACTGTCTACACATAAATGAACTGCTGAACGAGATGGGAAAACTCATGTCAAGACGGATAACCAACTCGAATACTCAAACCCTCGTCCCTAGTGTGGACTCGCAGGTTTGAACAACTACTAGCCCTCGTTCCTAGTGTGGACTCGCAGGCTAGCATCACCCTCGTCCCTAGTGTAGACTCGCAGGTGTAAACCATATACTACTAACCCTCGTCCCTAGTGTGTACTTGCAGGTTAGCATCACCCTCGCCCCTAGTGTGGACTCGCAGGTGTAAACCATATACTACTAACCCTCGTCCCTAGTGTGGACTCGCAGGTTAGTATCACCCTCGCCCCTAGTGTGGGCTCGCAGGTGTGGACCAATAACTACTAACCCTCGTTCCTAGTGTGGACTCGCAGGTTAGCTTAAGACACAGATAACTACTAACCCTCGTCCCTAGTGTGGACTCGCAGGTTAGCTTCAAGATTTCAAGACACGGAGTAAAATTTGTTCAGTTCACGACTTCTCGACCCACGGCACGACTCAATCAAGGCTCAAAATGAATACATCCAATAGGACACAAAGCTAACACGGTCTACAAAGCAATGATACAAATACACAAGCAGGATATGGAAGATACATGTCAAAATATGAGAAAAGTGGATATAAATAAAGACAGTACATGTAAATAAAGCTGTGTAGAAAGGCAAGGTATACTTGTCTGTGGTCCTGAGCTGCTGGTACAGGTCAAGTCCATATCTCGGTCCAAGTAACATATTTATACCATATACATAATGTCAATACACAATTAATATTAATATGCAGCCTATCTATTCATTGGTTAGGTTTCTAGGTCATGCTACTCCCTTTACCTTCCTAATAGGCCTCTAGATATGTTATGCCATATATGAGTATCTATCTATTTATCAACTAATGCTTGACATAAACCTTAACGCTTCTACTGTTAATTTGCACATCCTTGCCTATAGTCACATTTAAAGTTACCTTCCTTGCCATACAAGTAAGATTTATACAGTTACAACCTTAATTTGTTACTGCCTATGCTAGGCCTAAATAGGGAGTCCCTTGTCCCAGTCTCATTGCTGCTTCATGGTGTAGCCTTGTATCAATTACCATATACCATGCTTGTTGATCCCAATTTCCAGAAGTAAAGTCTATCTAATGTGCCTACTGGTGTAATCATGATCATTTTACAAGCTTGTTGTCATAGCTACAAATGCTAGGTACACATAACAGTCTCTATATAGAATTTGATACAAGACTAGCATGTTTCAAGAAAAGTGTACAAATGCAAGGTAATATATATGCTAAGAGTGAACAGATTACAGTTGGTACTTCTCCGGGATTTTGGGCGTCTAATGCCTTTTCTCGAGTACATCACTTCCTCTCTTCCCTCTCTACATATCATCTGTCACTATTATTTGTACACAGGTCAGAGTCTATTCAGTACAAGCTTGCCAAGCCAAGTACAGGATGGTTTTCTGTTGCTACCCAACCCCTGGCCTACTCTGTTACAGATACATGTACCTTTGGTTCTATGATTTGTTATTCCTGTGTGACAGTTGGCTATGATCTATCCAATATCTGAACTGCTAGTCCAAAACAGATACCTGGCATTGACTCATGTATAAGAGTGGTGTCACTGTGTATTGATACTAGGTGAATGAATGCCATTTGGAGTGCAGGACCTATATCTGAGTATGCAGGTGAATATTTGACGTTGAATGCTGTAAGTTATAGAAATTTGAATGCAGTGATGGTTTTGGCTACAGGACATTTCTCAAGTGATGCATGACAGGTAATAGCTTGCATTGAACTAAGATATAGGAAGCAACACGTAGGATACCTCTAACCCATTACTGGCACACAAGTCCAACAAGGGCTGACACTCAAAGTTGGGACTGTACAATCGATACCATGGGGCTGATACCCAACTGGCCTGAACAGTTGGACACCCAAGGTCTGTATTATCAACTGATGCAAAATAAGATAAATAAGGAAGTGATAGGACTGAGTAGTGAAGATATGCAGGGACTGAACATGAATTGTTAGGGACTGATACCCACCCAAGGTATCAATCGACTGATCAAATGAAATATAATCTCAAGCCATCACTTATTGACTAAAATTAAAATGCTGGGGATTGATATTATTAACTGAAAGGATCACCCAAGGATGGTGACTGCACATCTAGCAAATACAGGGAGGTTTCCGTAGTATCAAGGATAATATGGATTGCCATATACAATATACATTGGGACTTTCATATGAAGGCAATAATGGATAATAGGGCAGATGTTTGAGAACAAGTTTCCCTTACCCTATCTACAACTGGACCAAATGGCTAAGTTGAAGATATGGACTGATATCATCAATCCAAGGACTGAACTGAAACTTAACCTGGGTCTGAGCAAGGTATCTGAATCAGGTGTTAAAATACCTCCATTAACTCTGATACAGGATGCAAGATAGGTACATGTATGCAGGCATCAAATGTAATCATCTAACTTATTATGAATGAATTAAAGTAAAAGATAAACGTATGTACTGAGCAACTGGATTGCAAAGGAGTGGCAAATCTCTGACCTAAATATAGGGTACATATATGTACAAGAAGGGTAGAACAACATGAGATATTCACATGAATGTTTGAAACCTACTAAGTATCAGTCGAGTAGCATACTCAAAAATAGGATAGATGGACAGGGCAATGAGCAAGACTGAACATGGAGGGGTAGGGATGTGCAGGTCAATTTATGAATGCGGGAAAATCGTCATAAGGGAAAATCTGAACTCCAGGATGGGCAAGACAATAGAGGACATGACACCATATCCCAGTGGCTGCACAAGTGCAGATTAACATATCTTCAGTTGATACATCTGGGGCAACAAGAAGAGCATGGCCTGAACCCAATTGTTCCTAACTGAACTCAAATTGTGTTCAAGGGCCAGGATAACTCAAAGAACTGGAAACTGAAGTAAAGAGGGGTTTGAATATGTGGTAGATGCAATGGACTGATACATCAACACAATATGGTTAACATGTCAAGTCATAAAGTAGCCTTATATCAATTATTAAATTTAATACCATGTATAAATATATTGGTATGGACAGATGTGTGATGGCAGTAGGTAAACAAGGATTGGACACTTAATAATTCATGAGAACCAAATTTAAGATGCATATACAATGTTATGGACAGAACCTTCAAGTCCTAGCATCTGAACTCGATGATTGATACCTACCTTATATGGGGCTGGTCATGCATTCTAGTGATTCGTACACTTAAACCCATAATACAGGGACATAACATTGGTATGAACAGGGCAGAACAAGCTAAGGGAATGACAACCTAATGTGGGCTGCTACCTACTCTGGGTCCTTTCAGGACTTATGACAAACACCTATAATTCCATTAGATCAAGATGAAAATTAGAGGAACATATGATCGGGAAGTCAGGAAAGAAGTTTTTACCAGTCGAAGGGTTTGGATGCTCTTCTTCTTCACGGCGCTCTGGTGACTCCCGACTGGAAGAGGATCAGGGAGCGGCCAACTGCTAGGGTTTTAGGTATTCAGGGGTTTGGCCGCTCCTGGGTCCTTTATATGAGAGATTAGATAGGATTGATCTGGAGTTTGAATCACCAAAGGATGAGCTAGAGGAATTCGAATCCTCCTTTGATTCCCTGTGGTTATCCAGGTTGTCGGGAAATTTGAGTTAGGGCTTCTTGCAATAAAGCCCCTGCTGTTTCACTATTTCCTTTTTGGTCCCCTTTTTTTGGTATTTAAAGTAAACAAACTAATATAAGCATAAAATTTTATATGTGAGATAAATAATACTTACTAAACAAATAAAAAAATATAGGAGAAAATTTTGGTCAAGGGGTTGACACCTTGGCGATCCATCGGTCCCGAAGTCTTCCAATGTTGCTATATTCTACTCGGAACGACTATGTCGATAGTCTTTCTGTTTCATTGTTGTAAACCATTCATTGTTTCATTGTTGAACGCATAAGGGACTTGAACGTAAGCTTATGCCTTAGCACGAGCGTGGAGTGCGGTGCGAGAGTTCTCATATTTTTTATGTTCTTTTCTATATTCTATACAAGCATACAAGATGGGATTATTCCCTTAGCTAGGTGCGTTGAGTCATTTACTAGCATGCGCGGTGTTATCGCCTAGCAATTCTAGCAATGGTGTCCGTATTGTTATGTGTCTAGGCTAAGTAAAGACGGGTTCATCGGAGCCACCCACCTTAGCGATGTTCGCATCGGCCGAGCGATACTCCGAGCGCGCCTTTGAAAGTCTAAGTCTGGATTCCTCTTGACGGGCCAATGTAAGCTTTGCATCTATTCTTTATCAGGTTGATGCAAACTCTTCGGATCGATGGCTCGTTTGAGTCGTTGCACTTGCCATTTGAATCGGCGTTCCGCTAGGGCGGAGCGGGTCATTACACTTTGTTCCATCAGTTTCAGCCTCATGTGACGCATCTCACGTATGCTGACGATCTGTTAGTATTCTTGAGACCGACCAGGTCAGGGCTTGCAGCGGTAGCCGATATCTTGGAGGAGTTTGGAAGGATGACGGGTTTGCGGCTGAATAAAAACAAGAGTACCGTGTATTTCAGCAGAAGGTGCTCACAGAAGGAAGAGAAGGCGGCCATTTTAGGAATTTCCATGGGAGATTTACCAGTTCGGTACCTTGGAGTCCCGCTGTCTGTCAATTATGCCAGAGCAGAGGAGTGCCACAGTATAGTTGATTTTGTGATGAAGCGATTGGAGGGTTGGCAAGCTAAAAATCTGTCTTTCGGAGGCAGACTTGAGTTGGTTCGCACGATTATTCAGTCTCTTGCAAATTTTGGTTACAGTCAACTCTGCTCCCGCTCTCTACGATTGACAAGATGGAGAGGATGTGTGCTGACTTCGTTTGGAGATATGGTATACATACCATTTCATGGCAGGACCTATGCAGGCCGAAGGACGAGGAAGGAGTTGGACTCCGCTCCTTACGTACCATGCGCAAAGTTGCAGGTTGGAAGCTAGCTTGGCGTTTCCTTCAACATGACTCTATGTGGCGGCTTGGTTACGTAGTCGCTATCTTAAAGCGGAGAATTTTTGGACTTATCAGATTACTAACAATGAATCAATCCCTTTCAAACATATCCTGAAGATCAGAGCAAAGACTAGTACTAAATTAGTACGAGTCATTAAGGACGGAAGGAGTACATATTTATGGCTCGACCCCTGGCTTTTGCACGAGAGTCTTCTGAAGCGGGTCGGGCATCACGCTGAAACGGAAGCCTATAGGAAGACGACGGTCGCTTGCTTGCTCGAAGGTTCTACATGGGCGATCCGGGGTCACCGCTACGAGACTACATTGCGGCCTCTTATTCCTCATGTCCCCGTCGATCCTACATTACGGGCTGATACGTGGGGCTGGAAGGAGTCACCCACGAGTGTATTTTGTACCCGAACCGCCTCCTCTCAAGCACGGGACACAGCCGACAAATGGGAGTTTGCAGATGTTGTTTGGTGTAAGCAAGCCGCTCGCAAGTTTCAACTGTGCATATATAAGCTAATGCGGGGTCGACTTCTCACTAAGGATAGGCTTGACAGGTTTGGTATCCTTCACCTGAATAATAGCTGTGTTTTATGCTGGCAGCACGACGAGACTGCCAGCCACCTTTTCTTTGAGTGTGCGGTTGCCAGAGAAATTCTGCGGACGCAAGAGCTGAAGTTAGGAGTTAACCTTCCAAGAGATATGGGGTACAAGGACATGGTTAGATTCATCATGATCGGCAAGCACAGGGGGCTGGAGTGGTACACTGAAGCTAGAATTAGGCTGGCAGCAGCTGTCTGGCACGTGGGGAGAGAGCGAAACGCTCGAGTATTTGAATGTAAATACAACTCGATTAGAGGGTTGGTTTTTAACATCGAATATGATGTATCATGTATGAGGGTGCCAAAGAGCACCAACTAAGTGTAAAGTGTATGATTTCTGATTTTTAATATATTAATTACCTTTTCCAATATATATATATATATATATATATATATATATATATATATATATATATATATATATAAATTTTGGGTGGAGCTTTAGCAGGACCTCCCCCATGATCCGCGACACACACACACACACACACACACACACACAACACATATATATATATATATATATATATATATATATATAAAATATACACACAATATATATATATATATATATATATATATATATATATATATATTATATATATATAATATAGAGAACTCGGAATGAGAGCTTCTGCTCTCGGGGCTCTTCCCCGCGCGTGGGGTTCTTCTCCTGCGAGCCCAGGCGCGCCGCCGGCGGCCCCCTGCCCCTGCACAGCCTGACTGCCATGGCCGGCCTGGCCCCCTTGGTTCGGCACTCCTCCGTGGTTCGCCTCTCCCTCCGCTCGGACCCGCCGGCGATGGCGACCCCGTCTCCCCCGGCGTCGTCTCGACGACCTCCTCGGCGACCATCTCCTTCTTCCCCCGCTGTCAGCCACCTTCCTTCCCTGCTGGGTCCCCCGCCTTTTCCCCTCCTCGCCCCCCCCGTTCCTCCCCCCCTTTCGCATCCCGCGGCTCCCCCGGCGCTCGTCCCCCCTCTGCTCGCCTCCCCCGGCGTTGGATCCGCTCCCCCTCCAGCTCCTGCTGTGGACCCCTCCTCAGCCTCGCCCCCCGCACCGCCGCCCCCATCGTCGTGCCACCCCTGCCTCGGCTGCGGCCTGCCTCCCGCCCCACCTTCCGCCCCTCTCTTCGAGTCACCCCTCGCCTCGGCATCATCCTTCCTCCCTGCCCCCCATCCTCTGAGGTGGTTTTAGACTCCCCCGGCTGTGCCCTTCTGGCAGCCACCAGCTCCCAGCGGCGCTGGCCCCCTCCTTTTCTTCGTGGCGCGTCCCCTCGGCAGCGACCACCTGGCCCCCTCCCCTCCGGCTCGTCACAGCCGCCGCTTCGGGGCCTCCGGCTGACGTCTTCGCCGTCCTCCCTCACTTGGGACCGGCGCCCTCGCCGGGCCTCCCCCCCCGGCCGTGGCCTCCCCGGGGATGAACCCCCCTCCCCGGACTCCCTTCTCCCCCTCTCAGGCCGCCGTGGTGCTCTTCCCGCCGCTGTCCGCCCCTCGCCGTGTCCCTCTGCGTTCCGGCCGCTGCGGATCCCCCATCTGGCCACTATTCAATATATATATATATATATATATATATATATATTATGTGTGTGTGAAAAAAAGATGATTTTTTTAGTTCCGTTCTTGCATCTAGTCTCAATTATAGGTATGAAATATTTTACTAAACAATGGACAAAGAAGAACAATCATCACTACTTGGAATTTGGAAAAACTAAAAGATAATTCTTTTGAAAAAATTATATAGGTAATTATCTAACTACTCTCATAAATTTAATGAATAGTTTAATTAGTATAGATATGTAAGAACATATTTGGAAGAGTATAGTTTAATTTAATGAACTTTGAACTTTCAAATATGTAAGAACATTTGGAAGAAAAAAAAATGATGGTGAAGTCTAAACCTTCTTATTATATTAGGGTCATATGGATAGATAAGACCAAAGGTCGGACGAGTATATATTAAGTAACAGTCGATTGTTTGTTTAGTTATCTGTCAAATACAGAAGTTAATTAGCTTTTTGCAGTTAGAAGGAAGCTTTAGTTTTGGTTTCCTTGGTTTACTTAATGATTGCGGTGGAACAACAAAACACAACATAGTTGACATCCATTAACATCTATAACAAATAAACATAATTTATAAAACTGACTCATTACTTATAGTCCCAATACAAACCAATTGTTGGTATCAGACCTAAACAAATCGAACATTTTGACCAAAAACGTCGATACCATGTTCCGATACCGTGTCTGAAACTGATCAGAGCAGAATCTTAGGCCAACCCACTTGAGGTAACCAACCATCTGTCTAATGCAAGTGACAAGCATAGATGATAACACAGTATTTTTGGTGACCGCGTCACCTCAACAAATCACAACCATTATAACATCTGGTAAAATTACAAGATTAAATACAAACTTCTTGTTTGCCCAAATGTTCAACCCCCTCACTGGACTCAAAATGAAGCAGAAGATAACAGTAAAATCACTCACCCTACCTTTAGTGATCTTCATGTACGAAGTCGACGACTCCATGCACAGATCTTCTCTTACTACCATCTCGAACGACAAGTCCTAAGAGCAAGGTGCGGACTTTCTCTTAGTTTTTCAAAACAAGGACTCTCAAATCTCTTATGTGTGCTCCTCATATGCCTCCACCATTAACGCATGTAAATAGGTTGAGCCTATTTAGGTCATAGGAAGCCCTAAAATAGCCCAAGCACAAATCACCGTCATTCACACGAAACCAACGGTGCTGATTAAAATCAAAAACTCGTCAGCCATCGACCGAACCGAACTCAACCAGGGTTCAATTTGGACCCTGCCAAAGGTTCTGTCACAAAATACCCGAGTTCGGACCGAAATCGGCCAAGGACCAAATTCAGGCCGAGTTCGGTCCCTGTTATCCAGACTGGACTCAGTATTCTCCCCCTCCAATCTGAGGTGCTGACCCCCATAGATATTCAACTAGACTCCGTGCCAATAGCCCCATGACAGAGCTAGTTTATGCTCCCCTTGTCACTGATTTTCGATCCCCCGAGTTGCTTTGTATCTTCCATAGTTTCTTGCTCCTCGACCACCACGTCGACGCTAGCCATGCCATGCATATCACCTCCTGCACCACTGGATTTCTGCTGATATCAATGGCACGGTAAAGTCCACAATCCCTGATGATCAGCTTCACCGTAAGTCTTGGTTGCCTATCCCTGACTTCTGTCTTCTACTGGATGTGCTACCGTTTCGACAAGCTTCTTCACCTTTGGTTGGCCCAACCAAATGGACGTTTCGATTCTTCGAGATTCAAGGTCCAGAACCTGCCCACCTTCGTGTTTGACACTGAAGCTCTCCAGTACACATGCATTCTCGAGCAGAGCATCATGCACTGTGCACGTCGTCGATGACCCACAGCTCCCCTTGAACTATGTGATTAATATATAGGCACCTATCTCAGATTGAGTTTGTTGCACACTTTATCTCCTCCTTGGTTTTGAACTACTGTAATCAATGTCACTATGTGAAGCTTTTGAAACCACCCATCACCAAATTTGGATGTGGAATAACCCCTCTAAAGACTGGTCGGATGTCACGGGACTGATAGACCGACCCTCCATCTTCAACTTATCACCATTCTTTGCTTTGTCTCGACGAATTGAATCAGTCGTATCCTTCAAAGCACCTCGAAGACCTCCTAAGACAAGTTTTTTATGATTCACAAACTCCTGTGAACATCCTTCGAGCCTCTATCTGATGTATGTGGCCATCATGCATCTCAACGGCTTGTACATATCACAACATGTATCTCATCGAGCCATCTGTTAGGAATCCTTCATAAGTATCCAATCTTTGTCCCTAAAGATTGCGACAACCATCATCTGCCAGTCTCCCTAACGAAACCAAGTTGTAGTGCAAACTTGATACATGTCACACACCCTTGAGAACTAGCTTCTCACTATGCTCTATTCTCAAGTATACATCATTGAAGCCCACAACTGTAGTCGTTTCCTTATTATCCGGCTACACACATCTAAACATACCGTCTCAATATGACGTTAAGATCTTCTTAAGTGGAGTGGCATGATAAGACGCCCCCGTATCTATGACCCAATTACCATAATGACATGTACCATAAGTTACTCTGTGTCGATTGCTGTGATGATGATCTCTCCAAATGCAGTGATATCTTCCTGATCATCCTTGCCTTTAGCTTTCTCAGCTTTGAGATTTATGCAGTTCTTCTTAAAATGACCCCTTTCGCTAAAGTGATTGTAACCTTGCCTGTAGTCCATACTCGTAGGATCCTGAGAACTCTCCCTTGTTCTCACCTGTGACTTGAGTCTTTCCTTCCCGTTGGAAGCAATCAGAGCGGACTCCTGCGACGATTCAATAAACTGCTTATGCCAGACCTTCACATTCAATAAGTTGCTTTTGACTGCCTCCATCGTGATAACTCCATCAGGCACAGAGTTGCTCACCAATACCACCAACGTCTTTCGGCTCTCCGGTTGACTCAAAAGCATAAGGGCCTTACGCTTCATTAATTACCATTTTTATGGTAGACAACTAATTGACGATACCCTGAACCTCGTCCATATGTTGTGCCACCGAGGCACCCTCCTTGTATTTCGAATTGACAAGTTAACGAATAAGAAATGCCTTGTTCCCAGTCGTCTTCCATTCGAACGACAAATGGAGGTTCTCCTAAAGTACTTTTGCAGAACTCTCCATGGAGATGTAATGAAACACTAAATCATCAAGCCATTGGTGGATGGATCCAATGATTTTCTGATCTAATCGCCTCTAGTTAAATTAGCAGACTCACCCGATGGCTTGGCAATGTCGTCCTCCAACAGACCATACAAATTCTTGCACCAGAATAGGTCCTCTATCCTTGGCTTACAAGTTGCCAGTTTTCCCTGTGAGGGTGATCATAATCATATGTGTGTTCATCTGCTCCATAGACATGGTTGCACATTTCTCTCAAAAAATATGAGAGCTTTGATACCATATGTTGGTATCAGACCATATAACGAACTGAGCCTTTGCTCTAATACTAGATGTTGGGACCGAAAGCACTGGTATCGTGTCTGAAACTGGCCATATGAGAAATTTAGGCCAACCCACTTGAGATAACCAACCACCAGTCTAACACAAGTACCAAGCACATATGAGAACACAATATTTTCGGTCATCATGTCATCAGGACAAATCTCAATCTTTATAACCACAAGTAAAACTACAAGATTGAATACAAACTTGTTGAACCATTTGTCCAAAGGTTCAACCTCCAAACTCAAGAAGGAACCAGAAGATTACAATGAATCACTCACCTTACTCGTATCGATCTCTCTGCATTAATATGATGACTCCCGGCATAGATCTCCTCTTCTTGTTGTCTCGAACGGCAAGCCCTAAGAGTAAAGTGTGAACTTTCTTAGTTTTTTGTGTACAAGCACCCTCGAACCTCTCGTGTGTGCTCCTCATATGCCTCCACCCTCAACACATATATATAGGTTGAAAAACCCCTATTTTAGATCATAAGAAACTCTAGAATAGCCCAGCACAAATTTTGTCATCCGTACGAAAGCAACAGTGCTGATTAAAATCCAAAACTTGGCAATCGTCGACCGAACAAAACTCGGCCAGAGTTCAATTTGGATCTTGCCGAAGGTTTTGTCACAAAATATCCGAATTCGGATCAAACTCGGCCAGAGATCGAATTTGGGCTGAGTTCGGTACATGTCATCCAAACTGGACTAAGCACCAATCATCTTGAAAAAACCTGGTTCTATGTCCAAATAAAACACATGAGCATCACCGTGAACAGTGAACTCTATAAATAAAAATATTGCCACATTTTTTACGAGTATAATAGCGGAATGACTAACCCCTAGAAGTCCATATCCACGACCAGCAAAGTCTAATATGTCCAATAATATAAGAGTATTCTCCTCTTAATTAACCAACCAAGTTTGTGAATTATGTCATCATAAATATTTAGATTATTGTTCCTTCACACGTAACCTTAAAATGTAGACATCAACCAAGTAGACAATACCTCTCCCTTCCTCGATCAAGTAAAAATAACATATTTTCATATATATAGAGATCTATGATAGGCTAATATTAAGTTAACAATAAATTTATTATCCTATTAAATTGTAAGCAGATTGTCCAAATTATCACTATCTTCTTCCCCCATTATTGTCGCCAGATCTATACTTTTTTTAAGTAGCGAAGGTAAGAAGAATTTACTTTTTCTTGATACTTATGCTTATGCTTACTTAACTACGTGTGTCCGGTGCGAGTTGTTCCATCGAAGGGGTGTTACCCCAGGAGAATTCTATGAAGAGTTGCTTTGGGTCGTTATGTATATTATGTGAGAAATTGTTGAAGCTCGAAATACGAGTGAGAATGCTAAAAGTTCTTAAAATTTTGGAAGATAACCAATTTCGAAGACCAAAGTTTTCTGATCGTTTTAGATCATAATTTAGTTAACCATATATCAGTTAGAATAGACTCTCGATTTCCCTAGACATTTTTATGGGTCGAACCATCTAAGTTTTAGACCCGTAGGACAGAGACATGGAAGCGTAACTAATATATAATCCATATGTACTAGTTTGTTCTAGAAGATTGAATATCATGCTGGATTGTATTCACATTCTACATGATACTTGTTATATGTGTATAGAGATTTTTTTTGCGTATAAAGAGATATATATAACATGACTTGTATCGAATATAATGTTGAGGTGTATTATCATATTATGTGATATTTGTATGTATAGATATTAAAACCTGAATTATTTCAATGGATGAAAAAAATTCTTGCTGAACGGTATTCTTGTAGCCACGTGATACCAATAGTACATAGATCAAGATATATATCTGAGCCAGAAAATGAAAGATTTAATCTAAGATAATAGAACTAAAAATTGTTTATGGTTGTAGAAGAGCATTGGATGGGGAGGGGATGCACACATACCATATAAAATTATTGCAATATAAATAACGAACGATGATCAGTGTCTTCTCACTCCTTAGGGTCTTGCGTTGTGAGAGTGAATACTTAGCTTACTTTTCTTATGTAATACTTGAACATGCATATTCGATTAAAAAAATAAGATCAGGTGTTTTAAGTGATATGTTTCAAAATTTATTCCTTGTTTTAGGAAAGGGCTAGACTACTAAGCAATGTACTACCTTGCAACAGCATAATCCGTGATCACGGGATGATTGTCGAGAAACTAGTCAAGTGGAGATCCAAAATATTATTCTCCAAATTGCATCATCATATAGTAAGGATTGTATCGTGATTGTGTTAGTGACTGTTAAGACACAGGAATAGTTGGGACACTAATGAATACTAGATTTAGGATCACACTGTGTCTTGTTTTATTTTGAATACTTCCTTATGGTTTGTTCATTTAATTGTCTATCTGAGTTTTAGATCACGAATTATCAATCATATATTATTTTACATCATTTATTTTACCATTCTTAAATCAAGGACTTGTATGTCTTTGACGACCTAGTATTTGTTCACTAGATGAAGGCATAGCTGAGAAATAGACACTTCCTATATAAATAGCGTTGATGAGTCTGAAGAGTAGTATAGACAGAGAGTAGAATTATAATTTTCACATGTGTGGTAGAATAGTCATTTTATGTATATTACATTTTGAGATTAAAAACTAGACCTGTGAGATACAATTATGGATGGTTTATGTTTATAAATTGGTATTCTCAGGTTATCAATAGTTTAGTTTTTCCCATACTTCTATTCTAGAATTTTACAGAAAACAATCACAATACAGATACATGTATATTTCTTTGGCATCTAGCATGGGATGTTAGTTACATACTCGGCTCACTATATTCTAGGAACGGGGCGTGACATGATAAATAGAGAATATATTTGAATTCGAGTGATAAAACTTGATTTAATTTGATAGGATTTAGAAATTTAGTTAGTGTTTAGAAAATTATTAATTAAATTTTAATTTATCTAGGTTTTTGTTTTAAGAATTTTATATTTATACCTATTAGTTTAGGCCTTGAGTATATTTAGGATTTAGGGTTTTTCTTCTATCATTGACTCATTATTAATATCATAATTTTAGTATTAATTACTTTAACAATAACCATCTAATTAGTAAGAAAAAAAAGCTACATATAATATTCACTTTAAATTAAATTTAGAACTTCATCTGTTTCCATAATTCAAATTAGAAATCGAAATTTGAGGGTCAAGGGGCTTACGGAGAAAAGCTTAAGGCATTAGGCATTATTATCCCATCCAAGCCATTTCATGACAGTACGAAATCCATTGCCTTTTTCCTTGTAACTTTAGAGAAAAAGAGATCTAATATGCAAGCCATTACTAATTGAAAATATTGATAGAAAGATTTAGAGAGAGAAGAGAGATTTACATATGGTTTTTATTGACTTAAAGAAAGTTTATTAATAAGTTCCTATGGAGATAATGTAGTGGGCTTTGAAGAAGAAACAAGTTTTCAAGTAGTTATATTGAGACCATTAGGATATGTATGATAGAGATATGACTACCATGCCAACTAATGGAAGAGATGGTAAACAATTTCCTATTACAATTGGCTTGCATAGATGTTCTTATTAAGTCCATACCTTTTTATGGAAGTTATATATCAAAAAAGGCTTATGTAGGAGGAGGTTCCATAGTTTATGATTTTTGCTAACGATCTTGTGGTGGTTGATGAGAGTATAGAATTATAATAGTAAGGAAGAAGTGTGGCAAGAGACTTTAGAGTTCAAAGATTTTAAATTTAATAGAACGAAAACAGATAAATTATTTTCAACCATAAGTCAAAGATACATAATGAGGAGTCTATATAGTTGGACAAGATCTAAAGATTATATGCGTTTTATAATCTCAGTCTATAAATACCCCAGTGAAGAGTTGATTGAGAATCTTCTTCTCTTCAAAGTGAATTTCACTTTAAGAGCACACTGCAATCCAATATGTTTTCTTCTTCCCCCTTGAAAAATTCTACCATTACCCAGGCTATGGGCAGCTAGCTGTTCATTATTTATCCAAACATGCTTCAAAACATAAGACCCATCATGAGTGTCTCCAATCTTTTCTACTGAGTTTTCTTCCTTGGGTTTACTACATTTATGCAAACCTCTAGTAGTTATATCATGGCATGATACTCAAAGCTTATGAGTAGTGTCTGTATCAACAAAGAAGATCGAGTTAGCTTTCCTATAGAAGCATCGTATTAAAGGCTCTTTCAAACCCATGTCGTGAAGAATCCGAGAAAACTTGTTCATGTCATCGAAGTCATCCACTTCGTGTCAGACCGTCAACGGAGCAAAGTGGTCGTGCATTGGGTAGACCCCCCACCACTACAATTTTCTAGAGATATTATTTGTAATAGAATTTATGTTGTATTTACAAACTTTACTTTTGTAAGTCAAAGAACTAAATTAATTCAAAAGTTTTTCCTAAAAATATAAGGACTTCTCATAGAATTTGGTGGATCCTCCTTGAATCTCCTTAGGAACAATGCATGAAGCAATTCCCTTAGCCCTCTCTTTAAACAGACTAAGCAATCCCTAATTTATGTTTTAAAAACCCTAAATTCGTAAACCAATCCAAGCCATCGAAATCACACAAGGACCTGTCCAAAACTGACCCAAATACGTTTCCAAAGTTGATGTCTGCCCAGACTGTATCCGGACCGAAACTCCTTTGAAATTTTGACCCACCATGCACCGTGAAAGACCCCTAATTTTACCAAATTTTGGTTGTCTATATCATAATTCTCACGGAATTTGGTCCTAGCTTGGCCACTTTATTCCCTCCCCCCTCCCCCTCCTGATCTTTGTCGATCGATCCACCACTTTATGTGCTATTTGCCATGCGTCTATGACGTTCGAGACCTTCTTCCTCGTCTCTCGTAAGTTGAAATACCCAAAAAACAATGTTGTCGTCTTTATATACCCTTTCTAATTGAGTCAGAATATATCAAAGCCGCATTACACAGTAGGAGGGGGCTCGGGTCGAACCGGGCCCAAATCTGATGGATCCGGATCGGACCCGTTAATTGGCAGGACGAGATGGGACGGGTCCAAAAAATATTGGGACCAGACCGAACTCGACCCGTTCGAAACAAGTCCGAAGCGGACCGACCCGCGGGTCCAACCGGGTCCAAAATAAAGAGTTAAAAAATTTCAGAAACTATAATAGAAAACATTTACATATGTTATATTATCTATAAGAAAAAACAAGTCTAATGTCTCCCCAAATTTCTAGAATATATTTACTAAACAATAGCATGTTCTATTATCTATGGACTAATAACAAAAATTCAAGAAATTGATAATAAAAAAATGACATACCCAAAGAAACAGGTCGGGGTCTCGTTTATTTTGAAAATATGATCCGTCTCGACCCGTTAATGTTACACGACCCATCCCGCCCCGTCCCGTTTAAATTCCAAAATTTAGGAACCGGCTTGTTTGGACGTTTACGGTTCGGGCTGAATCGGAACTGCCTTGGAACGTATTCCGGCCCTAGTTGTATCGTGTGTTTGTTCTATTTGTGCTATTTATTCGGTATATTTGTCTTGTTATTTTCTGTCGTAAGTGGACTTTCCATTCCTCAGTTTTAAGATCTTCAACCTTAATTGTTGTTTGAACAAAAATACCACAATAAATTATTATATTTGAGGATTATTCCTTGCTACAATCAACATACTAAGATCTTCAACCTTAATTGTTATTTGGATTTTAATACAACCACCAATGGATGCTACTGTCTTTCCCAGAATAAAACCCCAACATACAAAATGAAATCCCATTCAAAATTTCTGGAGTGCACAACCCTTTATCCCACATCGGAAATAGAGCAAAGATGACATGTGCTTTTAATACTATTGTGCAACACGATCACCCCGAGTTTCGTAGCTGGAGCTTGTAACCCATGTAGGGGCTTTAAGATGGTTTGGACTGTTGGTTCGGTTCCTTGGATTAGGTTGCAATCGGTTATCAATTGTCTGGCCTGCCCGTTCCAAGCTGAGAGTTGGCCCATTGGGCTTGGGCGAAGGCCTGGAGTGGGGACAACATATGCAATAATCTTAGACGGCTTTTGAATGGATTCAGAGCAAGGGCGGAACCAAAAATTTAAGATGGAGTGGACTAGAGTAGGATGACTCATATGGACTCGGCATTGAAGTCTGAATCTCGTTTCAGGCGTTAGCTTAGCGATACTATGACTAGGGTCGAGTTAGGGTGGGTTGCTCTAGTCAGGCCATAGGTTGCACCTTGAGATATAAATATAGGTATAATATAAATTTGGCCTGGAGCGGCAATAAGGAAAACAAATTGCCTTGGAGGTTGACCTATGAAGAGGGGTCGTCTAAGTCCGAAGTCTTTGCTGCTCGCTCAGCTTCTCATGAACATTTTTATAAGAATTTTTTTTTGTTGGTATGTAGCCAACGTGCCGCTAACACCTTAAGAAGTGTGCCCCAAATTGTGGTCCCTCTAACATCTGTCTATGTGGCTGCAGTGCCTTAGGTTGCTGATCCGTTGGCATCAACTTGTTGTATGGAAGAAAATGTTCTTGAAGAAAAGGACATAATATATCAATAAGGAACAAGAATATCAAGCAGTTTAACAGTTCAATAAATGGAAAGATAGGGACATGCAAAAGGAAATCAATAGGATATTTTGTATTGAGATTTCTAAATACTTATACCCCACAGCTCTGAGAACAAATATACATTGGCCACCACTAGAAACTTGTTACGTCCCAGTACTAAAATATAGAGAACGGTAACGTAACATAGCTAGCTATGCATTACGAAGTTTGCTAGCATCTCGAAGTACAATCACGACTATAGACAAGGGGGCTATCTACAATACATATTCATTCATACGCCGAACTAACAATCATATATCTATATCCACAATAAGAAGCAGTAAAGAATATCATATAGATCAAAAGTAGTAAAGCATCTCAAATGATATAGAATAAATATCATCATGAAACTAGTATTACAAAATAAAATTCAAGCAAAGTAGTCAATCATACATAACCATATAACTCGATACAGCCTAGTACATAATTATGAAGTCTAAGAAAGGAACAGGCACCGAATACAAGGGCGCTAACATGTGTCCTAACAAACACCACAAAAGAATATATGTACATCATGGGGTTGGAGAGAAAGGAAAGTCACTCATGCTACGTGCCCTAATCCTCCAAGTATGAGCTATCAAGTGAAATATACAGTAGATCTTCGTGCTCTAATATGAGATTTCTCCATAAAAATCAGAGGGATCAATCCCTAATAGCAAGTTTCATAAGGATCTCAAAGGTAGGTCAAAAACCAAAACATGAATCATAACATGAAAACACATTGAACATAAAATATAGTAAATACGAAAGAATCTTGGGGTATGCAATGAACTATCTTAGAAAAGTAATCAACAAAATACAAATCTAGCTATACAAGGAACAGAAAATGAAATAAAGCAATCAACACAATCCGATCAAGTAATTCATACGGCTTGCTACAATTAACTACCTAAATTATCACCCTAATTACTAATGCAGTAGTGAGAATTCCATAATAAGGTGTACCACAGATTCCACGGGAGGCTAGGCACAATAACGATAAGAATAACAATAATAATAACAATACAAGAGTGGCCCAACACAGAAATCACAAACCGGAACAATATAATGAGTCCATGAAACAACCAAAAGAGAGCGACGCCTTGATATTTGTGCCACTAACCTATGAATCCACGCAACTCAATGCCCCAACTACTACAATGCAATAAAGGATCACGGATCACTCGCCATGTAAGTTATCGCATACTAAAGTCCTAGCCAGAAGATTGCATGAAATTCATGATCCTCCCCTCCAAATACACTACATGATTATACTAGTAGTTATTATTGGCAATTTAAGTTTCAATCCACGAGTTATGGAACCCCGTTGGACCAATCATATATATCAAAATATGTTGCACAAGGTGATGCGACTCCCAACATTAGTGGTTGCCAAGTTGTCAATACAAAACTCCCAACCTATCACAGTCCTCCAAACTAAGGATACACGTTCGGTTTATTTGATTTCAACCGAATCAAAATAGTCAAAACTATATAAACCAAACTTCTAAAAATCAAAAACCGAACCCGAACCAAAATTAGTCATAACCGTGACCGAACCAATCATCTATTTGATTTATTTTGTTTGTTCGGTTGGACTATTTTTATTGTTTAATGGCTCGGACAAAAAGATGGGATTGTGATCAACTGATATTAAGAAATATATAACTTTTATACATACATTTGTTATACCGGTAGAGCGACGATTTTATCACTAGGAGCATTCGGAATAAGTCTGTACATAGATCCGAATTAACTCTTAGGGCAGTGCTTCGTGCGCGACTTCTCCGGAGGTCGGTAATCTTTATTTTTCTTTGTTTTGTTTGCAAATTTTTCAAAAGGAGAAAAGAAAATTATTTTAGCAATCTAAGAATTAATTGTATGATCATCTTATATTTTAGACAATTTAATTTTTGAATAAGTTTGACAGGGTCAAGAGCAACAATAGTTTTGATTGTTGATATGTAGGAAATGGTCTGACTGCTATTTGTGAGATGTACTTTTGCAAGGTACCAACATGGATGAACTAGAAGCACATTGCAAAAGTATGAGTTTAGCTTTGTTAGCTCTGACCGACCCATATTACGACCGAACTAACATGGTATTACATCTTCTTTAGGTGTATGTTTATAGCAGATCAATTCTTGAGAAGTCTTGCGCTGTGTAGGTAGACTGTTGCATTTTCTTGCAGAGTAGAATTTCAATTTATTTTTTTAATGCATTAGGTTATTAAGGTTTCCATTATTCTTATTTTGAATTTGTTGATCTCATTAGGGGATAGCAGTATTAGTGGAATTTGTTGTCACTAGAGGAAGTTTAGTAATCAAATGGATCCTAGTCTCTGTAGGATTGCATAGAGATACTTTAGGATTGTAATCCCTCTAGCTACAATGTATGACCTCATTCTCCTAACATAGGTCTTGGATTTTTTTTTCCAGTTTTTTCCTTAATGGGTGTGGTTTTGGGGATTGGAATTCCTAACGATTTAGGTTTTTCAGATTGAAACAGATGATAGCGTTTAATCTGTTGTTAGTTGCTACAATTATCTTGTTGTGCTTTATGGAAGTCATTTTCTATGGTTACTCTTGCTCCTCCCCACCACACACACACACACACACATATATATATATGTTATTCCCGAGGCTTGACCAAAGATGGAAAAACTGATGCAATCGAGATCTGAGAGTCACACAAAAACTTTGCAGTGATCAAACTCAAGATCTACGATGATACAAAAAGCCAAATAGCCAGATTACAATATGAAGGAGGGAAATAGAGAAGAGAAGATCTCTCGTTCTTCCTTACAAATATGTTGCAATTGGGACAGAACGAGTTAAATAATCTAGAGAAAGATGAGATGAAGAAAAGTTGCTGGGGTGTCAAAACACCGTTGCTCAAAGCAAGATTCGCCCCACACGAATTGCTTCCAGGAACCAGCAAGTTGAAAAACTTGTGGAACACTCGAAGTCACCTCTGTTCTGACTCCTCGGATGGACTTGCAATGGCGGCAGCAGCTCCCTCTCTCTCTCTCTCTCTCTCTCTTTTCTGACTTATAAAATTTGTAGTCTTTTACAAAGGAGGCCAGAAAGAGTATATAGAGAGAAGGTGAAACCTAGCCGCCTCTTCAGTTATGGAAAGATTGAATCAAATTCTACAAAGCAACGAAATTAATTTAAATTCTACAAAGATAGCAACGAAATTAATTCAAATCCTACAAAAAGTGATCTAAATTAATCACATTGAATCAGTCTTTCAATAACTGACTTGTAGCCTGCACAGTCAGCGGAGCCCTCCATGCGGTAGCAGCAGCAGCAGCCTGGCCGCATGAGCCGCATGGCCTCATGACCGCAAGTGCCGCATGGACCTTATGAGGCCGTATGAGCCGTATGGACCGCAAGTACCGCATGAGCCGCATGGACCGCATGAGCCGCATAAGACCGTATGGCCGCTTATGAGTCGCATAACTGCTGACGTGCTAAGTGCAAAGTGCGCCAACAAAATGCCATATTACGCCTCATGAGCCCATCAGCCCATGAGCCCGAGCCCGAGTCCGAGTCCGAGTCCGAGTCGCTAAGCCCCTTTGGGGCTTAGCTCCAAATGGAATTAATCCAAGAGAATGACAAAAGCATTAATGCTTAATCCTTAGAGCCTTATTCTTACCTCCTAGTAAAATCACCCACATGGTTCCCTCCTTAGGGTCACCATCCCATGTGCATCTCTCAACACACAACCAAGTATATATGTTGAGATAACTCATGGTGCATTTCTGATGTGGGACTAAACTTTTACAAGGCATATTGAGAGCAAGCTCTCTCCATGTAAAGAAAGCACCAACAATCCCCCACATATCACAACATATATATGTCCAGGTTGAGCGTTCCCCACAGTAACTGTCTATTTTGCATTAGGATAGATGTCGCTGACGACTTGAATCTTCCGCATGGGTTAAATAACAATATGATACAAGAATGGACTACGCCTTAAATTCTGTACCACAATTGTAATTCTTTCCACTAATAAGTGTAGTTACGTGTGCTTCTGGCTGCACATTAAAGGCCCTGTGCCAGCCTGGTTTCAGTGTATAATTTGGACGTCTACAAGTTTACCCTCAAGAGACGGCCGGATATCTCTTTCCATACACTATAGGTGAGTTCTTTATTAAGAGACATGGCATGAAGCCTTGCGCTTCCTTGCGGTGCTACGCCGCTATGACATGGCCTCAAGCAGAGGCATTACCCCTACCTGGGAACCTCATCGTAGTGTCATACTACTGTAGCATGAGGTCTCAGCCTTTTGTCGTGCCAATCTACTCAGCATGAAGCCTAAGGCTTCCTTGCGTTGTTACGCCGCAACGACATGGCTTGCAAGGCCATGACTTTACCCCTACCTGGGTACCTCATCGTGGTATCGTGCCACTATAACATGGGGCCATCCTCCCCTTTGTAGTGTTGTCTACAACTCTTTAATTACGTCATACAGCATTAGGCTACCTGCCTATTTGCGGTGCTACGTCGCTATGACTTGGCTTACAAAGCCGAGGCATTACCCCAGACCTGGGAACCTTATGGTGAGTCATTCCACTATAGCAAGGAGTTTTACTCCTTGTAGTGCTGCTCTACCGTGCTTCCTGTAAACCACACCAGGCATTCACTCTGCCTGAGAACTCATTAAGGCGTTTAAGCCAACCTTCCACAGGATCTATTTTTTTCGTAGAAACATAGTAGACAACAGTGGTTATGGGTCCGTATCCCTTCCATGTTCCAGAGAACAAGTACCCACTGTTACCTGATAGTTTCCCAGTCAGTGATCCTCCTTTGAACCAACAGTTAGATGCCTAGTAGATTTCTCTTTGAACTAATAGCATAAAACTTTATGGTAGGATTACAAAGACACACTATCAGAATACCTTCAAGCCCATTTTACAAGCTGTGTCATCGACCAACTGGCGCTTGAGGCCCTTTGTGAACGGATCTGCCAGGTTCTCCTGACTTCGAACATTAATTACTGTAATTACACCTCTTTTGATAAGATCATGTACTGTCATGTGCTTCAACCGCACAGTCCTCTTCTTTCCGTTGAAGAGGTCATTTGATGCCACCGCCGCAGTCGCCTGGTTGTCACAGTATATCGGTATCGTCGGTATCTGAGCCCCAACCACTGGAAGATCATACATGAGCTCCCGAAGCCATTCTGCTTCATCTGCTACAGTTTCAAGTGCATAGAATTCAAATTCCATGGAGGAACGAAAGAGTATAGTCTGCTTCTTTGACTTCCACGATATAGCAGCTCCACCCAAGGAAAAGACATATCCTCCTGTGGATCTCTCGCTTTCCACCTCTGAACACCAGCTAGCATCACTGAAGCCTTCCACTACTGTCGGATACCCGTTGTAGTGATACATATGTCTGAGTCTTCTTGAGATATCTCATCACCCGCTTCACAGCTTTCCAGTGCTCAATCCCTGGGTTGCTTGTGAACCGACTCAGCGTTCCCACAGCAAAGCTATGTCAGGCCTTGTGGCAGTGGTTGCGTACATCAAACTTCCGATAATGCTAGAATACTCCAGCTGCCTGATGCTTTCCCTCGAGTTAGGCTTCAGCTTCTGATCACCCCTGTATGGCGTATCGATCCCTGGAAGATCCTTATACCCATAGCGTGTGAGCATCTCAATGTAGTGAGATTGTGACAGCTCTACTCCAGTGTCTGTCCGGATGATCTTTATGCCCAAGATGACATCTGCATCCCCCAAGTCCTTCATACTGAACTTGGTTGAGAGAACTTCTTTGTCTCCATGACACAGCCTATATCCGTCCCTAGGATTAGCATGTCGTCCACGTATAGACAAACGATGACTCATCTTCCATCAGCAAACTTTGTGTAAACACATTTGTCCATCTCGCTGACTCTGTAGCCGTTTGCCCTAATAACTTTGTCAAACTTCTCATGCCATATCTTGGGAGCATGCTTCAAACCATACAATGATTTACCAACTTGTAGACTTTGTCTTCAGAGACCTTTGACGACAATCCATCTGGCTGTTGCATGTAAATCTCTTCGGTCAGCTCCCCATTCAGGAATGTTTCTTTACATCCATCTGATGTATCACCAACTTATGCATAGCTGCTAGAGCGATTAACATTCTGATAGTGGTCATCCGAGCTACTGGAGCGTACGTGTCAAAGTAGTCTATCCCCTATTTCTGAGAAAATCTCTTGGCTACCAGCCTGGCCTTGAACTTGTCAATAGTTCCATCTGCCTTCATCTTTTCTTGAAGATCCATTTACATCCGATGGGATTTTCTCCTTCAGGTAGATCTACCAACACCCATGTGTTATTGGAGATGATAGAGTCAAACTCGTCATTCACTGCCTCCTTCCAGAAGATAGCATCTCTGGTCTTCATCGCCTCATCATAGGTAAGCGGATCTGCTTCCACATGATAGGTGACAAAGTCATCTCCGAAGTCTTTAGGTCTTCTCGCCCGCTTTGCTGACGGCTCTGCGAGTTGTGGTAAAAGAGTTGTTTCATCAACAACAGCTTCTTCTTGGACTACTAGTCCATAGATTTCAGTCTCATTTGTACCTACATTATTTTCCTGAATGTCTAAAGAACAATGTTTTTGTCTTTTGCAAACTTGTCCTCAAAGTATTCAGCATCGCGAGATTCGATAATATGATTTGACTCAATATCAAGAAATCTTCGAGCATCACTCTTCTCGACATACCCCAAGAAGTTCGCCTTCATAGTCCTTGTCCCCAGCTTCTGAATCTTCAGATCTGGGAGCTTCACATACGCCAGACACCCCCACAATCGAATGGCATTCAAGTTTGGTCTGACTTTGAACCAGAGTTCATGAGGAGTTATGTCTGAAGTTACATATGGCACTCTATTCAGAATAAAAGTGGCGTTAATGCAGCTTCTTCCCGGTAGCATTTTGGAAGACCTACAGTAAGCAGCATTGAATTCATCATTTCTGTTAATGTTCGTTCTTCCTCTCTGCTACTCCGTTGGATTGAGGAGAATATGGAGCAGTAGTCTCGCATATGATTCCATGTTCTTTGCAGAACGATGCGAAGTCATGAGACCTGTACTCCCCTCCTCGATCACTTCTCAACCTCTTGAGTTGTTGTCCAGTCTGCCATTCAGCTTCGGCTCTGAACACTCTGAACTTCTCGAAAGCTTTATCTTTAGTCTTGAGCAAGTAGACGAATGCGTATTTTGAGAAGTCGTCGATGAAGGTTATGAAATACTTTATCCCGGCCTTCGTAAAGAAATGTTTGAAGTCATAGATATCGGAGTGTACCAACTCCAGAAGATCTGTGCTTCGATTGACCCGATGAAAGGGTTTCTTTGTGATCTTCGTCTGAGCACACACTTCACACTTCTCCACCTTACCCCCATTTGGAGATAAGTCCTAGACTAAATATTATTATTCTTTACAAGAACATGTCCTAGTCTATTATGCCACAACTCAAGAGAATAATCAGAAAATGCAACTGCATTAATGTCATTAAACTGGTTGACAAGCTGAATTTTAAACATTCCTTCGGTTTGATAAGCCTTCTCGAAGTATGTTCCTTTCTTGGACATCACCATCTGACCAACATTGATGTCCATCCTCAAGCCTGCATTGCAGAGCAGGCTTTCAGAGATCAGGTTCTTGGCAATCACCGGAAGATGCTTCACACCTTGAAGCATCAGAGTGTTCCCAAAAGTGAGTTTCAGCTCCACAGTTCCGATCTCCAGAACTTCAGCTTGGGCCTGGTTTGCCATGACAACCTTCTCAGATATCGGCTGGTACGTAACGAACCATTCCTTGCCAGAACAGACATGGTAAGTTGCAACAGTGTCTATCCACCAGTCAGAGTCAACCCCCACAGTTGTGACCTGTGCGATCATAGCAACAATGTTAGAAACCAATAAAACCTTACTAGGCTCACCTTTCTCTGATTGTTTAGGCTTGGATTTGTATTCACTCTTGTAGTGGCCTTTCTTGCCACAATTGAAATAAGTTGTAGGACTTGGACTTCTGTTGCTTGAATGAAGGACCCTTCACTTTTAGATTAGTAAAGTCCTTCTTCTTGTGATGAGAAGCCGCCTGCTTCTCCTTGGGATCTCTCGTATGCACTAGATTGGCCTTAGCCAACTGTTTGGACAGAGTGTCCATCTTCTGTTGGAAACGCATCTCGTCCTCAACATGGATCTCTTGAAGTAGATCTCCCAAGCTAATGGCTAGCTTCTTTTTGAGCATCCTTGCATAGAAGGTACTCCATCCAGCAGGAAGTTTTCAGACGATCCCTCCAATGACAAACTTGTCTGGAAGGGGCATCTCTTCGTCTTCCAGTTTCTGACGCAGCTTCAGAAATTCCTTCACCTGTGGCAACATGGACTTCTCGTCCTCAAAGAGCAATTTATGATATTTTTCAACCACAAACATCTTGCTCCTGTTCCTGTCTTCTTCGTACAGTTTTTCCACAGACTTCCATATATCTCTGGCAAATTCCTTCTTCGAGTAGGATTCTGCCAGGGAATCCTCCATAGCATTCAGGATGAGACCTGCAGATGCTATTTTTCCTTCTCCATTTGGCTTAGAGTTTGGTAGCCTCATTGATTGTGGCAGTAGACCCAGTGTCTGGAACAGAAGGTTCTTCCTCCAACAGTACATGATCAACGTCTTTGAGTCGAAGAGTTAGATAAACCTTCCTCTTCCAGACTTGATAATGCTCTCCATCGAACTTTTCTAACTTGCAGTAGTCCGATTGGACGAGCGAAGCATTAATGTTTTCCATCTACAAGGATCTTGCTTTGAGATTGTTATTCCCGAGGCTTGACCAAAGATAGAAAAACTGATACAATCAAGATCTGAGAGTCACACAAAAACTTTGCAGTGATCAAACTCAAGATCTACGATGATACAAAAAGCCAAATAGCCAGATTACAATATGAAGGAGGGAAATAGAGAAGAGAAGATCTCTCGTTCTTTCTTGCAAACGTGTTACAATTGGGACAGAACGAGTTACAATAATCTAGAGAAAGATGAGATGAAGAAAAGTTGCTGGGATGTCAAAACACCGTTGCTCAAAGCAAGATTCGCCCCATACGAATTGCTTCCAGGAACCAACAAGTTGAAAAACTTGTGGAACGCTCGAAGTCACCTCTGTTCTGACTCCTCGGATGGACTTGTAATGGCGGCAGCAGCTCCCTCTCTCTCTCTTTTCTGACTTATAAATTTGTAGTCTTTTACAAAGGAGGCCAGAAGAGAGTATATAGAGAGAGGGGGAAACCCTAGCCGTCTCTTCTTCAGTTATGGAAAGATTGAATCAAATCCCACAAAAATAGCAACGAAATTAATTCAAATCCCACAAAGATAGCAACGAAATTAATTCAAATCCCATAAAAGTGGTTCTGAATTAATCGCATTGAATCAGTCTTTCCATAACTGACTTGTAGCCTGCACAGTTAACGGAGCCCTCCATGCTGTAGCAGCAGTAGCACCTGGCCGCATGAGCCGCATGGCCTCATGGCCGCAAGTACCGCATGGACCGCATGAGGCCGCATGAGCCGCATGGACCGCATGAGCCGCATAAGACCGCATGGCCGCATATGAGCCGCATGACTGCTGACGTGCTAAGTGCGCCAACAAAACGCCACATACGCCTCATGAGCCCATGAGCCCGAGCCCGAGCCCGAGCCCGAGTCCGAGTCCGAGTCGCTAAGCCCCTTTGGAGCTTAGCTCCAAATGGAATTAATCCAAGAGAATGACAAAAGCATTAATGCTTAATCCTTGGAGCCTTATTCTTAC
>JANAVB010002167.1:0-27500 GCA_029216955.1 Iris pallida | reverse complement strand
TGATATCAATGGTACGGCAAAGTTCACAGTCCCCGACTTCTGTCTTCTACTGGACGTGCTACCGTTTCAACGAGCTTCTTCACCTTTGGTTGGCCCAACCAAATGGACGTTTCGATTCCTTCGAGATTCAAGGTTCAGAACCTGCCCACCTTCGTGTTTGACACTGAAGCTCTCCAGTACATATGTATTCTCGAGCAAGCATCATGTACTGTGCACGTCGTCGATGATGTTGGGAAAAAACGCGGAAACCTTTCCCCAAACCGGAGAGTACCTGCGAGAGGACCGAGCAATACAACGCACGAACCCAAAAACAATCACACAAAAAATAATCCACGCAGACACAGAGAATTTTTGACGTGGAAAACCCTTGCGGGAAAAACTACGGGACGATCGGAGTCCAACCCTGAGAAGCCTCCACTAATGGAATAGAAGAATTACACCCTCTACAAACTCCTCCCGATCCAAATCGGATCCCCACAACACTCAGAAATAAGAACAATGATTACAAGGCCACGAAGAGCGAGAATGACGAGTAGAGATTACCCGAACACGATCTCCTTCGAATAGCGACCTTCAATCCTCCGTCTTCTTCTCCGAAGTTGCAATGGCACTCTTGCCTCCTTCCTCTCTCCAAGTTGTGTTACGTTGTGTTATGAATTAGGGTTGAGAAAACTCAACTTAACTCCCTAATCCCGCAACCAATCTGGACCGTTGGATTAGATCCAGTGGTGAAAAGTTACCCTAAAATCCGCTTCAGCCCCCGACGACACAGAGTTCGGCCAGAACTCTGTGTCGGGCAACCAGCACTGGCCGACCACATTCTGGAATGGGAAGGCCGAGTTCGGCCAGAACTCTGCCTGGGGCAGAGTTCGGCCCGAACTCGGCCCCACTGCTTCCAGCAGCTCTCTGTAGCTCCATCAGCAGCCCCCTTCCTCCCCGAGCTTCTTCGACACACGAACGGCGCTCGTCGTACTCCGGGGTCTTCTCCACATAGGTTGGGAACCCCACCCACTCCAACAAATCTCTCCCTTCACAACTATGGGAGGATGTCGTCATCCCGACGATCTGCCTGCAGTACTCAAACTTCTCCCTTGGTAGAATCTTCGTGAACATATTAGCTCCGTTGTCATCTGTATGAACCTTCTCAAGCTCCGCGTCCTTCTTCTCAACCACATCCCGTATCCAATAATACCGAGTCTCGATGTGTTTGGACCGGCTATGAAACGTCTGATTCTTCACAAGGTGGATAGCACTCTGACTGTCGCAAAGCAAAGTATACTGCTCTTACTTCAGTCCCATTTCCTGCAGCAGCTTCTTCATCCACAGCAACTCCTTGCAAGCCTCCGTCGTCGTAATGTATTCCGCCTCCGTCGTCGACAAGGCAACACACTTCTGCAACCGTGACTGCCACGACACCGCTCCTCCCGCAAACATCATCACGTAGCCCGAAGTCGATCGCCTCGTGTCTACATCTCCAGCCATATCAGCGTCGGTATACCCAACCAGCTTCGGTTCGTCACCACCAAAGGAAAGTCTCCAACCAGCAGTCCCTGAAGATATCATAGAATCCACTTGACCGCACTCCAATGTACCCTTCCAGGATTTGAAAGATACCTGCTAACCGTACCAACTGCATAAGCAATATCTGGCCTCGTACACACCATGGCATACATCAGACTTCCCACAGCTGAGGCATATGGAACCCGCTCCATATCTTCCTTTTCGTCCTCGGTAGACGGATACTGCTCCTCAGTAAGCTTAAAGTGAGCCGCAAGAGGGGAACTCACTTTCTTCGACCCGTCCATCCCGAAATGCTGAAGTACCCGGTGAATGTACTTCGTTTGGGGCAAGTGTAGAAGCTTGGACTCTCTCTCTCGGCTGATCTCCATCCCAAGAATAGTCTTCACTGTGCTCAAATCCTTCATAGAGAAGGCCGCGCCCAGTTGGCGCTTCAGCTCCGCTATCCTAGTGGCATTCCGACCCACTAATAGCATATATCAACATGAGCAATAAAATGATAAAATCATCATCGACAAAATATCTCACAAATACACAGTGGTCCGACGTCGTCCGTGCATAACCATGCTCCCCATAAACGACTCGAACTTCCTGTACCACTGCCTCGGAGCCTGCTTCAGACCATACAAGCTCTTCCTCAACCGGCATACCAAATGTGACTTGCCCTTCTCACAGAATCCCTCTGGCTGCTCCATGTACAACTCCTCCTCAAGATCACCATGGAGGAATGTCGTCTTCACGTCCATCTGCTCGACCTCCAAGTTGAGACTGGCTGCTAATGCTAGCACCACCCGAATAGACGAATGCTTGACGATAGGCGAAATGATCTCATCATAATCCACGCCTTTTCGCTGACCGTAGCCTTTGACTACTAGCCTCGCTTTGTATCGAGGGCGAGCATCATCGTCTGCTTCACTCTGAACACCCATCGATTCTTCAAAGCCTTCTTGTCCTTTGGCAACCGCACCAGATCATAAGTGGAATTGGTGTGCAAGGAACTCATCTCCTCCTGCATAGCCTCCATCCACTCCTGCCTGTGTTCGTCTTCCATAGCCTCTGCAAAACTTTCAGTCTCTCCTCCATCAGTCAATAGCACAAACTCATTTGGTGAGTATCTCGTATATGGTCGACGATCCCTGTCACTCCTCTCAGTGGAGCCATTGGTGCTGGCTGTATACCGACAGCCTCCTTCCCTTCAGGAACTGCCTCTCCGGCATGCTTATCCTCCTGAGGGACACCCTGACCACCATCAGCAGGCTGATGATCAAGGTTGGGAGCTACTCCATGTACTGGCTCCATAACTGGATCCTCTGCGATGTCCTCTGGAAACTGCTCGAAGCGAAATGACTCTAATTCAGGCAATTCTTCAGCCTCAGAAGGCGTCTCGGAATCCTGAGTGTTGGTCATGGTCTGATCCTCGACGAACACCATATCCCTGCTTCTGTAGAGCTTTCTTCCAACCAGGTCGTAGAGTCTATAGCCAAACTCATCCTGACCGTAGCCGACAAAGACGCATCGCCTCGTCTTCGGCTCGAGTTTGGTCCTCTCGTCCTTCGGTACATGCACGAAGGCCTTACAACCAAATGCCCGCAGGTGATTGTATGACGGCTCTTTGCCGTACCATACTTTGTCAGGCATATCACCCTGCAAAGGAGCACTAGGAGATAAATTAATAACAAAGCAGCTGTGAGAGAGCCTCACCCCAATAACTGCCCGACAAGTTTGCTTCTAACAGCAAACACCGTACCCTCTCCATCAGTGTCCTGTTCATGAGCTCCGCTACACCATTGAGCTGAGGTGTCTTTGGCGGAGTCTTCTGGTGTCGTATCCCTTGCTTTCTGTAATACGCATCAAAGGGACCGATGTATTCACCGCCATTGTCGGACCAAACACAACAACTTCTTGCCCGTATCCCTTTCAACAGAGGCCTGAAACTCTTTGAAAGTAGGCAGCACCTGATCCTTGGTCTTTAAGGCATAGACCCAAACCTTCCTGGAACAGTCATCAATAAAGGTTACAAAGTAAGAAGCACCACCAAAAGATTTTACCTTCATAGGACCGCAGACATCCGAGTGAATCAACTCGAGCAACGTCGGCTTCCTCGAATTTGGGTGACTTTGGAAAGACACCCTATTTTGCTTCCCAGCTAAACAGTACGTGCAATTCTCCAACTTTGTAGACTTGAGCCCGGAATCACCTTCCTGTTCACCAAGTAGCTCATCCCTTCTCGCTGATATGGCCGAGCCGCCTGTGCCATAACTCGGTAGACGCATCACTGACTGCGTTCACCTCCTGTGCCCCCTGTGCTCCCCTCCATATAGTAGAGACCGGACTTCTTTCTTCCTCTGGCAATTATCATCGAACCCCTGGAAAGCTTCCACTGACTATTCCCGAAGAGACCGAAGAATCCTTCGTCATCCAACCTTCCAACCGACACCAGGTTGAAACGGATATCAGGGACATGACGAACATCCTTGAGAACAAGAATCGCACCCGTCTTCGTTCTTAAATACACATCTCCAACGGCAACCGCCTTCGACATCCTTCGTTGCCCATCTTCAATCTCCACAGTCGCCTGTAGTGTAAGTGACAAACAGTGCCCTGTTGTGAGATACATGTGCTGAAGCCCCTGAGTCCACCAGCCAAGAATTGTCATCGCAGGCGAGGTTAGTAATGACCTCATCACCTACGACGATCACATCGCCTCCATGCATCGAGGCCGCCGCTGTAGTGTTCTCTTCTTGCTTCCCCTTGTCGCCCATCTTCTTCTCTTCCAAGCGAAACAGTTCCGCTTGATATGGCCCTTCTTACCACAATGGTAACACTCTGAGTCCTCGTAACGACCCTTGGACTTCCCCCTGCTCTTGTCTCTGCCACCACCTGGACCCCTGCTTTTGCCCCTTCCGCGGCTCTCTGAAACCAATGCCTCTGAGTGATGGAATGTAGATGAAGTGCCCTGAGAACGTCTCGCATCTCTTCATTCAGCACCCCGCTCTTGGCAAACTCCAGACTGACCACGCCCTCTGGAGCAGAAGCGATCATAGATACTCGTACGGTCTCCCACGAGTCTGGCAATGTACACAGCAGCCACAGTCCCTGAACTTCGTCGTCGAACTTGACTCCCATAGAAGCTGGTCAACCACGCCCTGGAACTCACTCAAGTGATCCGAAATACGCCCCATCCTTGTACCGCAGACCCATCATCGTTCGGATCAGGAACAACTTGTTTACCCCGGTCTTCTTCGCATACAAGGATTCCAGCTTATCCCACAACGTATTCGCGTGCTCAATATTGGCAACGTGGTTGTACACGTTCTCATCAACAAACTGCCGTATGTACCCACACACCTGTATGTGCTCAAATGTCCAGTCCTCCTTGGATTTATCACTGGGCTTCTCGGATGCAAACACGGGTAGATGCAGCTTCTTGACAAACAGCAAATCCTTCATTTGCTCCGCCAATAATGATAGTTTGTGCCATTAAGATTTACCATGCGCACCGGCTTCGCGTCCATCTCTCCTCTCTGGTTTCTCTGTCAACTACTGACACTCCTTCTGAATTCCAGAACCTGGCTCTGATACCACTCTGTTGGAAAAGAAACGCAGAAACCTTTCCCCAAATCGGAGAGTACCTGCGAGAGGACCAAGCAATACAACGCACGAACCCAAAAACAATCACACAAAAAACAATCCACGCAGACACAGAGAATTTTGACGTGGAAAATCCTTGCGGGAAAAACCACGGGACGATCGGAGTCCAACCCTGAGAAGCCTCCACTAATAGAATAGAAGAATTATACCCTCTACAAACTCCTCTCGATCCAAATCGGATCCCCACAACACTCAGAAATAAGAACAATGATATACAAGGCCACGAAGAGCGAGAATGACGAGTAGAGATTACCCGAACACGATCTCCTTCGAATAGCGACCTTCAATCCTCCGTCTTCTTCTCCGAAGTTGCAATGGCACTCTTGCCTCCTTCCTCTCTCCAAGTTGTGTTACGTTGCGTTATGAATTAGGGTTGAGAAAACTCAACTTAACTCCCTAATCCCGCAACCAATCTGGACCGTTGGATTAGATCCAGTGGTGAAAAGTCACCCTAAAATCTGTTTCAGCCCGCCCCGACGACACAGAGTTCGGCCAGAACTCTGTGTCGGGCAACCAGCACTGGCCGACCACATTCTGGAATGGGACAGAGTTCGGCCAGAACTCTGCATGGGGCAGGGTTCGGCCCGAACTCGGCCCCCCTGCTACCAGCAGCTCTCTGTAGCTCCATCAGCAGCCCCGCTTCCTCCCCAAGCTTTTTTGACACACGAAAGCGCTCGTCGCACTCCGGGGTCTTCTCCACATAGGTTGGGAACCCCACCCACTCCAACAGATGACCCACAGCTCCCCTTGAACTATGTGATTAATATATAGGCACCTATCTCGGATTGAGTTTGTTGCACACTTTGATCTCCTCCTTGGTTTTGAACTACTGTAATCAATGTCACTCTGTGAAGCTTTTGAAACCACCCATCACCAAATTTGGATGTGGAATAACCCCCCTAGAGACTGGTCGGATGTCACGGACTGATAGACCGACCCTCCATCTTCAACTCATCACCATTCTTTGCTTTGTCTCAACGAATTGAATCAGTCGTATCCTTTAAAGCACCTCGAAGACCTCCTAAGACAAGTTTTTGATGATTCACAAACTCCTGCGAACATCCTTCGAGCCTCTATCTGATGTATGTGGCCATCATGCATCTCAACGGCTTGTACATATCACAACATGTATCTCATCGAGCCATCTGTTAGGAATCCTTCATAAGCATCCAATCTTTGTCCCTAAAGATTGCGACAACCATCATCTGCCAGTCTCCCAATAAAACCAAGTTGTAGTGCAAACTTGATACATGTCACACACCCTTGAGAACGAGCTTCTCACTATGCTCTGTTCTCAAGTGCACATCATTAATGCCCACAACTGTAGTCGTTTCCTTTTATCCATCTTCACACATCCAAACATACCGTCTCGATATGACGTTAAGATCTTCTTAAGTGGAGTGGCATGATAAGACGCCCCCGTATCCATGACCCAATTACCATAATGACATGTACCACAAGTTACTCTGTGTCGATTGCTGTGATGATGATCTCTCCAAATGCAGTGATATCTTCCTGATCATCCTTGCCTTTAGCTTTCTCAGCTTTGAGATTTATGCAGTTCTTCTTAAAATGACCCCTTTCGCCAAAGTGATTGTAGCCTTGCCTGTAGTCCATACTCGTAGGATCCTGAGAACTCTCCCTTGTTCTCACCTGTGACTTGAGTCTTTCTTTTTGTTGGAAGCAATCAGACGGACTCCTGCGATAATTCAATAAACTGCTTATGCCAGACCTTCACATTCAATAAGTTGCTTTTGACTGCCTCCATCGTGATAACTCCATCAGGCACAGAGTTGCTCACCAATACCACCAACGTCTTCCGGCTCTCCGGTTGACTCAAACGCATAAGGGCCTTAAGCTTCGTTAATTGCCATTTTTATGGTAGACAACTAATTGACGATACCCTGAACCTCGTTCATATGTTGTGCCACCTAGGCACCCTCCTTGTATTTTGAGTTGACAAGTTAACGATTAAGAAATGCCTTATTGCCAGTCGTCTTCCATTCGTACGACAAATGCAGGTTCTCCTAAAGTACTTTTGCAGAACTCTCCATGGAGATGTAATGAAACACTAAATCATCAAGCCATTGGTGGATGGATCCAACGATTTTCTGATCCAATCGCCTCTAGTTAAATTAGCAGACTCACCCGATGGCTTGGCAATGTCGTCCTCCAACAGACCATACAAATTCTTGCACCAGAATAGGTCCTCTATCCTTGGCTTACAAGTTGCCAGTTTTCCCTGTGAGGGTGATCATAATCATATGTGTGTTCATCTGCTCCATAGACATGGTTGCACATTTCTCTCAAAAAACATGAGAGCTTTGATACCATATTGGTATCAGACCATATAACGAACTGAGCCTTCGCTCAGATACTAGATGTTGGGACCGAAAGCACTGATATCGTGTCTGAAACTGGCCATATAAGAAATTTAGGCCAACCCACTTGAGATAACCAACCACCAGTCTAACACAAGTACCAAGCACATATGAGAACACAGTATTTTCGGTCATCATGTCATCTGGACAAATCTCAATCTTTATAACCACAAGTAAAACTACAAGATTGAATACAAACTTGTTGAACCCTTTGTCCAAAGGTTCAACCTCCAAACTCAAGAAGGAACCAGAATATTACAATGAATCACTCACCTTACTCGTATCGATCTCTCTGCATTAATATGATGACTCCCGGCACAGATCTCCTCTTCTTGTTGTCTCGAACGGCAAGCCCTAAGAGAAAAGTGTGAACTTTCTTAGTTTTTTGTGTACAAGCACCCTCGAACCTCTCTGTGTTCTCCTCATATGCCTCCACCCTCAACACATATATAGGTTAAAAAACCCTATTTTAGATCATAAGAAACTCTAGAATAGCCCAGCACAAATTTTGCATCCTACGAAAGCAACAGTGCTGATTAAAATCCAAAACTCGGCAACCGCGACCGAACGAAACTCGGCCAGAGTTCGATTTGGATCTTGCCGAAGGTTTTTCACAAAATATCCGAATTCGGATCAAACTCGGCCAGAGATCGAATTTGGGCTGAGTTCGGTACATGTCATCCAAACTGACTAAGCACCAATCATCTTGAAAAAACCTGGTTCTATGTCCAAATAAAACACAAGAGCATCACCGTGAACAGTGAACTCTATAAATAAAATATCGCCACATTTTTTACGAGTATAATAGCGGAATGACTAACCCCTAGAAGTCCATATCCACGACCAGCAAAGTCTAATATGTCCAATAATATAAGAGTATTCTCCTCTTAATTAACCAACCAAGTTTGTGAATTATGTCATCATAAATATTTAGATTATTGTTCCTTCACCCGTAACCTTAAAAATGTAGACATCAACCAAGTAGACAATACCTCTCCCTTCCTCGATCAAGTAAAAATAACATATTTCCATATATACAGAGATCTATGATAGGCTAATATTAAGTTAACAATAAATTTATTATCCTATTAAATTGTAAGCAGATCGTCCAAATTATCACTATCTTCTTCCCCCATTATTGTCGCCAGATCAATACTTTTTTTAAGTAGCGAAGGTAAGAAGAATTTGCTTTTTTTATACTTATGCTTATGCTTACTTAACTACGTGTGTCCGGTGCGAGTTGTTCCATCGAAGGGTGTTACCCCAGGAGAATTCTATGAAGAGTTGCTTTGGGTCGTTATGTATATTATGTGAGAAATTGTTGAAGCTCGAAATACGAGTGAGAATGCTAAAAGTTCTTAAAATTTTGGAAGATAACCAATTTCGAAGACCAAAGTTTTCTGATCGTTTTAGATCATAATTTAGTTAGCCATATATCAGTTGAGATAGACTCTCGATTGCCCTAAATTTTAGGGGTCGAACCATCTAAGTTTTAGACCCGTAGGACAGGGACATAGAAGCGTAACAAATATATAATCCATATGTACTAGTTTGTTCTAGAAGATTGAATATCATGCTGGATTGTATTCACATTCTACATGATACTTGTTATATGTGTATAGAGATTTTTTTTTGCGTATAAAGAGATATATATAACATGACTTGTATCGAATATAATGTTGAGTTGTATTATCATATTATGTGATATTTGTATGTATAGATATTAAAACCTGAATTATTTCAATGGATGAAAAAAATCTTGCTGAACGGTATTCTTGTAGCCACGTGATACCAATAGTACATAGATCAAGATATATATCTGAGCCAGAAAATGAAAGATTTAATCTAAGATAATAGAACTAAAAATTGTTTATGGTTGTAGAATAGAGCATTGGATGGGGAGAGGATGCACACATACCATATAAAATTATTGCAATATAAATAACGAACGATGATCAGTGTCTTCTCACTCCTTAGGGTCTTGCGTTGTGAGAGTGAATACTTAGCTTACTTTTCTTATGTAATACTTGAACATGCATATTCGATTAAAAAAATAAGATCAGGTGTTTTAAGTGATTGTTTCAAAATTTATTCCTTATTTTAGGAAAGGGCTAGACTACTAAGCACTGTACTACCTTGCAACAGCATATCCGTGATCACGGGATGATTGTCGAGAAACTAGTCAAGTGGAGATCCAAAATATTATTCTCCAAATTGCATCATCATATAGTAAGGATTGTATCGTGATTGTGTTAGTGACTGTTAAGACATAGGAATAGTTGGGACACTAATGAATCACTAGATTTAGGATCACACTGTGTCTTGTTTTATTTTGAATACTTCCTTATGGTTTGTTCATTTAATTGTCTATCTGAGTTTTAGATCACGAATTGTCAATCATATATTGTTTCATCATTTTTTACCATTCTTAAATCAAGGACTTGCATGTCTTTGACGACCTAGTATTTGTTCACTAGATGAAGCATAGCTGAGAAATAGACACTTCCTATATAAATAGCGTTGATGAGTCTGAAGAATAGTATAGACAGATAGTAGAATTATAATTTTCACATGTGTGGTAGAATAGTCATTTTATGTATATTACATTTTGAGATTAAAAACTAGACTTGTCAGATACAATTATGGATGGTTTATGTTTATAAATTGGTATTCTCAGTTTATCAATAGTTTAGTTTTGCCCATACTTCTATTCTAGAATTTTACAGAAACAATCACAATACAGATACATGTATATTTCTTTGGCATGTAGCATGGGATGTTAGTTACATACTCGGCTCACTATATTCTAGGAACGGGGCGTGACATGATAAATAGAGAATATTTGAATTCGAGTGATAAAACTTGATTTAATTTGATAGGATTTAGAAATTTAGTTAGTGTTTAGAAAATTTATTAATTAAATTTTAATTTATCTAGGTTTTTGTTTTAAGAATTTTATATTTATACCTATTAGTTTAGGCCTTGAGTATATTTAGGATTTAGGGTTTTTCTTCTATCATTGACTCATTATTAATATCATAATTTTAGTATTAATTACTTTAAACAATAACCATCTAATTAGTAAGAAAAGAAAAGCTACATATAATATTCACTTTAAATTAAATTTAGGACTTCATCTGTTTCTTAATTCAAATTAAAATCGAAATTTGAGGGTCAAGGGGCTTACGGAGAAAAGCTTAAGGCATTAGGCATTATTATCCCATCCAAGCCATTTCATGACAGTACGAATCCATTGCCTTTTTCCTTGTAACTTTAGAGAAAAAGAGATCTAATATGCAAGCCATTTACTAATTGAAAATATTGATAGAAAGATTTAGAGAGAGAAGAGAGATTTACATATGGTTTTTACTGACTTAAAGAAAGTTTATTAATAAGTCCCTATGGAGATAATGTAGTGGGCTTTGAAGAAGAAACAAGTTTTCAAGTTGTTATATTGAGACCATTAGGATATGTATGATAGAGATATGACTACCGTGCCAACTAATGGAAGATGGTAAACAATTTCCTATTACAATTGGCTTGCATAGATGTTCTTATTAAGTCCTTACCTTTTTGTGGAAGTTATATATCAAAAAAGGCTTATGTAGGAGGAGGTTCCATAGTTTATGATTTTTGCTAACGATCTTGTGGTGGTTGATGAGAGTATAGAATTATAATAGTAAGGAAGAAGTGTGGCAAGAGACTTTAGAGTTCAAAGATTTTAAATTTAATAGAACGAAAACAGATAAATTATTTTCAACCATAAGTCAAAGATACATAATGAGGAGTCTTATAGTTGGACAAGATCTAAAGATTATATGCGTTTTATAATCTCAGTCTATAAATACCCCAGTGAAGAGTTGATTGAGAATCTTCTTCTCTTCAAAGAGAATTTCACTTTAAGAGCAACTGCAATCCAATATGTTTTCTTCTTCCCCCTTGAAAAATTCTACCATTACCAGGCTATGGGCAGCTAGCTGTTCATTATCTTATCCAAACGTGCTTCAAAACACAAGACCCATCATGAGTGTCTCCAATCTTTTCTACTGAGTTTTCTTCCTTGGTTTACTACATTTATGCAAACCTCTAGTAGTTATATCATTGAATGATACTCAAAGCTTATGAGTAGAGTCTGTATCAACAAAGAAGATCGAGTTAGCTTTCCTATAGAAGCATCGTATTAAAGGCTCTTTCAAACCCATGTCGTGAAGAATCCGAGAAAACTTGTTCATGTCATCGAAGTCATCCACTTCGTGTCAGACCGTCAACGGAGCAAAGTGGTCGTGCATTGGGCAGACCCCCACCACTACAATTTTCTAGAGATATTATTTGTAATAGAATTTATGTTGTATTTACAAACTTTACTTTTGTAAGTCAAAGAATTAAATTAATTCAAAAGTTTTTCCTAAAAAATATAAGGACTTCTCATAGAATTTGGTGGATCCTCCTTGAATCTCCTTAGGAACAATGCATGAAGCAATTCCCTTAGCCCTCTCTTTAAACAGACTAATCCCTAATTTATGTTTTAAAAAACCCTAAATTCGTAAACCAATCCAAGCCATCGAAATCACACAAGGAGCTGTCCAAAACTGACCCAAATACGTTTCCAAAGTTGATGTCTGCCCAGACTGTATCCGGACCGAAACTCCTTTAAAATTTTGACCCACCATGTACCGCGAAAGACCCATAATTTTGCCAGAATTTTGGTTGTCTATATCGTAATTCTCACGGAATTTTGGTCCTAGCTTGGCCACTTTATTCCCCCCCCCCCTCCCCCTCCGATCTTTGTCGATCGATCCACCACTTTATGTGCTATTTCCACTGCTCTATGACGTTCGAGACCTTCTTCCTCGTCTCTCGTAAGTTGAAATACCCAAAAACAATGTTGTCGTCTTTATATACCCTTTCTAATTGAGTCAGAATATATCAAAGCCGCATTACACAGTAGGAGTGGGCACGGGTCGGACCGGGCCCAAATCTGATGGACCCGGATCGGACCCGTTAATTGGCAGGACGAGATGGGACGGGTCCAAAAAATATTGGACCAGACGAACTCGACCCGTTCGAAACAGGTCAAGCGGACGACCCGCGGGTCCAACCGGGTCCAAAATAAAGAGTTAAAAAATTTCAGAAACTATAATAGCAAACATTTACATATGTTATATTATCTATAAGAACAAAACAAGTCTAATGTCTCCCCAAATTTCTAGAATATATTACTAAACAATAGCATGTTCTATTATCTATGGACTAATAACAAAAAATTCAAGAAATTGATAATAAAAAATTGCATACCCCTAGAAACGGGACGGGTTCTCGTTTATTTTGAAAATATGATCCGTCTCGACCCGTTAATGTTACACCCCGACCCATCCCGGCCCATCCCGTTTAAATTCCAAAATTTAGGAACTTGTTTGGACGTTTTACGATTCGGGCTGAATCGGAACCGTGGGCCTTGGAACCGTATTTTCGGCCCTAGTTGTATCGTGTGTTTGTTCTATTTGTGCTATTTATTCGGTATATTTTCTTTGTTATTTCTCGTCGTAAGTGGACTTTTCCATTCCTCAGTTTTAAGATCTTCAACCTTAATTGTTGTTTGAACAAAAATACCACAATAAATTATTATATTTGAGGATTATTCCTTGCTACAATCAACATACTAAGATCTTCAACCTTAATTATTATTTGGATTTTAATACAACCACCAATGGATGCTACTGTCTTTCCCAGAATAAAGGGAAGATTTATGAAATGCCCAAAAACTAAAAAAGTTTTATGTAAAACCCACCGCTAAAAAAACTTTTATCGCGTGCCCAGAATTAGAGAAACTTATCCAAAGCGGGTTCCAAATGACCCTTTTGCCCTTCCTTTTAATTTATTGGAAACACCCACGAAACTGCTCTTAAAAAAACGTTTCAATACTCCATCTTCTTCCATACGCTGCTCACTTTCGAATTTAGGTTTTCTCCTCAAAAATCTTCAAAAACTCGTCGAAAAATTTCGGAAAGACCGGGACGAACGACAAAAGTGCTAAAACGGAGGTCCAAAGTTATGGCCCTCCAAAGTTTCAGCTAACCATAAAATGCAGGAGAATGGCATTCTCCGTCTTAATTTATACGGAGAATGACCATTCTCCGTCTTAATTAGGACGGAGAATGACATTCTCCGTCTTAATTTACACGGAGAATGGTCATTCCAGTGTTAAAACGCAGGAGAATGACCATTCTCCGTGTTTGCCATTCTCCGTGTTAAATGAAATAGAGAATATCATTCTCCGTGTTAAATAAAACGGAGAATGGCATTCTCCGTCCTAATTAAGACGGAGAATGGCCATTCTCCGTGCTAAATTAAACGGAGAATGACCATTCTCCGTCTTAATTAGGACGGAGAATGCCATTCTCCGTGTAATTTATCACGGAGAATGGTCATTCTAGTGTTAAAACGCAGGAGAATAACCATTCTCCGTGTTAGAAACACGGAGAATGCCATTCTCCGTGTTAGAAACACGGAGAATGCCATTCTCCGTGTTAATTAGGACGGAGAATGCCATTCTCCGTCTTAAATAAAACGGAGAATGCCATTCTCCGTCCTAATTAAGACGGAGAATGACATTCTCGGTCCTAATTAAGACGAAAATGGAGAATGTCATTCTCCGTGTTAATTAGGACGGAGAATGGCATTCTCCGTCTTAAATAAAACGGAGAATGGCATTCTCCGTCCTAATTAAGACGGAGAATGCCATTCTCGGTCCTAATTAAGACGGAAACGGAGAATGTCATTCTCCGTGTTAATTAGGACGGAGAATGGAATTCTCCGTCTTAAATAAAACGGAGAATGGCATTCTCCGTCCTAAATAAGACGGAGAATGGCATTCTCCGTCCTAATTAAGACGGAGAATGGTCATTTCCAGTGTTAAAACGTGTAATTTAGTTTTTTCAGGAATAAAGAGTTTCGTTCTTCTTTCAAAGCGATGATAATTCTTATGGAAAAGAAGAAGAAAGATCTTCTCTCCACAATTGAAGATCTGAGTTCAAATGTCTCCACGATGAAGATGATGATGATGGTGATGATGATGACGAGCGATGATCTGAGTTCGACTGAAGAAAAACACACCGAACTACGAACGATCTTTGCGATCTCTGCTGAATATGAGAGCAATGGAATTCAGATTTCCCATGAAGAAGAAGAAGACGAAAATTGCAATCCAGATCTGAATTTTTTGAATTCAAATACATATAGATGAACAATTCGCGCGGAGGGGTAGTTTCGGTATTATAAAAATAGCAGTTTCTAGCGGGTGGCATCTAAAAGGGAATCTTGGAATATTTAACGTGAAAATACTTAATTCTGGATATTTCATAAAACTTATCCAGCGGGTGGACATTTCATAAAAGCCCACCCCGAAATTGGGTTTCTCAGCAATTTCCAGCAGAATAAAACCCCAACATACAAAATGAAATCCCATTCAAAATTTCTGGAGTGCACAACCCTTTATCCCACATCGGAAATAGAGCAAAGATGACAAGTGCTTTTAATACTATTGTGCAACACGATCACCCGCCGAGTTACGTAGCTGGAGCTTGTAACCCATGTGGGGGCTTTAAGATGGTTTGGACTGTTGTTCGGTTCCTTGGATTAGGTTGCAATCGGTTATCAATTGTCTGGCCAGTCCGTTCCAAGCTGAGAGTTGGCCCGCTGGGCTTGGCGTGAGGCTGGCTTCACAGATCAGCGTCTACCTCTCGCTCCCGACGGTGGAAGGATAACGGGCCGACTAACTGGACTTCTGTAAATACAAGACGGCCGGTCCAAATGGACACCTTTTTTAATTTTTATTTTAATTTGTATTTACAAACTATTATTATTTATTTATTTACCCATAACATTTTCAAATATATCTGCATTTTTTATATTTATTTACTATTATTTGTAGGATCAACTAAAAATAAGCATAGTTGTTCTTTGGTTATTTACTTTTAAGATATTGTATAATATTCAAATTTTGAGTTTAGGTATCTATGTTGTTTGTTGTCTATCCAAAAGAGAGTTTGGATCTCATATTTTAACGATTGATTTGGGTTGATGCTGGCCAAAATAGAGACATAAACAAAATTTTGAATTTATAAGAGATCACAAACTAAACGAAATTTTTGAATATTATAGAGGCATAAGCGAGATCTAATTGTAGTCCAAGTCAACCGTTAGGACGGACCGGAATCCTCTTCAAGATAATACAAAGGCCTAAACACACATCGGTGGCACATTCATGGAAAAGTAAAAGGCAATGTTCCTCTTCAATTTTTTATTTTCTTTCTCGAAATGTTGGTTTCATGCATTATTTGGATATACACAAACAACATGCGCTCGACCATGGAGCATAATTAGACTACTTCGCAAGGACTTGGTCCTCAAGCATGTGTGACTTATCTGGATGTACACAACAAACAAAGCCGGCCTCCTACAACGGAGGATACCGCATGAGGCATTGAACAGAGGGCGGCCTCGATTAGGGGCCCGCGACCCTCCCGCTCTGGGGCCTTGAAGGATAATGGGCCAGTTTATCGGTAAACAAAATCCAAGGCCAGTCCAATTGGACAACCATTTTTTAAAAATAATACGTTTACTTTATTTTATTTTTATAGGAAAAATAATTATAACAATTTATCGGTATGTGCTATGAAGTCTTGGGTCCAACGAGTAAGGATGGCAACGCTCCCTCACCATCCTCGAATAGTGTACGAATATGATGAATTTCAATTTTTTTACCCTCCTTCCGTTAATAAATGTTTTATTGTACACTATAAAAACTGTTTTCATTCCAAATAAAAATAAAAAATATGTTAATAAAATATTATTTCATCACAAAAAGTACGACTAGATAGAGAAAATAATACAAACAACAAAAAGATCTAGAGAATATTAATCCTTCAAAAATAATATTAATTGGGGTCGGAGATTTACTGACAGATAATACTATATCCATATCCGACCCCAAATCTGATCAGAAAACTTTTTTGATCCCCATTTTCGTTTTTATTTCTGTTTTCAAATCCCCAAACATGTTTCCGTCGTAAAAAAAAAAAAAAAAAGGCGCAAATTTGACTTTTCACATACAAAAAGAATGAAGGGAGATCTATTGAATTTTTTGCATGCGTTACATAGTTTCTTACAATCCTTCACAAGCTTACTTTATTCTTTCTTTGCTGGTTGTAGATTTCACGATTGTTTGGTTGATGATGCAAGAAAAACATCATCGCTGACTTCGAACTAGATGCACCATCACCTCAAAGAAGTTGAATTATTCAGATTCAGAGGCATTAAAAAGGAAATTGATTTAGTAGTTGGCTTGTTTAAAAAAGTCAAATCACTTGTACTGATGAAGATCGATCCTAAGAGATGTACCATAATGGGGACAACATATACAATAATCTTAGACGGCTTTTGAATGGATTCAGAGTAAGGGCGGAACCAAAAATTTAAGATGGAGTGGGCTAGAGTAGGCTGACTCATATGGAAAAAAATATAAAAAAATATGAAAAAAAATTGGGTGGACTAGAGCCTACCCCAGACCCTACCTAGTTACGCCACAGATTCAAAGTGCACAAGAAAGGACAAGGCATTGAAGTCTGAATCTCGTTTCAGGCATTAGCTTAGCGATACTATGACTAGGGTCGAGTTAGGGTGGGTTGCTCTAGTCAGGCCATAGGTTGCACCTTGAGATATAAATATAGGTATAATATGAATTTGGCCTGGAGCGGCAATAAGGAAAACAAATTGCCTTGGAGGTTGACCTATGAAAAGGGGTCGTCTAAGTCCGAAGTCTTTGCTGCTCGCTACGCTCAAGCTTCTCATGAACACCCTTTTTATAAGAATTTTTTTGTTGGTATGTAGCCAACGTGCCGCTAACACCTTAAGAAGTGTGCCCCAAATTGTGGTCCCTCTAACATCTGTCTATGTGGCTGCAGTGCCTTAGGTTGCTGATCCGTTGGCATCTACTTGTTGCATGGGAGAAAATGTTCTTGAAAGAAAAGGACACAATATATCAATAAGGAGCAAGAATATCAAGTAGTTTAACAGTTCAATAAATGGAAAGATAGGGACATGCAAAAGGAAATCAATAGGATATTTTGTATTGAGATTTCTAAATACTTATACCCCACAGCTCTGAGAACAAATATACATTGGCTACCACTAGAAACTTGTTACATCCCAGTACTAAAATATAGAGAACGGTGACGTAACATAGCTAGCTATGCATTACGAAGTTTGCTAGCATCCCGAAGTACAATCACGACTATAGACAAGGGGGCTATCTACAATACATCATTCATTCATACGGCGAACTAACAATCATATATCTATATCCACAATAAGAAGCAGTAAAGAATATCATAGATCAAAAGTAGTAAAGCATCTCAAATGATATAGAATAAATATGATCATGAAACTAGTATTACAAAATAAAATTCAAGCAAAGTAGTCAATCATACATAACCATATAACTCGATACAGCCTAGTACATATAATTAAGAAGTCTGAAGAAAGGAACAGGCACCGAATACAAGGGCGCGCTAACATGTGTCCTAACAAAACACCACAAAAGAATATATGTACATCATGGGGTAGGAGAGAAAGGAAAGTCACTCATGCTACGTGCCCTAATCCTCCAAGTACGAGCTATCAAGTGAAATTACAGTAGATCTTCGTGCTCTAATATGAGATTTCTCCATAAAAATCAGAGGGATCAATCCCTAATAGCAAGTTTCATAAGGAGCTCAAAGGTAGGTCAAAAACCAAAACACGAATCATAACATGAAAACACATTGAACATAAATATAGTAAATACGAGAGAATCTTGGGGTATGCAATGAACTATCTTAGAAAAGTAATCAACAAAATACAAATCTAGCTATACAAGGAACAGAAAATGAAATAAAGCAATCAACACAATCCGATCAAGTAATTCATACGGCTTGCTACAATTAACTACCTAAATTCACCCTAATTACTAATGCAGTAGTGAGAATTCCATAATAAGGTGTACCACAGATTCCACGGGAGGCTAGGCACAATAACGATAAGAATAACAATAATAATAACAATACGGAGAGTGGCCCAACACACAGAAATCACAAACCGGGACAATATAATGAGTCCATGAAACAACCAAAAGAGAGCGACGCCTTGATATTTGTGCCACTAACCTACGAATCCACGCAACTCAATGCCTCAACTACTACAATGCAATAAAGGATCACGGATCACTCGCCATGTAAGTTATCGCATACTAAAGTCCTAGCCGAGAAGATTGCATGAAATTCATGATCCTCCCCTCCAAATACACTACATGATTATACTAGTAGTTATTATTGGCAATTTAAGTTTCAATCCACGAGTTATGGAACCCCGTTGGACCAATCATATATATCAAAATATGTTGCACAAGGTGATGTGACTCCCAACATTAGTTGTTGCCAAGTTGTCAATACAAAACTCCCAACCTATCACAGTCCTCCAAACTAAGGATACGCGTTCGGTTTATTTGATTTCAACCGAATCGAAATAGTCAAAACTATATAAACCTAACTTCTAAAAATCAAAAACCGAACCCGAACCAAAATTAGTCATAACCGTGACCGAACCAATCATCTATTTGATTTATTTTGTTTGTTCGGTTGGACTATTTTTATTGTTTAATGGCCCGGACACAAAGATGGGATTGTGATCAACTGATATTAAGAATATATAATTTTTGTACATACATTTGTTATACCGGTAGAGCGACGATTTTATCACTAGGAGCATTCGGAATAAGTCTGCACATAGACCCGAATTAACCTTAGGGCAGTGCTTCGTGCGCGACTTCCCCGGAGGTCGGTAATCTTTATTTTTCTTTGTTTTGTTTGCAAATTTTTCAAAAGGAGAAAAGAAAATTATTTTAGTAATCTAAGAATTAATTGTATGATCATCTTATATTTTAGACAATTTAATTTTTGAATAAGTTTGACAGGGTCAAGAGCAACAATAGTTTTGATTGTTGATATGTAGGAAATGGTCTGACTGCTATTTGTGAGATGTACTTTTGCAAGGTACCAACATGGATGAACTAGAAGCACATTGCAAAAGTATGAGTTTAGCTTTGTTAGCTCTGACCGACCCATACTACGACCGAACTACATGGTATTACATCTTCTTTAGGTGTATGTTTATAGCAGATCAATTCTTGAGAAGTCTTGTGCTGTGTAGGCAGACTGTTGCATTTTCTTGCAGAGTAGAATTTTAATTTATTTTTCTTAACGCATTAGATTATTAAGGTTTCCATTATTCTTATTTTGAATTTGTTGATCTCATTAGGGGATAGCAGTATTAGTGGAATTTGTTGTCACTAGAGGAAGTTTAGTAATCAAATGGATCCTAGTCTCTGTTGGATTGCATAGAATACTTTAGGATTGTAATCCCTCTAGCTACAATGTATGACCTCATTCTCCTAACAAAGGTCTTGGATTTTTTTTCCAGTTTTTTTCCTTAATGGGTGTGGTTTTGGGGATTGAAATTCCTAACGATTTAGGTTTTTCAGATTGAAACAGATGATAGCGTTTAATCTGTTGTTAGTTGATACAATTATCTTGTTGTGCTTTATGGAAGTCATTTTCTATGGTTACTCTTGCTCCACCCCACCACACACACACACACACACACCACATATATATGTTATTCCCGAGGCTTGACCAAAGATGGAAAAACTGATGCAATCGAGATCTGAGAGTCACACAAAAACTTTGCAGTGATCAAACTCAAGATCTACGATGATACAAAAAGCCAAATAGCCAGATTATAATATGAAGAAGGGAAATAGAGAAGAGAAGATCTCTCGTTCTTCCTTGCAAACGTGTTGCAATTGGGACAGAACGAGTTATAATAATCTAGAGAAAGATGAGATGAAGAAAAGTTGCTGGGGTGTCAAAACACCGTTGCTCAAAGCAAGATTCGCCCCACACGAATTGCTTCCAGGAACCAGCAAGTTGAAGAACTTGTGGAACACTCGAAGTCACCTCTGTTCTGACTCCTCGGATGGACTTGCAATGGCGGCAGCAGCTCCCTCTCTCTCTCTCTCTCTCTCTCTCTCTCTTTTCTGACTTATAAAATTCGTAGTCTTTTACAAAGGAGGCCAGAAGAGTATATAGAGAGAGGGTGGAAACCCTAGCCGCCTCTTCAGTTATGGAAAGATTGAATCAAATTCCACAAAGATAGCAACGAAATTAATTTAAATCCCACAAAGATAGCAACGAAATTAATTCAAATCCCACAAAAAGTGGATCTAAATTAATCGTATTGAATCAGTCTTTCCATAACTGACTTGTAGCCTGCACAGTCAGCGGAGCCCTCCATGCGGTAGCAGCAGCAGCAGCCTGGCCGCATGAGCCGCATGGCCTCATGGCCGTAAGTGCCGCATGGACCGCATGAGGTCGCATGAGCCGCATGGACCGCAAGTGCCGCATGAGCCGTAATGGGCCGTATGAGCCGCATGAGCCGCATGTCGCATAAGACCGCATGGTCGCATATGAGCTGCATGACTGCTGACGTGCTAAGTGCAAAGTACGCAAACAAATTGCCACCTTACGCCTCATGAGCCCATGAGCCCGAGCCCGAGCCCGAGCCCGAGTCCGAGTCGCTAAGCCCCTTTGGGGCTTAGCTCCAAATGGAATTAATCCAAGAGAATGACAAAAGCATTAATGCTTAATCCTTGGAGCCTTATTCTTACCTCCTAGTAAAATCACCCACATGGTTCCCTCCTTAGGGTCACCACCCCATGTGCATCTCTCAACAATACAACCAAGTATATATGTTGAGATAACTCATGGTACATTTCCGATGTGGGACTAAACTTTTACAAGGCATATTGAGGGCAAGCTCTCTCCATGTAAAGAAAGCACCAACAATCCCCCATATATCACAACATATATATATGTCCAGGGTTGAGCGTTCCTACAGTAACTGTCTATTTTGCATTAGGATAGATGTCGCTGACGACTTTAATCTTCCCGTATGGGTTAAATAACAATGTGATACAAGAATGGACTACGCCTTGAATTCTGCACCACAATTGTAATTCTTTCCACTCACAAAGTGTAGTTATGTGTGCTTCTGGCTGCACATTAAAGGCCCTGTGCCAGCCTGGTTTCAGTATATAAATTTGGACTTCTACAAGTTTACCCTCAAGAGACGGCCTGATATCTCTTTCCATACACTATAGGTGAGTTCTTTATTCAAGAGACATGGCATGAAGCCTTGCGCTTCCTTGCGGTGCTACGCCGCTATGACATGGCCTGAAGCAGAGGCATTACCCCTACCTGGGAACCTCATCGTAGTGTCATACTACTGTAGCATGAGGTCTCAGCCTCTTTGTAGTGCCAATCTACTCAGCATGAAGCCTAAGGCTTCCTTGTGGTGTTACGCCGCAACGACATGGCTTGCAAGGCCGAGGCTTTACCCCTACCTGGGTACCTCATCGTGGTGTCGTGCCACTATAACATGGGGCCATCCTCCCCTTTGTAGTACTGTCTACAACTCTTTAATTACGTCATACAACATTAGGCTACCTGCCTATTTGCGGTGCTACGCCGCTATGACTTGGCTTGCAAAGCCGAGGCATTACCCCAGACCTGGGAACCTCATGGTGGAGTCACCCGACTATAGCAAGGAGTTTCCCTTGTAGTGCTGCTCTACCGTGCTTCCTGTAAACCACACCAGGCATTCACTCTGCCTGAGAACTCATTAAGGCGTTTAAGCCAACCTTCCACAGGATCTATTTTTTCGCAGAAAATACATAGTAGACAACAGTGGTTATGGGTCGTATCCCTTCCATGTTCCAGAGAACAAGTACCCACTGTTACCTGATAGTTTCCCAGTCAGTGATCCTCCTTTGAACCAACAGTTAGATGCCTAGTAGATTTCTCTTTGAACTAATAGCATAAAACTTTATGGTAGGATTACAAAGACACACTATCAGAATGCCTTCAAGCCCATTTTACAAGCTGTGTCATCGACCAACTGGCGCTTGAGGCCCTTTGTGAACGGATCTGCCAGGTTCTCCTGACTCCGAACATCAACTGCAATTACACCTCTTTTGATAAGATCGTGTACTGCCCTGTGCTTCAACCGCACAGTCCTCTTCTTTCCGTTGAAGAGGTCATTTGATGCCACCGCCGCAGTCGCCTGGTTGTCACAGTATATCGGTATCGTCGGTATCTGAGCCCCAACCACTGGAAGATCATACATGAGCTCCCGAAGCCATTCTGCTTCATCTGCTGCAGTTTCAAGTGCATAGAATTCAAATTCCATGGAAGAACGAAAGAGTATAGTCTGCTTCTTCGACTTCCACGATATAGCAGCTCCACCCAAGGAAAAGACATATCCTCCTGTGGATCTCTCACTTTCCACCTTGAACACCAGCTAGCATCACTGAAGCCTTCCACTACTGTCGGATACCCGTTGTAGTGCAGTGCATATGTCTGAGTCTTCTTGAGATATCTCATCACCCCTTTACAGCTTTCAGTGCTCAATCCCTGGGTTGCTTGTGAACTGACTCAGCATTCCCACATGAAAGCTATGTCAGGCCTTGTGGCAGTGGTTGCGTACATCAAACTTCCGATAATGCTAGAATACTCCAGCTACCTGATGCTTTCTCTCGAGTTAGGCTTCAGCTTCTGATCACCCCTGTATGGCTTATCGATCCCTGGAAGATCCTTATACCCATAGCGTGTGAGCATCTTCTCAATGTAGTAAGATTGTGACAGCGCTACTCCAGTGTCTGTCCGGATGATCTTTATGCCCAAGATGACATCTGCATCCCCCAAGTCCTTCATACTGAACTTGGTTGAGAGGAACTTCTTTGTCTCCGTGACACAGCCTATATCCGTTCCTAGGATTAGCATGTCGTCCACGTATAGACAAACGATGACTCATCTTCCATCATCAGCGAACTTTGTGTAAACATATTTGTCCGTCTTGCTGACTCTGTAGCCGTTTGCCCTAATAACTTTGTCAAACTTCTCATGCCACATCTTGGAGCCTGCTTCAAACCATACAATGATTTCACACTTGAGACTTTGTCTTCAAGACCTTTGACGACAAATCCATCTGGCTGTTGCATGTAAATCTCTTCGGTCAGCTCCCATTCAGGAATGCTGTCTTTACATCCATCTGATGTATCACCAACTTATGCATAGCTGCTAGAGCGATTAACATTATGATAGTGATCATCCGAGCTACTGGAGCGTACGTGTCAAAGTAGTCTATCCCCTGTTTCTGAGAAAATCCCTTGGCTACCAGCTGGCCTTGAACTTGTCAATATTCCATCTGCCTTCATCTTCTTCTTGAAGATCCACTTACATCGATGGACTTTTCTTCTTCAGGTAGATCTACCAACACCCATGTGTTATTGGAGGTGATAGAGTCAAACTCGTCATTCACTGCCTCCTTCCAGAAGATAGCATCTCTGGTCTTCATCGCTCATCATAGGTAAGCGGATCTGCTTCCACATGATAGGTGACAAAGTCATCTCCGAAGTCTTTAGGTCTTCTCGCCCGTTTGCTGACGGCTCTACGAGTTCTGGTACAAGAGTTGTTTCATCAACAACAGCTTCTTCTTGGACTACTGGTCCATATGAGATTTCAGTCTCATTTGTACCTACATCATTTTCCTGAATGTCCGAAAGAACAATGTTTTTGTCTTTTGCAAACTTGTCCTCAAAGTATTCACCATCGCGAGATTCGATGATATGATTTGACTCAATATCAAGAAATCTCCGAGCATCACTCTTCTCGGCATACCCCAAGAAGATCGCCTTCATAGTCCTTGTCCCCAGCTTCTGAATCTTCAGATATGAGAGCTTCACATACGCCAGACACCCCCACACTCGAATGACATTCAAGTTTGGTCTGACTTTGAACCAGAGTTCATGAGGAGTTATGTCTGAAGTTGCATATGGCACTCTATTCAGAATGAAAGTGGTTAATGCAGCTTCTCTCCAGTAGCATTTTGGAAGACCTGCAGTAAGCAGCATTGAATTCATCATTTCTGTTAATGTTCGATTCTTCTCTCTGCTACTCCGTTGGATTGAGGAGAATATGGAGCAGTAGTCTCGCATATGATTCCATGTTCTTTGCAGAACGATGCGAAGTCATGAGACCTGTACTCTCCTCCTCGATCACTTCTCAACCTCTTGAGTTGTTGTCCAGTCTGCCGTTCAGCTTCGGCCCTGAACTCTCTGAACTTCTCGAAAGCTTTGTCTTTAGTCTTGAGCAAGTAGACGAACGTATTTTGAGAAGTCGTCGATGAAGGTTATGAAATACTTCATCCCGGCCTTCGTGGAGAAATGTTTGAAGTCATAGATATCGGAGTGTACCAACTCCAGAAGATCTGTGCTTCGATTGACCCGATGAAAGGGTTTTCTTGTGATCTTCGTCTGAGCACACACTTCACACTTCTCCACATTACCCCTACATTTGGAGATAAGTCCTAGACTAAATATTTTGTTAATTCTTTTACAATGAACATGTCCTAGTCTATTATGCCATAACTCAAGAGAATAATCAGAAAATGCAACTGCATTAATGTCATTAAACTGGTTGACAAGCTGAATTTTAAACATTCCTTCGGTTTGATAAGCCTTCTCGAAGTATGTTCCTTTCTTGGACATCCCATCTGACCAGCATTGATGTCCATCCTCAAGCCTGCGTTGCAGAGCAGGCTTCCAGAGATCAGGTTCTTGGCAATCATCGGAACATGCTTCACACCTTGAAGCGTCAAAGTGTTCCCAAAAGTGAGTTTCAGCTCCACAGTTCCGATCCCCAGAACTTTAGCTTGGGCCTGGTTTGCCATGACAACCTTCTCAGATATCGGCTGGTACGTAACGAACCATTCCTTGCCAAAACGACATGGCAAGTTGCACCAGTGTCTATCCACCAGTCAGAGTCAACCCCCACAGTTGTGACCTGTGCGATCATAGCAACAATGTTAGAAACCAATAAAACCTTACTAGGCTCACCTTTCTCTGATTGTTTAGGCTTGGATCTGCATTCACTCTTGTAGTGGCCTTTCTTGCCACAATTGAAACAAGTTACGTGGGACTTGGACTTCTGTTGCTTGAATGAAGGACCCTTCACTTTTAGATTAGTGAAGTCCTTCTTCTTGTGATGAGAAGCCGCCTGCTTCTCCTTGGGATCTCTCGTCTGCACTAGATTGGCCTTAGCCAACTGTTTGGACAGAGTGTCCATCTTCTGTTGGGAACGCATCTCGTCCTCAACATGGATCTCTTGAAGTAGATCTCCCAAGCTAATGTCTAGCTTCTTTCTGAGCATCCTTGCATAGAAGGTACTCCATCCAGCAGAAGTTTTGAGACGATCCCTCCAACGACAAACTTGTCGGGAAGGGGCATCTCTTCGTCTTCCAGTTTCTGATGCAGCTTCAGAAATTCCTTCACCTGTGGCAACATGGACTTCTCGTCCTCAAAGAGCAATTTGTGATATTTTTCAACCACAAACATCTTGCTCATGTTCCTGTCTTCTTCATACAGTTTTTCCATAGACTTCCATATGTCTCTGGCAAATTCCTTCTTCGAGTAGGATTCTGCCAGGAATCCTCCATAGCATTCAGGATGAGAAGCCTGCAGATGCTATTTTTCCTTCTCCATTTGGCCTGGAGTTTGGTAGCCGCATTGATTGTGGCAGTAGACCCAGTGTCTGGAACAGAAGGTTCTTCCTCCAACAGTACATGATCAACGTCTTTGAGTTGAAGAGTTAGATAAACCCCTCTTCCAGACTTGATAATGCTCTCCATCAAACTTTTTCAACTTGCAGTAGTCCGATTGGACGAGCGAAGCATTAATGTTTTTATCTACAAGGATCTTGCTTTGAGATTGTTATCCCGGGGCTTGACCAAAGATGGAAAAACTGATGCAATCGAGATCTGAGAGTCACACAAAAACTTTCAGTGATCAAACTCAAGATCTACGATGATACAAAAAGCCAAATAGCCAGATTACAATATGAAGGAGGGAAATAGAGAAGAGATCTCTCGTTCTTTCTTGCAAACGTGTAGCAATTGGGACAGAACGAGTTACAATAATCTAGAGAAGATGAGATGAAGAAAAGTTGCTGGGATGTCAAAACACCGTTGCTCAAAGCAAGATTCGCCCCATACGAATTGCTTCCAGGAACCAGCAATTAGAACTTTTGGAACGCTCGAAGTCACCTCTGTTCTGACTCCTCGGATGGACTTAAAATGGCGGCAGCAGCTCCCTCTCTCTCTCTCTCTCTTTTCTGACTTATAAAATTTATAGTCTTTTACAAAGGAGGCCAGAAGAGAGTATATATAGAGAGGGTGGAAATCCTAGCCGCCTCTTCAGTTATGGAAAGATTGAATCAAATCCCACAAAGATAGCAACGAAATTAATTCAAATTCCACAAAGATAGCAACGAAATTAATTCAAATCCCACAAAAAGTGGATCTGAATTAATCGCATTGAATCAGTCTTTCCATAACTGACTTGTAGCATACACGCAGCTCAGCGGAGCCCTCCATGCGGTAGCGGCAGCCTGGCCGCATGAGCCGCATGGCCTCATGGTCGCAAGTGCCGCATGGACCGCATGAGGCCGCATGAGCCGCATGGACCGCATGGACCGCATGAGCCGCATAAGACCGCATGGCCGCATGGCTGCATATAGCCGCATGACTGCTGACGTGCTAAATGCGCCAACAAAATGCCACATTACGCCTCATGAGCCCATGAGCCCGAGCCCGAGTCCGAGTCCGAGTCGCTAAGCCCCTTTGGGGCTTAGCTCCAAATGGAATTAATCCAAGAGAATGACAAAAGCATTAATGCTTAATCTTTGGAGCCTTATTCTTACCTCCTAGTAAAATAACCCACATGGTTCCCTCCTTAGGGTCACC
>JANAVB010002166.1:0-86301 GCA_029216955.1 Iris pallida | reverse complement strand
CGATACTGCCAAGGATTCACTGTATGACCAGTTTCTATACTTGGAGCAGGGGAGTATGATAGTTGAGTTAAACCATCTCTGGAATCCAGAAAGATTCCAGACCTAGAAGTGGGAGGCCTATGACGGATATGTAAAAATGACCTCCTCCAATCCGATTGGCAAAATCGGCGGCTTATTTGTTAGCCCGGCTTGAACGCTTTCCCGCAAAAATCCACATTCACCTTTCCTTTACCCGCTCCCACACGGGCCAGATTCCCACTTAGAAGAAGAGAGATTCCGTCTCGATTTGCCAAAGAGGCGGCCAGTACGACGTCGAGTTTAGTCGGCTGAGTCGTTTTGCACCAGGGTTGGTTACGACGGAGCTTGTGAAAGCCGAAAGATTTCATAGAGGCTTGAGTATAGAGTTACAGAGATACACCAGCTCCGAGTCGAGGGTTCCCAAGCAGTTGTTCTGGCAGAGGCTAGAACTCAAGAGGCCAAAAGCAAGAAGGCAAACCGACGAGCTACTTCGACCATGGGATCAGCTAAGACCACTACAGGAGGGCCAGTGAGATGCCCTCCCACACATCAACATCAGCAGAGGACATGGCCATACCAGACAAAAGAGAAGGCCACTTGCCATTACTGTGGCAAAGTTGGACATGTTCAGAGGGATTGTAGACGACGGTTGGGACATTGTTTAGCTTGTGGATCGAACAGCACCAGACCAGAGATTGTCCATTTCAGAGGAACGCTCTACAGAATCAGCAGCAGAGGCCAGCGATTGCGGGGCCAGGAGCACCAGGACTACCTTACCCCCTCAGGCAGCCCAATTCCAGTAGGCTAGAGCACAGACGGGCAATCAGAGAGTTGAGAAGGCTTTTGCACTAGCTGCAGAGGAAGCAGAACCAAAGGTGGACGTCATAGCAGGTATGGTTCTAGTTGCATCATTTCATGCCATTACATTATTTGACACTGGAGCCATCCATTCATTCATAGCCACTAGTTTCCACTAGACACAGTATTCCATGTCATCTTTATCTAAAAACATTAGAATCCTCACTAGAGGAGGAGTTGTACCTGTTAGTGGTGTAGTAGATTGCTCTGTAGTGATATGTGGTAGGGAGATAAGAGGACGACTACTCGTATTTCCCATGCCGACCTTCGATGTAGTTCTTCGGGATGGACTGGTTGAGCCCGCATTTCGCTCTTATAGACTGCCATAGGGGCAGTATTGTCTTTAGACCCCCGAGTGATACGGAGTTCGAGTTCACCAAAGAGGAAGCATTGAGAAGTGAAGCACCAGTATTAGGGGCTCACATGATGATGCATGACACCCCTCAGCATCTGTCATCATAGAGTTCGAAGACGTATTCCCGAGGAATTGCCGGGACTACCACCCGACCGAGACATTTGAGTTTTCTATTGAGCTTGTTCCGGAAGCCGAGCCTATTTCGTTCCGAGTTTATTGGCTAGCACCCAAGGAGTTGGTAGAGATGAAGACGCAGATTGATGACTTATTGGAGAAGGGCTTTATCAGAGCCAGTGCATCACCATGGGGAGCACCAGTCTATCCGTACCAAAGAAGGACGGGACAGTGCGTATGTGTATAGAGTACAGAGCCCTGAATGCGGTGACAGTGAAGAATAAGTATCCCTTACCGCGCATAGACGATCTATTCGACAAACTGAGTGGAGCAAAAGTATTCTCCAAGATTGACTTACGATCGGGCTATCACAACTGAAGGTTCGAAAAGAAGACATTCCGAAGATGGCGTTCGATCGAGGTATGGACACTACGAGTTCTTGGTCATGCCTTTCGGGTTGACCAATGCTCCCACGGTCTTCATGAACTTAATGAACAAGATCTTTCACCAGTACTTGGACAAATTTGTAGTCGTCTTTATAGATGATATCTTGATATATTCGAAGAGCCAAGAGGAGCATGAGCAGCATCTACGGACAGTTTTGGGAATCTTGAGGAATGAGCAACTTTTTGTGAAGTTAGCAAGTGTGAATTCTTTCTCAAGGAGGTTTCAGTTCTTGGGCACATTGTTACTGGAGATGGCATATCGGTAGATCCTGAGAAGATCACAGCAGTCAAGGCATGACCCGCTCCCACACCGGCTTCTGAGGTGAGAAGTTTTCCTGGACTTGCGAGATATTACTGAAGGTTCGTAGAATATTTCTCTCGAATATCGGGGCCTATGACTCGACTAACTTTCAATGATCAGGAGTTTGTATGGACAGATGAGTGTCAAGCGCTTTTGACGAGTGAAGAAGCCCTTGACCACTGCACCTATCTTGACACTACCATCGTGCCCAGGTGGTTTTGTGATTTACAGCGATGCATCCGGGAAGGGATTAGGATGCGTATTGATGCAAACACGATCACGTAGTAGCTTACACATCGAGATAGTTGAGGGTGCACGAGAAGAATTATCCAACCCATGACCTAGAGCTCGCATCAGTATCTTTACTTTGAAGTTATGGAGACACTACTTGTACAGCAAGAAGGTGGATATCTATACGGATCATAAGAGCCTCAAGTACGTGTTCACATAGAAAGAGTTGAATATGCGATAGCGATGTTGGTTGGAGTTGATGAAAGATTACGAGATGAGCTACATTATCATCCGGGCAAGGCTAATGTTGTGGCAGACGCATTAAGCCGTAAGCCCATGGCACACTTCTTGACTATGCAGAAGGAGTTGATCAGAGACTTGCAGCAGCTTGGTATTGAGATAGTATTGCCTGGAGCAAATGGCGTGTTAGCCAACCTCCAAGTGCAATCATCGCTAGTGGAGAGGATCAAGGCGGCATTACCTACGGATGCTAGATTTCGACGGCTTCGAGAGAGGACTGAGACAGGAGAGCAGACGGGCTTGAGGATTCATTCCGATGGGACGTTGCGATGTGGTGATCGTATTTATGTTCCTAATGGAGAGTTGTGACAGGAGTTGATGGCAGAAGCACACAGTTCGACTTACTCTATCCATCCTGGAGAAACTAAGATGTACCGGGACTTACGGCAGTATTATTGGGGCACAGAATGAAGCGGAAGATAGTTTGTTTTGTGGCCAAGTGTTTGGTATGCCAGTAAGTGAAGGCCGAGCACCAGAGGACGGTCGAGTTATTGCAGCCGCTACCCATTCCCGAGTGGAAGTGGGAGCACATTACGATGGACTTCGTCACAGAATTTCCTCGGAGTCCTAGTGGATGAGATGCGGTATGGGTGATTGTTGATAGATTACCAAATCGGCCCACTTCTTACCTTTTAGAGTGGGCAGTCCACAGAAGTTTGGCAGATATGTATATGAAGCAAATAGTGAAGCTACACGGTGTACCAGTTAGCATCGTATCGGATCGCGACTCGAGGTTTACCTCACACTTTTGGAGGAGTGTGCAGGACAGTTTGGGTACGCGTTTAAAGTTTAGTACGTCATACCATCCGCAGACAGATGACCAGTCAGAGCGTACGATTCAGACGCTAGAGGATAGTTGAGAGCGTGTATGCTTGACTTTGGCGGATCATGGAAAGACCACCTTCATCTTGTGGAGTTTCTTACAATAATAGCTATCAAACGAGCATTCAGATGGCTCCGTTTGAAGCATTATATGGTAGGAAGTGTCGATCTCCTGTCTGTTGGAACGACATCGGAGAGCGACATATATTAGGTCCCGAGCTGGTTTTGAGCACAGTGGAAAAGGTAAAGAAGATACAAGACCACCTGCGAGCAGCGCAGGATCGACAGAAGCAGTGGCAGTAATCGTCGTCGACCTTCAGAATTCAAGGAAGGCGACCATGTGTTCTTGAAGATATCCTCCACTAGAGGCACGATTCGATTCGGAGGACGTGGCAAGTTGAGTCCAAGATACATCGGTCCTTTTGATATTGGAGCGTGTGAGAGAAGTTGCTATAGATGGCCTTGCCACCATCGCTAGAGGGAGTACATGACGTGTTCCACGTGTCTCAGCTGAGGAGGTATGTGGCAGACAACAATCATGTGCTTGATCCCTCCGAGATCACAGTTGGATCGAGTTTGTCGTACGAAGAGCAACCGGTAGGTCTCCTCGATCGCCGGGTGAAGGTGTTGCGGAATCAATCTATACAGTTGGTTCGCGTGGGTATGGAAGCTCACTTGCCAGGGGAGTCTACTTGGGAGCGTGATGACAATATTAGGAGTCGCTACCCACATTTGTTCGAAGACGAAGGTACATCTTGCATATTAAATTTTTGCATCACATTTGATCCTCCTACCTTAGTTTAATTTCGAGGACGAAATTTTCTTTAAGTTAGGTAGGATGTAAACCTCCATATTATTTTTTTATAATATTTTAATAAATTTTGTATATTTTTGATACTAAATAATTAATTGGTAATTAATGTATGTATATGTTTATGTTTAAACATGTATGCATGTAAATTATACTAATATTGGTCAACTGCAAATTGCTAGAAAATTAGTGATTAATATAAATATTTACCTTGAAATTTTTATTGTGTTTATCACCTTTATTCTAAGAATAGAGGAATCCTTGTATATATATATATATATATATATATATATATATATATATATATATATATATATATATATATATATATATATATATATATATGAGAAAAAAAAGGAAAACATATATATAATATATATTATATATATATATATATATATATATATATGAGAAAAAAAACATATATATAATATGAGAAAAAAGGAAAACATAAGGCCGGGTACTGTAGCAAAGCTACAATACCGTCCCAAACCCGAGCAAAGGCTCAGCCGCTTATAGCCATGGAAAATCCGAAAAGTGAATTTCGAAATCAATTCAATAAAAACCAAATTTCTTCCAAATCTTTTGTAACCTAATCTAAATCAAATTCTCCACCGATTTAAATCGCAAGCTAATCCAAAACTCAGCTTAATTCGATCTCGAATCGAATTAAAACCTTTCATATATATATATATATATATATATATATATATATATATATATATATATATATATATGCAAATCCCCAACCCGAGAGAACCCAAAAACCTTCGTTCACTCGAGATTTTCGATCCCGAGCCTTCCCTTCGTTGCATCGCACAACCCCAACCACCTAGCGTACCACCTCGGTCGCCTGAGCACCACCGCCAGCTACGGAGTCGCGAAAATCCCCTCCCGACCAAGCGAAGAACAGAGCTCTGTTCGCGTATAGTCCCGCGCAGGTATTTTTCGGCCCCATAACTTCGTCCCTATTTGATCGTTTTCGATTCTACGAAGTCGAGCGTGAATCCTATATAATCATCTTAAAACCCTTCAGGTAGAATCCTGCAAAACACTTGCGATCGCCCAAAAAATTGAGGCAAAGTCGCACAAAAATTGCCAAAACAGAGCAGGATTTCCTTCCCAGAACCCAACTTGGAAGGCTGTTAACGACCAACCCAGTACGTGTTTTAGAAAACCAAGTTAACCCTTTTAAAGTTAATATAACCGAGATTGAAACACAACCATTAGATTTACGTATCGAGTACTGTGCATGATTTTATTTACTGATAAACTTATGCGAAAAACTGGTTTTAAAATTATAAACTTTTAGAAAACTTCCCGATACGGCGTGCGTCCCGACAAACGGGCGACTTGGTCGTGCAATATACGCATCAAAAGGCGCGTACGGACGTTGCCGACGTGTGGGAACTGACAGAACCCGATTTCGTTGCGTGTGCACGACGAAATCAGTACGTATCCATCGAGATACCCCCGTATCGACGCTTTGTAAACTAACTCATAACTTTGTGTACGTTCGTCGAATCGAGACAAAACTTGCGCCAATAGATCCGAATCGAAATTCTGGTCCTGTGTGCCAAGTTTGGTCCGAATCTGAGAAGGTCGACTGGAACACCAATTTGGCGGGCACACAACCGATCCAACGAGCGATTTTGTGCACGGCTCATCGGAATCCAAAATTGGACATACCGTTGGGTTCGTCTCCACAAACCGGTTTCGTAGACATGTAGTTTGACGACATTAGAGACCGTAGACTTTGGCACGCGTTTCGGTACAAAGTGGGTCCAACGACGGACATCGTTTTGACCCAAAATTATTATTTTGCCCCTATTCCAGAATTTGACTTTCGGACAGGCGTTTCCTATAGATATCTTTTACACCGAAAATGTTTTTTATGTTTGTTTCAGCATCCGGAGTCATCTGTGAATTGTGAGTTTTTGGTGCTACCGCTTGTAACTGTTGGATTGCCTTTCTCGAACCACAGGCAAGTATACCTTGCCGTAGATTCTGATTGTGCTCATTTATTTTCAGTATATTTTATTATTGCATATTTTTTTCCTATTCATCATTTTGTTTATATTGTGCGTCCAAGTCACACTTGGGTGCAAACGATTATATTTAGTCGTTTTCGTTATTTTATATCTTATTTTGCATGTCGACCCAGTGTTAGACGACCACCTTATGAGTGTGGGTTATTTTTATATCTCCTATGGCCTTGACACAGGTGTATCACGAGATGAGTGAGTTATATAGGACACGAACCTGCGTACTCGACTGGCCATCGATACGCATGGGTCGTGCGACGGATAGGAGGTGACTGCTACTAGTGTGTCGAGTTAGAAGCCCTAGCAGTTGCCAACTGGACAGACTATTGATACATCTTGGACATGAGCATCAGGGGAGAGGGACAGTGACTAGCGTAGGGACTTATTTACTTTTACACACATTTGTGGGCCGATAGCGACTCGTATGAGCGCTACTTCTGCCCCTGGCCGATAGTGACTCGGATGTGCGCTACTTACTGCCATTTATTTACTCTGTTGATCCTACAGCCCCTGCGTAGAACGTTGTCCTCAAAGTGCATCTCACATAGACGGTTAGGAGATCCTGTAGTGTCATAGTTGCATATTTACTCATTTAGTTATTTCGGCATGTTTTTCTGTATCTTATTACGTCCCTCTAAGGACCTGGTGATCTCTCCATGATTAGATGAGCAGGACTATCCCCAGGAGTACGGAGCAGCTTTGGGTCCTTCTTACGTCGATGACGATGCATCTCCCACTGATACTTAGTTTTCTCTTTATTATCTTAGACTATGTAGTGGACATCTTTTATCTATTTTTCTGTTTTGAGGAGGTTGGACTCCATTTAGTTGATACTATTTTTCATAGCTGTTTGGAGTGGGTATGTCCACCCGGCTATCTCTTGACTTCTTTTATTATTGAGACTTATTATTCATTCTGTGTTGAGCTGTGGATGAGATATAGTTATTATATTGGCTTATCATGTATTATTATTTACAGCTTATGTACAAATACGAGGATACCACATATTGGTGTATTTTTCGTATATGTGCAGCTAGCATGCTGACGTACTTAGTCCTATGTATTATGGGACTGGGACGTTACACGGTTTTGGCTCCCTGTCGGGCGCTTCGTGTTCGGTTTGTTGCAAGGCCGTTGGGTCCTCTTCAGTTTTTGCAACCGACGCCTTTTGTTATATATATATATTATATATATATTATATATATATATATATATTATTGGTTTATATGGTATGTCATAGATGTGTCATTGATTGGTGGATGTATATTCTAGGAGAACGTGACGAAGTGACCGAGGATATCGGAGTGGAATCTTAGTACGAACAGTTACAGAAGACAGATAAGTGTACCTTGCCAAGTTTTCAGTACATGCTCCTTTCTTTGCTTTGTTCTCTTGTTTCTATCTTCGTACATAAAATAACATAGGAATAGTTGGTACTTAGCGTCCGATTAGTATTCGGGTGCCGATGTCTATTTATAGATATCGAGTATCGACACTAGGCATGACGATATCTTAATTCGTGTCCATTGACACGAGGACCACAAGACACAGACACGATGGATGATAATGATATAATGCATAGTCTGACATGAGAAATTTGTGGCTATGGACTCTGTGATAGCGTGTAGTACTAGCTCGCGTGACTTGTTACTAATACATGATTCATACTTGACTTGACCAAATAGTGCTAAAGCATAGGGTGGAGAGGTGTCATGCCCCAGTCCTAAAATCCATAAGGACTAGAACACGTGGCATGCCAGCAGACACACTCCATAGATATACCCAATTTAATGGACCAATGAAAAGTAACTTAAGCTGTAAAATAATATAAATGGCAGTCACAAGAACTAAACTCATCCACAGATACAAAGTACCATAGAATAGTAACAAGACATATCATGATGAATAAAGAAAACTGAAATAATGTCAAACAGAAATAAAATAGTCACATGGGAAAAATCTATGGATACAAGTCTCAAAATGAAATGTAAAGGAACGATATAAGTCTCAAATGAAAAAGAAATTACTACATGTCCACAGCTTTGACATAAAAATAAATAATAAAAGTATCTACTCAGGTACAACCTCATCTTCCTAAGCTGGTGCAAACGAAGAATAGACTCCCCCCGTACTCCTCTAGCAAAATCTCGTCACCTATATCTGGAAAATAACCAGGTCTTTAGGGGACATAGCAAGGCACATAATAGACAAGCCATAGTACAGTAAATGAAATATCTCAGGTAACTAAACCAAATTGACGTGACACTTTGACGACAACGTTCGCAAGCGCAGACATCTCCAAAGTAAATGCCAGGCAGGAATATACATATAGTCGTAGCATCATGTCGTAGTCTCAACGAAAACTAAGAGAGAAATGGATCACAAGAAACAGGTAATCTCTCTGAATAATATGTACATAATATAAATATGTAGTGCACAACATGGCCTGCGCAAGTACTAATGTCCTCAACTCTCAATAATTAATAATTTTTATCCACAACTTACCGTTCAAAGAAGTCTACTGGATGATGCCTGGGCGTGGTATTATTACAATACCGGGTGCACTGGTACGAAGTTTACGATCCTTACAATGCACGGAGTGACACATATCTTGTATTCTGCCATAAAGTTTCATTGTGTGGCCAATAATTTCTCGTCGGGCTACGAACGAGAACGAAGTCTGATTGAGGGGACGAAGCTGGAGGCGTATCAGTCAGCCCTTTCGCATCTCCGAGTGCTTTCGCATCTGGTGGCAGATCCTCATATGGTTCTATAGTACCGGGAGAGAAGAGAGGAGGCAGTGCTTGAATACCTCGTCAAAACGTCGGGCCCCCTCGGAGACGAGTTTCCTCATGCCAAGAGAACCAAATGGGTTGTACCTAGGCAGTACAGACCCTCACGACGATCATTGCCAAGGCAGAGCCCACTGCCTGTGGAATCTTCTTCACAGGTATATTTTAGTCCTTTTTATTCGGATTTTTATCCCAGACTTTCGCTTATTACCGTTTTGCTTGTACAGGCGAAAAAGAAGTCTGGATGGTCGGAGATACTCAAGGAACTTCTTGAGGAACCTGCGCTTGTGGTATTCCAGAGGGAGCCACTGCATCCGGCGGTCAGAGATACCACCCCTTTGCCCAGCGAAGGTCCTTTTTTTGGCGAGAGGGAATTGCCTCTGTCGTGGGTCCTTTGAATCTTGAGACACCTACGATTACGAGGACTGGAGAGACTAGTGTCCCAGAGGAGAATTCGACGACTACAGCTACTAAGGCAGCTGACTCAGAAGATGTCTCTCCACCTCCTTCTTTTGAGTATGAGACTCAGGACTTTTCTGAGCAAATGACTTTGCATCAGCAAAAACTTTCATGGAGCCGATAGTGGATGAACCCGTCGTGATACCGGAATTGGTCTTGCGGTGGCCAAAGGCATGGCTCCAGAATCCGTATCAAAAACAAGCCCTAGAAGCACCATATTCACCACCGAACCTTCAAGAACCATTGTCAACATCTTCAAAACCATCAAGAAAGGGTTAGAACTGATGACAATCAAGTGTCTTTTGGACCAATCCTATGGCTGGGCTGATTTCGGCTTGACCAAGTTAGATGGTTTAGATAAGAGTAGATAGGTTTTATGGAATTGGTTTTAAGAATATATGACCTGACTAAAGTAATATTTGATTGGGCTCAGTCACACAAAATATCGATATATAAACTATTGAAAGGAATAATATTCTAAAGAATATTATAATATATCTCTAAATAAATACTTCAAAAATTATAAAATTTTAAACTAATTGAGATTTTGAAAACAAGGGGTTACATATCTACCCACCTTAGAAAAATTTTGTCCTCGAAATTTAAGAGATGACATAATTTGGCACGATAATCAAGTAAAATAATTTAAAATAATTTGGCACGATTAAACATGCTCAAGAATCAAAATTTAATCTCAGCCAATAGGATCAAAACCATGCAGGTATGAAAATATAATCGTATAAACACGATCATGATAAAATTGTTTTGATACGACCAAGATTTAGGTACGATCAAATAGTCACGATAGATAAAATCATCTAGTCATAATCAATATCATCTATGCACGATAGAATCAAAGTTAGATACATGATCAAGAATTGAAATTTGGGCACGATCAAATTGCCTAAGCATTAGTAAATATAGAAATAATGTTATCAAAATCAAGAATGGCGTAAATTGCATTATCCGAAATCAAATTTAGGCACGAGCAGAAATCAAACCCTAGGATAGGATAGAAGAATAATTAAATCGTTTAAGCACGATTAAGTCAAAATCATGATCAATTCAAAAATCAATTAGGCACGATGAATATAGTTACGAAAAATTGCCTAAGTACAATCAGCTATAAAAATGAGGTGATGAAGACAGTAATTTGGAAATAACGCCATTTGGTATAAGCAGGAATTGAATACAATCAGATTATAGGATAGAATCGAATGAATGATCAAAATTAAATGGTTTAGGCATGATTGAATTAAAATCCAATAATTTAGGAGTAAATGCCAGATTATACATACAAGATTATGATCAAAATTCTGAGGCATGATTAGAGGTCAAGTTACGACCAAATCAAACGTAAAATCCTCAAGACACGATCTACGATAGAATGGAATCTAGTCGCAATCGAAATTTATGTAAGCACGATCTAAGAGTTGTTTGTCTAGTTATGATAGAAATTCAAATTTAGGCACGATAATGAAGATAATCAAAATAATATGACCAGGAACAAGATAGAGATAAAGTCTGATATTTATTTCCACTGATTGTCAAATGACGGTTATTTAAGAAGTTAAAGAAATCAAAAGGCAATTCGATGAAGGATATTGAAAGAAACTAATCTCATTAACACTGTGCTGACCAATCTTCTAAGTTGCTAGCTAACTTAGCCCCAAGAAGCATAAGGTAAATACCCAGTCACTATAACTAATTATATTCGGGACCAAGGAATATATCCAATTCGATTAAATCAACTTCTGTCCAGCCATTCCATATAATCTGCCAACTTGCTTTCCCTTTTTCAGACATCAACTTCCGCTTCTCCTATTTCTTATTTCATCAAGGTTACAATCTCAATTGTCAAAAATTTACTAAGTCAATCCATGATGTGTATATTCGAAAATCTCACTCCTCGAGAGCTAGTGACTAAATCACTAGTCAAATTTGAATATCTTCTTATAACAATCTCAAAATATCGCTTTACTTCAACATATAAAATCTTTCTCACTGTAGCATTACTCTTATCAAAAATTGAATCCCCGACCTTTGTTAATCTTCCAACCAAATCTTAACTTAACGATCCTTCTTTCCTTTAATCACTATCCAACTATTCCAAGAGTTGTATGCCTTACTTCGACACAATGATTCTCTTCCAGAACCTATTAATCCTTCTATGTTCATATCCCTCCTTTATGTGTCTAATCTTAAAATTAATTCTCTGGAGTATTTCTTAACTTGATCCATATTCTCAAGTTCCCTTGTTACCCAAATCATAATTCTCAATTTACTTTCTCTGTGAAAGAATCAAATCTTAATCTCTTTTCAACATCATCTGACTTCTTACGGATTTCTCTAATATTCCATATAATTCCTTTTTCTTACCTTTAATCATAAAAGTCAAAAAACATCAAACTCCTTTATGAATCAGTTATCACTACTAACGGTTCTGTTAGCTTCCTCCTGAATAACCCATAAGCCCTAAAGCCTCTCAAAATTTATTGCGACACTTGTCTACCCATGGTCTTATTCTGCCACTTTTCTATCCATGTCTAACCTTATTGGAAAACTATGGACCGTAATGGTAGCCTCACTAGAAATGAGCTAATAGGGTTAGTAGGTAATTATCTAGCCCCCCCCCCCCCGTATACATAAAGATATATCCATAGTCATCCCCAAAATATTATATGTTAACTATCTAGTATACATAGCCATCTGCAAAGTATTTATATAGCTACAAAATATGTAACAACATAAGAAACATACCTGAGTTTGAGCCATGAAAGAGATTGAGGCAATGGTATTTGAAATGGTCCTAATGAATCTGAAAGTAAAATCAAGTTGAAGTTCTATAGGAATCTTGGCTATGGTCTTAGAAGTGATCTATGAGGGCTGCTAGTAGAGGAACCTTCAGGTTAGGACAAGATCAAACTAATTCCGATATGGTTTCCAAATGTGATAAGAGACCAAACAAGGTAAATCTAGGACATGGATATAGTCTCAATAGTCCGGAACCCATGCATATCCGAAATCACTTTATCTAGAATTCATGCCCCGCTAGCGTACATCTGGCTGCAGGTGAACTCTTGGCTCCGTGACTCAAGAATGTTAGGTACCGAATATTCTCTAAACTTTATCCATTTCAAATGATATTGACAGGGCAACTCAAGTGGTCGGAACATGATGTATCTAGGACATAGTCTCAATAGTATCTGAAAACCTATATATACCTGAAATCACTTTGACTTAGAGTCCATGTCCTGCCAGTGTGCCTGCTGGCTGTAGTAGACCCAAAGTTTTCATGATTCTGATAAATGGCTGTAGTGCGCAGCTGCCACGCCATAGTAGGTTATCGAATATTCCCTCAATGGTTATCCATGGAATTTCAAAGGAGCACCTTGATAATTCAATTCAAGCAAGCTTTCTGATTTACTAAGGAGATTCAATCACGAAGGAAAGGATCGATGTAAAATCTGTTCCTGAAAATCTTGTGATCCATTATCAATAGAAGAAAGAAACATAAGGATTTATTCAAGCCAAAAGTAGCATCCGTTTTCAACCTTTCCCTAATGCTCGATGATCGAGGTTAGAAGCTTATGGACACCGAAGTGATCAAAATCCTACTATGGCTAATTGAGTTGGATTCAGGCTAAATAAAAACGGTAGAGTTTGAGTGGAACAAATCAATGAAGGCAATTGTTATCAGCTCTTGGAAATTACTTAGAAATATGGTCTAATATAGGAATTATTTTGGGAAAATAATTCCTTACGACCAATGGAAGGTTTGGGAATTTTTTTGGGTCAAATAGCTAATATATGAGCTCTATGGCTCTAAAAAAATACTTGGGCTTGAAATGGTTAGAGAAATAAAATAGGATTCTTAACCAAAATCAATGGAGAAGTTTTGAGATGGCTCTTTTAAGGGATTCAATAAGCTTGCTAATTGAGGAGTTGAAACTCTAGATAGAGAGGGAAATAGAGAAGTTTAAAATGGTATATCAATAGGCTTACTTAAAAGAGCTTAAAGGAGGAGTTTGGAAAATCTAACTTTAATCTCTACATAGCAAGAAATAGAATCTGATGGAGGAGGATAATCCCCATGGAATTATAACTACAACTTTGTAGGGAACACTAATAGATACAGATTTTTTTTTGAAAACATTATAGATAGTAAAATAAACAACCATCGACCTATGCTGTGATGAGTTTCCTATTTCGCAGGCTCCCAATGGTACTCTAGTCCTAAACACCATTTGATATGACCTATACGGGCCACCACAAAAAAATGTCACGACCCGCTCCCGAATAATCAGGTACAAATGGTGTCATGCCCGGCCTACGATGTCGTTGACAGCGGTAGTCAGCTGTCTAGTCTAGTCATCTTCAGAATCACCTAACTCATCACAGCATCTATCACAAGTTATCCACCACTAATCATTACAGATCACTATACAATTATTACAGGCTTATACATGAATATCTGGGTACAAAGCCGATAAGAATATGAAGACTATCTAACCAATATATACTCAGTAACAGTACATCCAATCATCTTATACATGAATCTACACCTCCGGAGTGAGCTCCGCTGCTACGTCTCCCTGTTGGCCATAATAGTCTAAGGAATCAATCTCACATGTAATCAACGATCCAGTCAGGAAAGGAATAACGCACATTGTAACTCAATAATACTTGCTAGCAGCATATCAAGGAACATGTAAAACAAGATAAACAGAAAGACGGGTAAGCATGAGAAATAACAGAGCATGCACTAACTATGTGAACATGTGCAATTGGACATCATCAACATATGGGGACTAATATGTATCAGCCATATTAAATAAATAATATGCTATCAGTCACGTAAATCAGTAATGACAATGCTATCAGGCACACAATAATCAGGCATGTCTGACGACAATGCTATCAGTCACGCAATAATCAGGCATGTCTGAATAATGTTATCAGTCACGCAATAATCAGGCATGTCTGACGACAATGTTATCAGTCACGCATGTAATGGACATCAGGCATATAAGAATATGCTACCAGACATGAGTTGTCCAATATTAGTCAATCACATATCTTAGAATGTCCCCACCCGACACCAGAAACAATGCAAGCAAGCAAAGCAAGTAAACGAGTAAAGCAAGAATCATGATGACAAGTGTATGTGCTCATGCATGCAAGTGGAAGTAAAATCGAGTACATGTACTTGCATTTTCACGAGAATTGGCAAAGCCTCTAAGTCACCTAGGAATAGGAAAATATAATTAGGAATAGTATTCCAAGAAACCCCTAGTCAACTTCTAAAGCTAATCTACTAACTAGACCTTGATACTTGATTCTAATTATTTAGCTAACTATAAATATTCTCATATTTCTCCTGACTGGCCCATCTCATTTGAATGATCCTAACATCCAGGTCAAAAGCCCACTACATGGAGGTCAATCATTTCTTACTACTAGCACTAACTCATAGCATGTTAGGCTTATAACAAATCAAGCCCACACTTGTTAAATTTAAGAACCACTCAGTCTTGGCCTATAGCTTACTACTGACTCATATAAGTCTGAGTCCCAGTTCCACAATACCTATTAATTCATTCAAATAACCCTAATCTAACGGCTCTACTCCCCCTCCTGAACTCAACTCAACTTTGCGCAGCAGACAGTCATGGCTTCTAATCCCCCTCAATACTGTGACAGTTCGACACAGAGATTGTATCAAGTTTATGTGTCCAAACAGAGGTTGGACACAACACCTAGGATCTGTTGGAGTGGGTGGGGTTCCCAACCTATGTGGAGAAGACCCGGAGCGACGATGCCGTTCGATGTCGGAGAAGCTCGGGAAGTAGGCGTTGTGTGCTGCTGTGCTGCCCCTAAGGGGGGTTCTGGACTGAGGCTACCGAGTTCGGCCCGAACTCGTCCCAGGCCGAGTTCTGGCCGAACTCGGTCTGGCTCTTCCAGAAGTTGGCCATCCAGTGCTGTTTGCCCGACACAGAGTTCTGGCCGAACTCTGTGTCGTCGGGGCTGAAGGGATTTCGGGTGAGTTTTCACCACTAGATCTAATCCAACGGTCCAGGTTTGCTGCGGGATTAGGGAGTTATATTAGGATTTCCAACCCTAATTCATTGTGCAACATAGTGCAACATATTGCAATGTAACACAACTTGGAGAGAGGAAGGAGGCAAGAGTGCCATTGCAACTTCGGAGAAGAAGACGGAGGATTGAAGGTCGCTGTTCGAAGGAGATCGTGTTTCGGGTAATCTCTACTCGTCGTTCTCGCTCTTCGTAGCCTTGTAATCATTGTTCTTATCTCTGAGTGTTGTGGGGATCCGATTTGGATCGGGAGGAGTTTGTAGAGGGTGTAATTCTTCTATTCCATTAGTGGAGGCTTCTCAGGGTTGGACTCCGATCGTCCCGTGGTTTTTCCGCAAGAGTTTTCTACGTCAAAAATTCTCTGTGTCTGCGTGGATTGTTTTGTGTGGTTATTTTTGGGTTCGTGCATTTGTATTGCTCGGTCCTCTCGCAGGTACTCTCCGGTTTGGGGAAAGGTTTCCGTGTCTTTCCCAACAGAGTGGTATCAGAGCCAGGTTCTGAATTCAGAAGGAGTGTCAGTAGTTGACAGAGAAACCAGAGGAGAGATGGACGCGAAGTCGGTGCATGGTGAATCTTAATGGCACAAACTATCATTATTGGCGGAGCAGGATGAAGGATTTGCTGTTTGTCAAGAAGCTGCATCTACCCGTGTTTGCATCCGAGAAGCCCAGTGATAAATCCGAGAGGACTAGACATTCGAGCATATACAGGTGTGTGGGTACATACGGCAGTTTGTTGATGAGAACGTGTACAACCACGTTACCAATATTGAGCACGCGAAGACGTTGTGGGATAAGCTGGAATCCTTGTATGCGAAGAAGACCGGGGTAAACAAGTTGTTCCTGATCCGGACGATGATGGGTCTACGGTACAAGGATGGGGCGTCTATTTCGGACCACTTGAGTGAGTTCCAGGGTGTGGTTGACCAGCTATCTTCTATGGGAGTCAAGTTCGACGACAAAGTTCAGGGACTGTGGCTGCTGTGTACTTTGCCAGACTCGTGGGAGACCGTACGAGTATCTATGATCGCTTCTGCTCCAGAGGGCGTGGTCAGTCTGGAGTTTGCCAAGAGCGGGGTGTTGAATGAAGAGATGCGGAGACGTTCTCAGGCACTTCATCCACATCCCACCACTCAGAGGCACTTGTTTCAGAGAGCCGCAGAAGGGGCAAAAGCAGGGATCCAGGTGGTGGCAGAGACAAGAGCAGGGGAAGTCCAAGGGTCGTTACGAGGACTCAGAGTGTTACCATTGTGGCAAGAAGGGCCATATCAAGCGAAACTGTTTCGCTTGGAAGAGAGAGAAGAAGGCGACAAGGGGAAGCAAGAAGAGAACACTACAACGACTGCCTCGATGCATGGAGGCGATGTGATCATCGTAGGTGATGAGGTCATTACTAACCTCGCCTGCGATGACAATTCTTGGCTGGTGGACTCGGGGGCTTCAGCACATGTATCTCACAACAGGGCACTATTTGCCACTTACACGACAGGCGACTGTGGCGTGTTAAAGATGGGCAACGGAGATGTGTCGAAGGCGGTTGCCGTTGGAGATGTGCATTTGAGAACGAAGACGGGTGCGGTTCTTGTTCTCAAAGATGTTCGTCATGTCCCTGATATCCGTTTCAACCTGGTGTCGGTTGGAAGGTTGGATGACGAGGGATTCTTCAGTCTCTTCGGAATAGTCAGTGGAAGCTTTCCAGAGGTTCGTTGGTGATTGCCAGAGGAAGCAAGAAGTCCGGTCTCTACTATATGGAGGGGAGCGCACAGGGGGCACAGGAGGTGAACGCAGTCAGTGATGCGTCTACCGATTTGTGGCACAGGCGGCTCGGCCATATCAGCGAGAAGGGGATGAGCTACTTGGTGAACAGGAAGGTGATTCCGGGGCTCAAGTCTACAAAGTTGGAGAAGTGCACGCACTGTTTAGCTGGGAAACAAAATAGGGTGTCTTTCAAAGTCACCCAAGTTCGAGGAAGCCGGCGTTGCTCGAGTTGATTCACTCGGATGTCTGCGGTCCTATGAAGGTAAAATCTCTTGGTGGTGCTTCTTACTTTGTAACTTTTATTGATGACTGTTCCAGGAAGGTTTGGGTCTATGCCTTAAAGACCAAGGATCAGGTGCTGCCTACTTTCAAGGAGTTTCAGGCCTCTGTTGAAAGGGAGACGGGCAAGAAGTTGTTGTGTGTTCGGTCCGACAATGGCGGCGAATACATCGGTCCCTTTGATGCGTATTGCAGAGAGCAGGAATACGACACCAGAAGACTCCGCCAAAGACACCTCAGCTCAATGGTGTAGCGGAGCGCATGAACAGGACACTGATGGAGAGGGTGCGGTGTTTGCTGTCAGAAGCAAACTTGGGGCAGTTATTGGGGTGAGACTCTTCTCACAGCTGCTTATGTTATTAATTTGTCTCCTAGTGCTCCTTTGCAGGGTGATGTGCCTGACAAAGTATGGTACGTCAAAGAGCCGTCATACAATCACCTGCGGGCGTTTGGTTGTAAGGCCTTCGTGCATGTACCAAAGGACGAGAGGACCAAACTTGAGCCGAAGACGAGCGATGCGTCTTTGTCGGCTATGGTCGGGACGAGTTTGGCTATAGACTCTACGACCCAGTGGAAGGAAAGCTCTACAGAAGCAGGGACGTGGTGTTCATCGAGGATCAGACCATGACCAACACTCAGGATTCCGAGACGCCTTCTGAGGCTGAGGAATTGCCTGAGTTAGAGTCATTTCGCTTCGAGCAGTTTCCAGAGGACATCGTAGAGGATCCAGTTATGGGGGAGCCGGTACATGGAGTTGCTCCCAACCTTGATCATCAGCCTGCTGATGGTGGTCAGGGTGTCCCTCAGGAGGATGAGCATGCCGGAGAGGCAGTTCCTGAAGGGGATGAGGCTGTCGGTATACAGCCAGCACCAGTGGCTCCACTGAGAAGGAGCGACAGGGATCGTCGACCATCTACGAGATACTCATCGGATGAGTATGTGCTATGACGTGGAAGAGCCCGAAAGTTTTGCAGAGGCTATGGAAGACGAACACAGACAGGAGTGGATGGAGGCTATGCAGGAGGAGATGAGTTCCTTGCACACCAATTCTACTTATGATCTGGTGCGGTTGCCAAAGGGCAAGAAGGCTTTGAAGAATCGATGGGTGTTCAGAGTGAAGCACGGAAGATGCTACTCGCCCTCGATACAAAGCGAGGCTGGTAGTTAAAGGCTACGGTCAGCGGAAAGGCGTGGATTATGATGAGATCTTTTCGCCTGTCGTCAAGCATTCGTCTATTCGGATGGTGCTAGCATTAGCAGCCAGTCTCGACTTAGAGGTCGAGCAGATGGACGTGAAGACGGCATTCCTCCACGGTGATCTTGAGGAGGAGTTGTACATGGAGCAGCCGGAGGGATTCTGTGAGAAGGGCAAGTCACATTTGGTCTGCCGGTTGAGGAAGAGCTTGTATGGTCTGAAGCAGGCTCCGAGGCAGTGGTACAGGAAGTTCGAGTCGTTTATGGGGGAGCATGGTTATGCACGGACGACGTCGGATCATTTGTTTTGTGAGGTATTTTGTCGATGATGATTTATCATTTTGTTGCTCTATGTAGATGATATGCTATTAGTGGGTCGGAATGCCACTAGGATAGCGGAGCTGAAGCGCCAACTGGGCGCGGCCTTCTCTATGAAGGATTTGGGCAACGAAGACTATTCTTGGGATGGAGATCAGCCGAGAGAGAGAGTCCAAGCTGCTACACTTGTCTCAAAAGAAGTACATTCACCGGGTACTTCAGCGTTTCGGGATGGACGGGTCGAAGAAAGTGAGTTCCCCCCTCGCGGCTCACTTTAAGTTCACTGAGGAGCAGTGTCCATCTACCGAGGACGAAAAGGAAGATATGGAGCGGGTTCCATATGCTTCAGCTGTGGGGAGCCTGATGTATGCCATGGTATGTACGAGGCCAGATATTGCTCATGCAGTTGGTACGGTTAGCAGGTATCTTTCAAATCCTGGAAGGGTACATTGGAGTGCGGTCAAGTGGATTCTACGATATCTTCAGGGCACTACTGATTGGAGACTTTCTTTTGGTGGTGACGAGCCGAAGCTGGTTGGGTATACTGACGCTGATATGGCTGGAGATGTAGACACGAGGCGATCGACTTCGGGCTACGTGATGATGTTTGCGGGAGGAGCGGTGTCGTGGCAGTCGCGGTTGCAGAAGTGTGTTGCCTTGTCGACGACGGAGGCAGAATACATTACGGCGACGGAGGCTTGCAAGGAGCTGTTGTGGATGAAGAAGCTGTTGCAGGAAATAGGACTGAAGCAAGCAGTATACCTTGCTTTGCGACAGTCAGAGTGCTATCCACCTTGTGAAGAATCAGACGTTTCATAGCCGGTCCAAGCACATCGAGACTCGGTATCATTGGATAGGGATGTGGTTGAGAAGAAGGACGTGGAGCTTGAGAAGGTTCATACAGATGACAACGGAGCTGATATGTTCACGAAGATTCTACCAAGGAAGAAGTTTGAGTACTGCAGGCAGATCGTCGGGATGACGACATTCTCCCCATAGTTGTGAAGGGGGAGATTTGTTGGAGTGGGTGGGGTTCCCAACCTATGTGGAGAAGACCCCGGAGTGCGACGAGCGCCGTTCGATGTCGGAGAAGCTCGGGAAGTAGGCGTGCTGCTGCTGCTGCCCCTAAGGGGGGTTCTGGACTGAGGCTACCGAGTTCGGCCCGAACTCGGTCCCAGGCCGAGTTCTGGCCGAACTCGGTCTGGCTCTTCCAGAAGTTGGCCGTCCAGTGCTGTTTGCCCGACACAGAGTTCTGGCCGAACTCTGTGTCGTCGGGGCTGAAGCGGGATTTCGGGTGAGTTTTCACCACTGGATCTAATCCAACGGTCCAGGTTTGCTGCGGAATTAGGGAGTTATATTGGGATTTTCCAACCCTAATTTATTGTGCAACATAGTGCAATATATTGCAACGTAACACAACTTGGAGAGAGGAAGGAGGCAAGAGTGCCATTGCAACTTCGGAGAAGAAGACGGAGGATTGAAGGTCACTGTTCGAAGGAGATCGTGTTTCGGGTAATCTCTACTCGTCGTTCTCGCTCTTCGTAGCCTTGTAATCATTGTTCTTATCTCTGAGTGTTGTGGGGATCCGATTTGGATCGGGAGGAGTTTGTAGAGGGTGTAATTCTTCTATTCCATGTGGAGGCTTCTCAGGGTTGGACTCCGATCGTCCCGTGGTTTTTTCGCAAGAGTTTTCCACGTCAAAAATTCTCTGTGTTTGCGTGGATTGTTTTGTGTGGTTATTTTTGGGTTCGTGCGTTTGTATTGCTCGGTCCTCTCGCAGGTACTCTCCGGTTTGGGGAAAGGTTTCCGCGCTTCTTTCCCAACAGGATCTTCCTAGATACAAGCCATAGGCTAATGTATGTATCCTACAAACCGTTGTGTCCTCAAGTATCCAAAACTCCCAATAATAGATAATTCGACTTATAAGATATACTTGAGCAGAAGTGACAATTGACAGTGTCTTCTCGCGTCGGACACTCTGGTTCGGGAAAAGAAAGTTAGATGAGGCATTTCTTCGAACACGTGGCATGCAAAGGTAGTGATAGAATTTAGATAGGTTACCTCGAAAATTCTCTATCAAAAATAGAGATATTCGAAGATCAAAACCCCAAGGATCAATATTCAACAAATCGATCGCTGCAACGATCCACAAAACCAAGCAATAAATCACAATAGAAAATTTAAGAATATGAAGAACGCACCAGATTGAATGGCTCATGGGCGGAACTGTATGGTGGGCTGGGGTGGGCTCCAGCCCACCCAAGATTTTTAATTTAATTTTATTACTTTGTATTAGAACCGTTCTTAGTCCACCCCTTCCCAAAGAATCAATCCATATCTTCTCTAGCCCACCCTGTTTCAAAATATTTAGGTCACCTGACCTGACCTCCTCCATTGCCAGAGCACATCCAACGGACAACCCCCTAGTCCTTTCCCTCTTCACTTTCTCACTGTATAGTCCCATCCCATGTCTCCTCCTCGAGTCATGCCCCCGGCAATCCCGCCGGCCGTCCCATTCCGTCTCGGACATAGCCTCTCCGGTATGTACGATATGTAAGCTCCTCTTCCACTCAACATTTTTCTATAAATTACCTTCTCAACTTCTCATCTCTTCTCAACTTCAGCCCAGATTTCAAGTTCTTCTGGTTCTTGTGTGCGGAGGCACTGGTTCTTCTCGCCGAGCTTCTCTGGATCAGGCCGCCGCCCGCCGTCCATCTAACTTGTCGGAAGAACACACAAGGTATGTAATTTGAACACTAAGTGTTTGTTATTATGTCTTAGTGTAGCAAAAGATTTCGATTTAAGGACTAGGGGCGGAACTGTCGTATGCATTGATTTTTTTTTAATTTGCTTGAACACTAACTATTTGATAGTATGCTGCATACTGTTGTTTCTCCACACATAGTATGCAAATAATGCAATGAAGCTTTTTTTCTTTAATTTGCTTGGATGACAGTATGAAGTATCAAGTAGCAATTAGCAAATATTTTCGTTTTTGTAGGAAGTAACAATTAGCAAATATTGTCGTTTTCTTTTAATTTGCTTGGATGACAGTATGAAGCATGATGCATACTACTGTTTCTCCAATGGCCCGATGTAGTAGGAAGTAGCAAATATTTCTCCTTGCTTGGAATGTATCAGATTATGCAATGTAGACACAATGTATGCAACGTAGACACAAAGTATGCAACGTATTTGGTTAAAAATTATTTTTTATTGTAATTTGTAATTAAAAATCTGAAGAAAGGGTAAGAATTTTTTTTTTCTACTACAAATCGATTATGTTATCTTATATTGTCATTTTTTCACTACGTATAATATTTTTCTAGTTCAGCTCAGGGTACTTGAATTCCTGGTTCCGCCCTTGGAATGGCTTGATTGAACAGAGCTTTAATGGAAACCTCGACGACTCCATTGCTGCGTCGTCACCGACGATTGAGAGCTCGCGGCTGCAAATTTGCCATGGCAACAAACTCTAGCGTCGAGAGAAAAAAGGAAGGTCGACACGTTGCTGCTGCGTCCTCACACAGGGGCTCGACAAGTCGCCATGGCCGTGACTCAGCGTCAAAGAGAAAGAGGAAGTCGATGCGTCTCGTCGTCTTCACGTAGGGCCTCTGCTAGTCGCCATTGCTGCCATGAATGGAGTTTGATCGAGCGAGGAATAATAAGAAGAAGGAATCAGTAGAGAGTTTGGCAGAGCTTCGCCGTATGGAGAAGTGATGAAGAAGAAGGGGGTCAGGGGGGCTATATATAGGCGGAGGGAGGCTAGTCGGCGGTCATGGACGGACGGATGGGATTAGAGAATTTAAGTCGGTGGCCCATGTATGGTCGAGATTGATCGGCGAGAGGCGATGGGTAGGAAGAATCGAGGAGCCTCTAGAAGATCGCAGCACCGCCTCTGCGTCGTGCGGTCGAGCGCTCTGCTGTGCTCTCGTCGGAGGAGAACGAATGAAACTTCAGATCTGGAAATGAAAGGGAAGATGATGATGGTTTATAATCCTAGCGGGTCAGGTAGAAGAGTTATCGGGTCAGGTAGTATACCTAAACATAAGTTGTGGGCTTTAAAGGGAAATAGTGGGCTGATCAATAAATAGGTTTAGGAAATTTGCAATGGCTGACTTGGTGGTAAGAGACTCCGACTTAAATGGGTGGGCTGGGATCAATGTATTGGACCTAGCTCGGCTTCTCTATGGGCTTGGCTAAGAACTGATGACAATTAAGTAGCTTTTAGACCAATCCTATGGCTCGGCTGATTTGGGCTTTACCAAGTTAGATGGTTTACATAAGACGATGAGTTTTATGGAATTGGTTTTAAGAATCTATGACCTGACTAAAGTAATATTTGATTGGGCTCAGTCATACACAAAATGTCGAATATATAAACTACTGAAAGGAATAATATTCCAAAGAATATTATAATATATCTCTAAATAAATACTTCAAAATAATAAAATATTAAAATAATTGAGATTTTGAAAACACGGGGTTACACATATATAAAGACACTATATACTATGTTACACATATTTAATGGTATATATAATATACACACAAAATTTATCTGATTAATAAAAAAATAAAATAATTTAGGTCAAAATACATTTATACATAATTTATTCTAAGAATAATAAAATATAGCAAAAATATTAGGGAGGGGTTTACTTGCACTACATGCATAATTGGGGTTGGATTTGATCCGGGTTAGTTAGGATTGATTTATTCAACCGAACCTATCTAGAAGTCCAAAAATTTATATATTAAATTATTATATAACCCTTTTCATGGATTAAGTCACAACTTGACTTGTTTCCATATATGGGACATGGTTATGGCTATGTCATCCCTACCATGCCTAATATGCTAGTCATGGTATACGACTACACTAGCCATGCCATGTTTCCTAGTCAATATGCATAATAAATCTTAACCATGACTAAAGCTATCCGTCCAATCATTGATTTTTATATAATAAAAGTCCTCTAAAATATAATTTAATCCAAAAATAAAAAATTTAAAATTTTGGGGGTTAACATGCTACCCAACTTATCAAAATTTCATCTTGAAATTTAAAGTAAATCTTAATATAAAAGAACAAGGGAATAAATACGAAAGAACGTTAAGTATGTCAAGCCGTACCTCGATTCCTGAGAAAATGGGAAAGGCGATTACGAATGTAATCCTAATTTGACATCATATTATAAGAGATAGTGTACACTTAGTTGAAGACTCTAACCAACTTATAGAAGTTGGTTAATAATGAAAATCGCAGTTACAAGACTTCTGATCGTAGTCATAGACTCTAAGGGAAGCCTAGGTATCACCATGATGTTCTTGGTCAATAACTCTATAAAGAAAAATTATTACCGATTCAACATCGCTTATATAAATCATGCTTCGATAAGATAATATGAAAGGTCTTGGTCGAATATAACTGGAACGAGTTGGTACAAAGGGACTTCATTCATTGCATATCATAGGTGTCGAAGAGATAAGATCAAAGAATATTATGGAGAGCAAATTTTCTGGGCCAAGAGATGGGAATTTATAATAGGCGCATGAACCCTCTTTACTAGATTTGAAGACAAGGCATGATTAGGTAGGCATTGTTGGCCCATTGGTCATGGTCGAACCTATTTTAACAATCGTCTAAACTCGGACTCGATGTAAAGGCTACTCACAACGGGCTACGACAACTAGTACTGCTGCCGTTCGAGATTTGCACAGTCGTCGCGTCTGTCTTTGTTTTCCTTCTTAAATGTATTTTTTACTATTTTTATTGTCTAGGAAACAATATAAACTACATCGTACTGACAAATAGGCTTGAACCAAAAACGTTTTTCAAACTATCCAACTTGTTTTACAAAGCTACCCATTGTTTTTTAAACAAACCCATATTTGAAAAACAGTCCCCAAAGCCCAACAGTTCCAAAAGAGCCCAAAACCATGTTTTAGACCCTGGATTCTGACCTAGACAGAAGACTAGAGTTCAGACAAAGTTCGGTCCGAACTCGAGTACCTAATTCGGGAAACCCTGTAAACTTGTTCTAGCTGTAGACTCGGCTGCAATAGTCAAATTTTTGAACGTTTGGCATCCGAATTTGGCCAGAACTCGGTTTTCAGCAATCTTATAAATAGAGAGGAGATTTTCATTCTAATCACTCATTCACTTTCTATCTTCTCTTCTCTTAAGCTTTCTAAGCTATTCAAAGCTTTCATTTTTAAATCCCAAGCCCGTTTTACAACCTCTAGTCTACTTGTCAGTACGGTACGGTCTAGAAGTTTCAGAGATTTGTAATAAGAGGCTTGATCCAGAAGTTCATACTTCATAATTGAAGTCGGTCGAGCACTTCAAATTTAAAGCTCCGTGTTGTAACAACGACAAGTGCTTGGTTTAAAGCTTATGTTTCCAATAATGGATTTTAAACTCGGATCAAGAGTCCTCCGACCTGGACTAGTCCTCACAAGTGGGAACCCAGGATACATCGCTGTGTTTGCTCCCTGTCCCTCTTTTATATATATATATATATATATATATATTATATATATATATATATATATATATATATATATAACTGTGACATAGCCATTGCAACACGATATTGATATAGTAGTGCTTAATATTTTTAATTGCTAATATTCTGCTGCACACTCTATTCACCCCCCTCTAGAGTATATTGCTGCATATCGATCCTATAATTGGTATCAGAGCGGGTTAATTGACAAGTCTTCTCTTATTAGTTAACTGTTTCTGTCATTTACTTGCATATACTCTTTAGAGATACTGTCACATGGCTAATGCACGTGGAGGACAATCCACCAATAAACGTCTACTATTTGATGGAACCATTCACTTACTGGAAAAGACGAATGAGCTTCTACTTTAAGTCTTAAATTTTGACATTTGGTCAATTGTTATTGATGGCTACAAAAAGTCGTCCGTATAGTTGTTGATAAACCACACGACATGTACACTGATAATGAAAAGAAACTTAGTCTTGACGCTCGTGCTATTAATGCATTATTTTGTGCAGTAGATAGGACTGAATTTAACAGGGTGTCCACTTGCACAACATCACATGAAGTATGGAAGCTTCTAGAGATGACTCATGAAGGCACGACTGAAGTCAAAGAATCAAAGATCAGCATATTGACTCAGGAATACGAGATTGATAAACCACACGACATGTACACTGATAATGAAAAAAAAACAAGCTAGTCTTGACGCTCGTGCTGTTAATGCATTGTTTTGCAGTAGATAGGACTGAATTTAACAGGGTGTCCACTTGCACAATCACATGAAGTATGGAAGCTTCTAGAGGTGACTCTTGAAGGCACGACTGAAGTCAAAGAATCAAAGATCAGCATATTGACTCAGGAATACGAGGTATTTAAGATGAAGCTAAATGAGATGATTACTCAAATGTTCACTCGTTTCCTTGACATCATAAATCCGTTGTCTTCTCTCGGTAAGGAGTACAAAAATTAAAAGATTCGTAAAGTACTGAGTCTCACAAAGAACTGGAACCCCAAGGCTACACACAATCGTGGAAGGGAACGACCTCAGAACAATGTCACTTGAAACACTCATGGGGAAGTTGATGTCTCACGAACTGGATTTGCAAGATTTTGAAGAATCGACACCCAAGGAGAAATCAATTGCTTTCAAGGCACAACACAAAAGAATAGTTGAAGAGGAGTCTGAAGACGGTGAATTAGATGGTGAAGAGCAAGCTCTCATGGTAAGAAATTTTAGAAAGTTCCTAAAGTTCAATCGTTGAAATAAGAACATCAACAACAACAATAATGACGATAAAGCAAATATGCTACTGATGCAAAAAGGAAGGACACATCAAGAAAGACTGTTCGTCAGCATCATCGACCAATAAATCTAATAAATATGAAATGAGTTACACGAAGAAATCAACATCCAAAAAGTATGCAAACACAAGCATATGGAATGAAAGAGAAGCAAGCGACTCAGAAGACGACAGTTCTCAAGATGCTGCAAATATGTGCATGATGGCGTTCGATCAGGTAACTACTAACCCTCTATATGAAGACTTCACTTTTGATGAGCTAGGTGATACATTTAGTGACCTCCTAGAAGACCATAAGAAATTGCTAAGCAAATACAAGACTTCTAAGAAGGTACTCAAGGAACACAAACTTGAGATAGAAAGACTAACCCTACTACTAGAAGATGTTAGAAAGAATCAACCCTCTAGTGATGTAACACCCCAGTCCCAATATACTTAGGACTAGGCATATGAAACATACCAGTTGCATACATATGAAGAATACTCCAATATATGGAATCCTCGTACATATACATAAGCTGTATAAAATATAAATCATAGGCCAATCATAGAAAATCTACATCTCATCCACCGAACACAAGAGAATAGCAATAGTCCAGATAGAATAAAATAAACGAGTCAAAAGATATAGCCGAGTGGAAACAGATCCATTACGAAACGACCTCCTAAAATAAAATAAAAAGAATAATAAAAAGATGTCCGTTACAATGTCTCAAGTCATGACTAGGAAACTAGATCTCGGAAGGCGAGACCTTATCAGCTGTAAAAGATGGTTCCAGTGCAGAACCGTACTCCTGGGGAAAGTCCTGGTCGTCTAAGCCTGGAGAATTCACCAAGTCATCAGCGGGACGTAACAAGATACAAGAAACAACATGCCATATAAACTGTAAAGTAAAATAAAAATGCATGCAATAGGGTGCCTAACCATTCTACTGTGAACATGTTTGTTAAGAACAAGCCTCCAACGCATGGGCACTTCTGGACACCAGGGGCCAAGCGCATAACGTTCGAAAATGTCAGTGGCCAACCTGAGGGGGGTAAGCTTACCTGTATCTCCAGCGGAGCTTCCGAATTACAAGGAAAAGTGTAATAGTAGCCCATACGTTAAGGAATTGTTCTCCCCACCCAATGCCTTGCAATGTCACCTCCATGACTCATATGAACCTCTAATAACTGCCAAGCCTACTAATCATGCAATATATTGGAAGTTGTCTCATAACCGTCGTACGTCTTATACGTATCGGTGGCCAGTCGACTACGCGAGTCTGTGTCCTATATGTGACTCACAACTCATGATCCAGTGTCAAGGCTGTATGAGATATACCAATATCTCACAATAGGGTAGTCGTCTAGTACTAGGTCAATGCAAGATAAGGAACAAAAATAGTAAAACGACTAATGCAGTCGCTCGCACCCAAGTATGACTTGGACGGACAATATAGAAAACATGCAGTATATGGTAAAACTGAAAAAGTATAGAAGGAATAAAGTAGAAGTAAAGATAGAATATAATGGCAAGGTATCTTATATGGAGGTGTGTGCAGAGAATAGAAAGTCCAATCACTCACATCGTCAGAATCAGTTAGCCATGAAAAGTCAAATCCCGCAAACGTCCTCGGATGTTAAAATAAACATCACGAACATTTTTTGTATAAAAAAATGTCTAAAAATGCCTATCCAAAAGTCAAATTATAGACACAGGGGCAAAATTATAATTTTGGGTTAAAACGATGTCCGCCGTTGGACTCGCTTTCCATCGAAAAACGTGCCATACCTATGATCTCTAAACTCATCAAACTATATATCTACGGGTCTGGTTTGACGATAAGAACCCAACCGTATGTCCAAAGCTGAATTTCGGTGGACTGTGCACAAATTTGCCCGTTGGATCGGGTCGAAGGCCCGCCAAAATAGCGTTCTAGTCGACCTTCTCAGAATCGGACCAAACTTGGCTTATAAGAGCAGAAAATTGACATGAGTCTACTGTCGCAAGTTTTGTCTCGAGATGACGAATGTGCACGAAGTTATGAGCTAGTTTGCAAAGGGGCTGATACGGGGTATCTCGACCATTACGTCTCGATTTTTTGCGCACACACAACGAAATTAAGTTCTGTCGAATCCCACACGTTCGCGAAGTTGATACGCACTGTTTGGTGCTTTCGGTTAGTGACCATGTCGCCTTGTTTGTTGGGGCGTATGTCGTATCGGTGAAAACTTCCTAAAATTTATTTTTGAAAACTATTTTTCTTGATTTATGAAACTGTTTTTACAAAATTTACTAAATGAAAAAATTAAACAAAAAAAGGGTTTCAGTCACCTATATGTTGTCTATAAATCTTTTCAAACAAGTTTTTGAATCTGTTGATGATTTGGCTAAATATTGCCTTCTGATATTGGCTTTGGATGGTCCTATCTACTCTGCGTGAAATAGTTTTTCGCCATTCTTCACTTCAGTTTTTGGAATCGATGGCTCGTATTTCGCTTGGGTCATCGAGGGGGTCATGTAGGCTCTCTATCGAAGTTGATAGTTTGAGTTTTTATCGTATGGAAAGAAAGATTCGTAGGTTCGAAGGGGGTACCTTGGCTATGCTTCGAAACAGAGCAGTGCTCTGTCCTGTCGGGTTTGGACGGCTCTGTCGCGGATCGTCGGCGGTGAGGCGGCCGTAAAGGCGATCGTCGGACTATGGGGGAGGCGCACAAGGTCGGAGAAGGTGTCGCGTTACTCTGAAACTAGGGGTGCAACTCGGGCGGGTTGGGTCGGGCTTGAGCTCAACCCGATGAATCATAGGCCTAGCCCGAGCCCAAGCCCGGCCCGACCTCGGGTTCAACATATGAAGCCCAAGACCGAGCCCGGAGGATCGGGTTGAACTCGGTTGGGTCGGGTCCATCAGGCTCTAATATAATATTTGAAATAATTTTAAACAAAACCAATATTAGACACATAATCAAATAGCAATCAAGTCTTAATCATTACCAAATACAAACTGTAAAATTTAGGATATGGAGTTGAAGAGTTTGAGTGGATAAATTTAGGATTTAAACTTTTTATTTAAAATGTATGAAACCCAACTTATATATATATATATATATATATATATATATATATATATATATATATATATATAGTCGGGTTTTGGGTAACCCGACACATGAACCCAAGCCCAACCCGATTTTTGATCGGTTCAAATATTTTAACCCAAGCCCAACCCGATTTTTGATCAGGTTCAAATATTTTAACCCAAACCCGAGCCTGAACCCGAGTATCTTCAACCCTAACCCAACCCATTAACGGGTTTACCCGACTGGGCTCGGGTTTAGCCCGCCTAAGTTGCACCCTATCTGAAAGAGGTTCGTTTGTGGTCGAATGCTCCTCTAAATTTTTATCGACGTTTATATATTGGTAGGAACAATTTGATTTCTATTCGAATTTTAAATGATTTTGGATGGATTTAAATCCATGGTTTTGGGTTATCCACTGGAGATCGGGATTAGGATTTGGTGTAAGAAATTTTGGGTTTAAATGATGGAGTTTTGAGTGATTTCAAATTTTCGAAATCGACAGAAAAAGCCCTTTTCCCTGGCCGCGGGGAAAGAAGGTTATATATATATATATATATATATAATATATATATATATTATATACCTTTATACACCTTTTGTCCAAAATCCGAAAAATATCAATATTTTCTAAAATAATTTTAATAAAAAATTTCTTTAAAACAATTACCTATTTCTTGCTACTCTTATTAGTTAAATAAAATTCTAAATTAAAACCAAAGCTTATTTCACTAGTTTAGGTAATATTTCAAATTAAAACTTAAACAATTAAAAATTACCCTAAATTATATTAAAGAAAAATAAATATAATGTTTAAATAAATTAGGGGATTTACAAGTGAGACTGGTGAGTTAGCTTCTATCAGGCTACAATTACACGAAACATCACGCACTCTTGAAGAAAAGGACAAGACCATAGCTCAGCTGCAAGAAGACTATCAAATCGAGAAGAAGAAGAGTATCAATGCGCTGATTTGGAATGATACCCTAACAGCTGATTATAATAGATTGTTTGATACTTCCAAAATGTTGAAAATTAGGTTAGGAAAATAGCCAATATCGACTGCTTCCTCTCCTAACACGTATCATTTACCCAAAAGGAATACTGTCTAACCAAAGACTGAGAAACCCAAGAAGTATAGCAATCCTAGACATGCTTTTTATTATAAGTATCCTCCGAAAGCCCAATGGACTACCAAACAAGTACACAAGACCAACACTTCATCTAACATTCATGCACATGCTAGATATCACTACTATGGCACCGTTGGTCATATTTCTTCTGTATGTAGAGTTAGAAGATTAGTAGATTTGAATATTTGTACTTGGTTACCAAAAGCTAACGTGCCAGGACCCTATAAGAAAAGGGTACCAAGAGTTTCGTCTGCAAATTATTTTGTAGGTGGAACATCCAACCCATTCTAGAAGCAAATGGATCTTCGACAGCTGTTGCTCATGGCACATGACCGGCGATGCATCTTTGTTTGCAACACTGTCGAAGAAGGAAAAAAAGATATGTCTCCTTCGTAAACAACTTGAAAGGGTGAATCATCAGTATTGGTAACGTTGGTAAGGCTCCTTATCCCATTATCAAAGATGTATGTCTTGTAACAGAATTAAAGCATAACCTACTCAGCATAAGTCATTTAGCTGACCATGGTTATGGTATTAATTCTTTTAAAGATAAATGTACTGTTGATAGCTCAACTGGTAGTACTATATGTTTTGGAGAATCTAACACTATAGGTAGATGTCTATACACCAAAAATGACGAGAGTCAACTGTGGCAAATGAGGCTAGGTTATGTAAACATGGACACAATTGCAAGATTATCCACAAAAAAAATTGGTACGAGGCTTACTAGAGATCGTTTACAGGAAAGACATGGTATGTAGCGACTGTGAACAGAACAAAGCTACTAGATCAACCTTTAAATTGATCAACGTTGTAAGTACTACTCGACCTCTACAATTATTACATATGGATCTAAATGGTAAGCTATATGCCTTTATAATTGTAGATGATTACTCCAGATATACGTGAGTAATTTCCTTGCTCATAAGAATGACGCACTGTCAGAATTTGTCACATTTTGTGAAAAGGTACAAAATGAGAAAGGATTCATGATTACTCACATTCGAAGTGATCATGGTAGCGAATTCGAGAATGATGACTTCGAGCAATTTGTGACACACACGAATATTTGCATAAATTGTTTTGCCCTAGACTCCACAACAAAATGGCATTGTGGAACGAAAGAACAGAACTCTTAGCGAAATGGCTAGAGTTATGTTAAACCAATTTAGCCTGCCAAATATTTTTGGGCTGAAGCTGTCAATACAACATGCTATGTTCTGAACAGGGTTCTAATTCGAACGACTAAATCGAAGAAGACTCCCTATGAAATATGGTTTAATATCACCCCTCTTTTCTAATTTTAAGATTTTTGGTTGCAAATTTTTTATTTTGAATAAAAAAGATTATTGGGCAAATTTGACTCAAAAGCCGATGAAGGTATTTTTAGGTTATGCGGCCAAGAGCAAAGGTTACCGAGTCTTCAACAAGTAACCAATATTAATTAAAGAATCAATCAACGTCACCTTCGATGAGATGAATAGTCAAATAACAATGACAGTGACGATGAAGATCACGGTACACCAAGCAAAGCACCTACTTAAGCGGAACCCGAAACCAGCTACTTAGAGAGTCTGCCAAAGAGAATAAAATTTATGGCTGACCACCCCAATGACTTGGTAATAGGTGAGATCACAAAAGGTGTATGTACTCGTTCCTCAACTAGAGATATGTTTCTAGTATAGCATTTATTTCACAGTTAGAGCCTAAGAACATAGAAGAAGCTTGTAATGATATTTATTGGTTAGATGCTATGCAAGAGGAATTGAACCAATTTGAATGGAATCAAGTTTAGGAACTTGTTCCTAAGCCCATTGATCATCCGGTAGTTGGCATCCGTTGGGTATTCTAAATAAACTTAATGAGAATGGATTAGTCACACGTAACAAAGCTCGACTCGTAGCTCAAAGATACAACCAAGAGGAAGGTGTCGACTATGATGACATATGCCCCAGTTGTGCGTTTAAAATCCATTCACATGTTATGTGCTTTTACATGTTTTCATGATTTTAAATTATTTTAAATGGATGTTAAAAGTGCTTTTTAAAATGGTTTCTATAAAAGAAGATGTTTATGTTGCTCAACCGCTTGGTTTTATGATTTCAAAAATGATGAATATGTTTTCAAGTTGAAGAAAGCCTTATACGGACTGAAACAAGCCCATCGTGCTTGGTATGACCGTCTAACCTCTTTTCTACTTGAAAAAGGTTTCTCAAAAGACACGGTTGATACAACACTTTTTTTTAAAATCTTTGAATAATAATCTGTTATTAGTACAAATTTATATCGATGACATTATTTTTCATTCTACTGATGAATCTTTTTGTCAAGATTTTTCTAAGTGCATGCAGAGTGAGTTTGAGATGAGAATGATGGGGGAGTTGAAGTTCTTCCTTGGACTGCAAATCAGTCAAACCACAAATGGGATGTTCATTAATGAAGCCAAATACACAAAGGATCTGCTAAAGAAGTTTGATCTAGAGTCAGCCAAACCGCTTAGAACTTCGAAGGCAAATTCAACTAAGCTTGAGATATATGAACAAGGCAAACTAGTCGACACACATAAGTATCGAAGTATGATCGGTAGTTTGTTGTATCTAACTGCTAGTCGCCCCGATATAATGTTTAGTATTTGCTTATGTGCATGATTCCAAGGTAACCCTAAGGAATCACATTTGCATGCTGTAAGCGTATCTTTCGATACCTTAAGAGCACTTCTTCTGTCGGCTTGTGGTATCCCAAAACTATATCCTTTGACCTAACCAGTTATTCGGATGTTAATTTTGCTAGATACAAAGTGTATAGAAAAAGTACTAGCATAACGTGTCATTTCCTAGCCAAAGTATTAGTCTCTTATTTAGAAAAAAATAAAATTCTGTTGCATTATCAACTACTGAGACGGAGTATATCACCGTAGGACGTTGTTGTGCACAAATTTTGTTGATTAAGCAAATCCTAGAAGACTACAACTTACAGTATTCACATATTCCCATATTTTGTGACAGCACTAGCACGATCAATTTGGCTAAGAATCCTGTATGTCACTCACGTACCAAGCATATTGAGATACGACATCACTTTCTTAGAGATCATCAACAACATGGAGACATTAATTTAGAATATGTTGACACAGAACATCAACTAGCCGATATCTTTACTAAACCTCTGGCAAAAGATAGATTCAACTATTTACGTCGAGAATTAGGAATTTTAGATATTAATAATATTAATTGATTTTATTTTTAGAATTAATTCCAATATGTAGCGATTGTTTTAGAGACAAGCTTACAAAGGATCTGTCTGTCACCAAGACAATAAGAGTTTAAGCAAAAGGAACTTAAGCATCCCGTGTGGATCTCGCTAGCTGGAACAGTATCCTTACAGCTAATTTGAGACAATCAATGTGTAACAAAATTAATTTTTTAAATAATTTTAATTATGTTAATTGAGATTTGAAAATAATAATTTTCTGAATTAAACAGTTGAAAGGATTTGATAAATTTGATAAGTGGATGTTATTTTTTGGTATAAAACAGCCCAAACAGATTTGAAAAGAGTTCTGGACGAGTTCGACCTGAACTCGGACCGAACTCGGGTGGCTAAGTTACAGCCAACCCAGTGGACCCCACTTCTCCTATTTATCAACCCTCTTTATCAACCCTAATGCTAGTTCAATTTTTCCTCCATATTTACTTTTTTTTTGCCTCCAAACTTCGGATTCAGGATTTTGGGTTCATTCTCCATCATATACTCAATTTCTGGAAGGTATAATCTCTATTTTCCTTCTGTCTCCTATTTCAAATTCTAGAACTTTTTCTTTGCAATGGCTCCTAAATTCTTTAGAAAGAGAAAGAAGAGTGATGGAGGATCATAATCCTCTCAACAACCTTCTATTTTCTCTCCGGTCCAACCGGACGATGGATCATTTTGTGGATGCTCTTTCGCAATGCTAGACCAATCCATAGAATGCTTTAGTGATTTTTATGACCGCATTGTCTGTGCTAATGCCCTGATAAATTTTAATATTTATTTCGAACCATCTTAATGCTTTTTAATTGTTACAACTCAATGACTTAGTAGCAACTTCGTTTCCTATCTATCTCAATGCTATTAGGTTATTTTACTGCAATTTGACATATGACTCTGGTGTTATTTCTTCCTGTGTCGGAGGAATTGACATTAAATTTGATGCGGACGATTTAGCGATGATCCTTCACGTACCAAACGAAGGAAAGCGCTAACCGATCTCTCTAAATTTAACTTTCCTCTTGACATGTCTTTGAACATGTTCAAAGCTTTTATTTGCCATCCCGGACCTTGTCATGTCGGCAAACTTAAGGCCAAACACTTGAGCTTGTATTTCTATAACCACCATAAGGTCATCTTCTCGGCTATCCTTCTAAAGCAGACTTCTACTAATGATATCACTGCACTTAAGTTGTCTGCCATCTACCATATTCACTTTGGGATTACCTTTTCCTTCCTAAAGACTATAATCGAGATGATGGTACGTGTTCGCGTGAACAAGATAAATCTTGTTAACGTGATGTACTTGCCACTCGTCTTTCGACACTTTTACATTGACATAGATGAGTGCAATGTCCTTGCTGAACCTCCACATCTTAATGCAGCTAGACGTTCTGAGATTACTGCTTTTCCTGTTGCTCATATTGCTCCACCTCCTGCTCCAGCACCTACCAGTACAGCCATTACTGCTCCATCGGCTGATTTTCTACCGACTATTGAGGGTCTCCACCATATGATAAAAAAGATCACATGCAGCCAACTCAGGCTCAGCATTAGGCTACTCTTGATCGAGTTGGTGCTTTAGAGACTCACTGGACTGAACGGTTGAGAGATTATGAGTACCGTAACGACATTCGCACCCAGGCGATCCCTAACACTAGCTGATCTCTCCTTTGCTCAGTCCCATCAGCCTGGCGGACCTAGATTCTTTCCCAGAGATCCTACCTTTTCTGGCTACCGTGTTGAGGATTAGGAAGTATGCTAGTACTTTAATCCTGCCGGTACGTATAATTGGTTCAGATCTTCCGGTGAGCACCCTGCTCACACTTCTGGTGGTGATGATGTTGCTGTTGATCAGGATATAGGCGAGGATTGATGATATCTAGATGTCATTGTCTTTAGTCTAGATATTATGTTTAATAGATTTTCTATCTATTGTCATCATGTCTTAGAAATGTCTTACATTCTAAGAACATGTAGCATTAGTTAGTATGCATTTTCTTTCTAGTTGCTTCTACGGATTAAAACTCTTTCAGTTTCATCTGTACTAAGTGGCTATTCTCTTTATAAAGACTAGTATTTGTTTATTTATCTCTTTTTGGCAATATACACATATCACATATTTTATAGTTTAGCTTAAATATAGCTTCTTACATATAAGTGCTCTGTGACATATCTGTTTAATTGTTGTTCTCTCTTTTCTTCACGTTTATCTTTTTGTACGCATAAATTACGGGGGAGCATTTTGGTAAATGACAACGGGGGAGAAAGTAAAATACTTGTCAAGAGGAGAGGGTACAACTACAACTTTGCTACAACTTTGAAGGTGTAATGCCCAGTTCCAAAATACGTAGGACCAGGTATACGTATACTTGCCAGCAGCATCACCAATGGGCTAATCTACTTAATAAGCCTAGTAGTGAATGCTTAAGCTTAAATCATGATAGAAAAACCCATAACAAACAACACAGGCTACAGGTACTGTGCTAAACTCATCCATACAGAAAACATGGCACAAAGATAATGATATTAATAACAAACTGTCCAGCAGTAAAGATTAATAAAGAAATGTACGGGGAAAATAACCCGTCATCACACCATAAAAATAAAAGAGTATCCTACTACAAGTCTGCCGAACTAAATAGAAATAGTAATAGCAATACAGATAAGCGTGGCATGAATCAAGAAAAGTCCTCCAAAACTATCTCGTTGTCCTGCGTTGGTAAGGCTCCAATATCAGCTCTTGGCTCGTAAACCTCAGGGTAAATCTTCTCGTCTTTACCTGGGAAATAACCCGGTCCTTAGGGGACATAGCAAGCCACATAATATACAAAAATACTTTGACAATAATAACATGCATGAAAGGACATGAAATGATAAAAGAAATAAAGACTGAGAAATATAAAGTACAAAAGTGAAAACGTAAAGAATGTGGCATGCTGTCGAGAATCATGTGCTAGTAAACGTGACTACGAGTAAATCGTGGTAAACCGCAACCTGATGGTGGCTAACGTCCCTATAGATTGCAGCCCGGTGGTTGCTAACAACCTATAGTAAGTCTCTATCGCAGCCCGGTGGTTGCTAACGATCGAGAGTGGTCAAGTATAGTCAACGTCTAATAACAATATTCTCACCTAAACTACAAGTCAAGTCAATCATGTCTAGTCCAAGACAAGTAAATGACAAGGGAATAGGTCGTAGGAACATACAACGATAAATCATAAGACACATACAAGAATAGGAAAATATATGACAGATAATGATATAAAATAGAACAATCTACTACGTGCACGTAAAACTAGGAAAGAAAGTAAGCGACATGAGTATGAACAAATATAATGAAAGAAAATAACAGAGAAATAAGAAACATGCATAGAATATACTATACATTTCGGCAAGGTATACTTGCCTGCAAGTTGCCTAAGTTCGCTCCAAGTCTTAATCCAAGGCCTAATGAAGAACACACATATATAACACAAAATTAATATCCTATAATATATATTTTTCTATATAATAATATTTTACTAGATCCAACCATCCTATAGTAGTTATTTGATCTAATTTAATCCAACATACTTTCTGGTAGTCTAAATAATCAAATCTAATTAACTACTTAATCCAATTAACTACTTATTAAATATTCCTTAAAGGATGGGTTATTTCGAAATAAAAGTAAAAGATTGTTGGCCCATTGGTCATGGTCGAACCGATTTTGTTAAACGTCTAAACTCGGACTATATATAAAGGCTACTCACAACGGGCTACGACAACCTGTACTACTACCATTCGAGATTTGCACATTCGTCGCGTCTGTCTTTATTTTCCTTCTCAAATGTATTTTTCATTATTTTTATCGTGTCTAGGAAATAATGTAAACCACATCGTACTAGCAAATAGGCTTGAACCAAAAACGTTTTTTCAAACTATCCAACTTGTTTTTCAAAGCTACCCATTTTTTTAAATAAACCCAAAAACCCGTATTTGAAAAACAGTCCCAAAGCCCAACAGTTCCAAAGAGCCCAAAACCATATTTTAGGCCCTAGATTCTGACCTAAACAGAAGACCAGAGTTCGGACAGAGTTTGGCCTAAAATTGGCTCGAACTCAGGTACCTAATTTGATAAACCCTGTAAACCCGTTCTTCCTCCAAACTTGGCTGCAACGGTTAAATTTTTGAACGTTTGGCATCCAAATAAGGCTAGAACTCGGTTTTCAGCAATCCTATAAACAGAGAAGAGATTTTCATTCTAATCACTCATTTACTTTCTATATTCTCTTCTCTTAACCTTTTTAAGCTATTCAAAGCTCTCATTTTCAAATCCCAAGCCTGTTTTACAACCTCTAGTCTACTTGCCAGTATGTTACGGTCTAGAGGTTTCAGTGAGTTGTAATCAGAGGCTTGATCCAGAAGTTCACACTTCATAATTGAAGTCGATTGAGCACTTCAGATTTAAAGCTCGGTGTTGTAAGAGCGGCAAGCGCTTGGTGTTGTAAGAGTGGCAAGCGCTTGGTTTAAAGCTTGTGTTTCCAATAGTGGATTTCAAACTCGGAGCAAAGTCCTCCGGCCTTGACTAGTCCTCACAAGATGGAAACTAGGATACATCGATGTGTTTGCATTTTCTCTTTGTCCCTCTTATTTACTGTTTATATATATAACTGTGACATAGCCACTACGATATGATAGTAATGGTAGTCCTTAATTTTCTAATTGCTAATTCTGCTGCAACTCTATTCTCCCCCCTCTAGAGCAAATACTGCTGCATATCGATCCTACAGGCATATGGAAAATTTAGGTCAAAATGACTGGTATATATATATGGGTTAGTGTTTGGTGTTGGATGTTGTGGAGGCATATGGGGGCTTGTTTGGGTAAGATGCAAATGTCATGGGTGTTGTATGTCTCGCATGCATCATGGATATTCAATTTGTTTGAGGGAGTAGGTTGATATTGTATGGTTAGAATCAAATGAACGATAATGGACATCTAGTGTTTTGTTCTAAGTAAAAATTAGCCATGAATGTTATGGAATTAGAAGTGGAGCACATGATGGTGTGGCACATGTATGTCTAGCATGTAGAGTGCCTCGTCTAGCTCATGAATGTGTAATTTGTTAAGGAAAATGCTAGTATTGTTTTCCAAATATCAAAGTCATGGTAGAGGCACCAAATTATATGAATAGATAATAGACGTTATGAACCTCCAGTTTATTACCCTAATTGGAATCAATTGATCCATATTTCCTCACTAATCCAAGAAAATCCTAAAATTTTAGATAGGGCTTACAATTTGTCCACTATGAAAATTGTTCTCGAAATTAACTAAGGTAGGATATAATAGGATAAAAGGGACTAATCTCGAAAGTAATCAAATATGACTAGGCGGTGCTTATATATAATACCTTAACAAACAATTTACCTATTGGTCATTCTTCTAGTCCTTGGTTGTTAATAGGTCATTTCAAGGCTATTCTCATCCTATATAGATGTATATCTAGTCTATCACAGACCTATCCACTCTACACCCAAATCTTCCAAGATTTGCACTAGGGTACATCCTATAGTCACATCTCATTCTGACATTATCATTCGGTAGTCCCTAGAGAAGATCCTTTAGGCTACTATTACGGTAACTTTATTTCCTAGCATTCACACAATATTATGATTTCTATATCACTACAAGAAAAAAAGGGCTTTCTTGATGGTTAATCCCCGTCAAGAAAGGGTTATCTTGACGGTTGTAGATCTGTCAAGTAAGCCAGAGTCAAGAAAAGTCCTCACTTTTCTTGATGGTCTCTGACAAGACTTTTCTTGACGGTTATTAAGCATCATATAAAATATTTTCCTCGACCATTTTTAGCTGTCAAGAAATCAGCTTTGAAAAATCGCCAATATAGTTGAAAACTTTTTTTACTCCGGCCTAGATGACGATTATTAACCGTCAAGAAAACAATTTTTTATGAGAAAAAAACCATCAAGAAAATCATTTATTCATGGTTAAAAACCGTCAATGAAAGGCCCTTCTGTAGCAGGATTGAGTTAATTGTTAACGTTTTATAACCGTCAAGAGAAGCTCAATTTTGTATAGCCAAATTTTTTATAATTATATATTATGAATTGAACATACACATAATATCAATAATCCAGAAGATATACATCAAACTATAAAATCTAATTTTTATCTTAACAAACTGTATATTTCATACACCACAAACTTCTAACACACATTCAACCACAAACATCCAACACTTGTCCAACCACAAACATATCCAACCAAATTTGTAGTTTCATACATCTTAAGCATCCAAAATTGATAATTATGCAAATAAAACCTAAATAGGTAGTAAATCTGGCCGGAGCACATCCCTCCCATATTCACAGTACCTTCATTTTCCATGTAGTTCCTGAGAGAAGAATATAAATATATTAATCATTTATGTGCACATGTTTTTATAAATTGATAACTGAGAACAAAATGAAATGACCACAAGGCCTACAAGTCAACACAGCAAAACAAATTCTAGTCTCAAATTGTTCATAAAAGATTACAAAGAGAGCTAATTATGTACATAATCCAATGTAATGTAACATTAAATTTCTTTGCTTTAGCTCATTAATGATAATTATATATTTTATTCCTGCAACTACACATTGAATTCATTCTCAGAAAATACTTTCAATTCACACTAAAAATCCATATGATGTATCAATAATAATAAGGTGTATCAACATTATATAAACATATTTACCTAGAAATGATAAAGAAATCGATACCTAGGATATAGGATTTCAGTAGAAATGTACCCATTAAAATGAATTTGGCTCAAAGGAATCTAAAGCCATGAAATTTAGGAACGTGTAGTTCCAATCCAAGCCAACCCTTGCAAAACAAATATATGCATCATGTTAGCTATTAGCCATACTAATAAACACAAAAACTGATGCATATAAGAAAAATTATCCAACACATGATTTAGAGTTAGCAGTAGTGATTTTGCGTTGAAGCTATGGAGACACTACTTGTACGGAAAGTATCTGGAGATATTTACTGATTATAAGAGTTTGAAGTATGTCTTGACACAGAAGGAGATGAATATGAGGCAGATGTTGGCTATAGTTGACGACGGACTACGATATAGAGTTGCAGTATCACCCTAGAAAAGTGAATGTTGTAGTGGACGCATTGAGTAGGAAGTCTACTGCATATTTTTTGCATCGTAGTCCCAGTTGCTCGAGGACATTCAGAAACTTGTAATTGAAGTTATTTTGCCAAGACATCAAGGTGTATTGGCCAATCTTGAAGTGCAGTCATCGCTTGCAGAGAGGATCAAGGCAGTCTTGCCTACGGATACAAGATTTCGAAGGCTTCAAGAGAGGACGAAGGGGGTTGAGCAGATAGGACTGGTATTCATGAAGATGGAACACTAAGGTGTGGCAATCGTATATACGTTCCGAATGGAGAGTTACGACAGGAATTGATGACCGGGGCGCACAGTTCGATCTATTCTATCCATTCGGGAGGTACAAAGATGTACCAGGACTTGAAACAACACTATTGGTGGCATGAAATAAAGAGGGAGATTGCATGATTTGTAGTGAGATGTTTGGTCTACCAGTAGGTTAAGGCAGATCATCAGAGAACTGCAGGATTATTGCAACCACTTTCCATTCTAGAGTAGACTTGGGAACATATTACTATGGATTTTGTCACTAGATTTTTGAAGAGCTAGCGAGAAGGATGTAGTTTGGGTGGTTGTGGATCGACTCAAGAAGTCAACGCATTTCGTGCCGTTCAGAGTTGGACAGTCCACCGAGATATTAGTAGACTTGTACACAAAGCATATCATAAAGTTATACGGGGTAACGGTCAGTATAGTCTCGGTTTGAGATTCTCGATTCACATCACATATTTGGAGAAGTATGTAAGAGAATTTAGGTACGAGGTTAAGTTCAGCACCTCATATCATCTACAAGCAGATGGAAAGTCCGAGCGTACTATTCAGACATTAGAAGACATATTGAGAACGTGTATGTTGGGTTTTAGAGTTTCTTGGGACGACTACTTGCATTTGGTTAAATTTACCTATAATACTAGTTACCAAGCCAGCAGACATATGGCACCATATGAGGCTTTGTACAAAAGGAAGTGTCAATCTCTGATATGTTGGAGTGACGGTGGAGAGGACATATACTCGGACTGGAGTTGGTGACAGACAGTTGAGAAAGTGAAGCAGATTTAGAGTCATCTCCGAGCAGCTCAGGACCGACAGAAGCATTTGGTAGATTCTCATTGTCGACCTTTGGAATTCAAGGAAAGTGAGCACATCTTTCTGAGGATCTCACCTACACGGGGCACCATTAGATTTGGAGGTAGAGGAAAGTTGAGTCTGAGGTATATTATCCCTTCCACATCATAGAGCTCGTTGGAGAAGTGACATATCATCTTGTATTACCCCCATCTCTAGAGGGAGTGCATGATGTATTCCATGTCTCGCAGTTGAGGAGGTATACGACTGAACCCAGTCATGTGGTCGACCATTCCGAGTTCACAGTGGGACCCAGTCTATCATTCGAGACACAGCCAATTGGGATATTGGATAGCAATGAGAAGATGCTTAGAGGGCAGGCTATTAATTGGTTCAGGTCATATGGAAGCATCATTCCCTAGGAGAATTTACTTGGGAACGTGAGGATTCCATGCGAGAGAGGTACCCACATTTATTTGAGGATTCCGATAAGATTCGTAACTTATCTTTTTGCTATAGAATTACCTTATGGTAGTGTTATTGTTAATTTCGAGATAAAACTTTATAAGGTGGGAAGGTTGTAAGCTCTCTTATTTTTCTGTATTATTTTTATTTATTTGGTATAATTATTTATTAAACTATGTTTTATTTTTAATTATGATTATAAATACACTTTGCAGTAGCTTTGATTTTTGAAGTATGACATTGGCCAATTCCTTCAAACCAATTTCATATTCGTGTTCTAGAGGAGTCCACCTTCGTTTAGGCATATCATGTCCCACTCAAAACATGTTCTCTTGCACTATATTTTTTTGCACAACTTTCGGGTTAAAATGATCATTTTTATCCTTTACCGTAATTTTGATGTAATCTACCTATTGGAATTGCAGACACAAACCCGATCCAAACTTTTTGACCCAACATATGGTTTTGACCTATTTTGAGCCTACTACACACGTTAATAGTATCCCACTCAATTGTGTTTCCATGTGCTAGTTATATTCAAATGGCACACAAGACCCATTTAATTCACTCTCGGAGCCTATTTCGATTGAATAACTTGTACCGACCCAAAACTAGTCCATCAAGCTTCGATAGAGCCTATGTTAGGTTGCCAAAACCTATTAGGACATAGCTTCAAACACAATTAAAGGTTTACTTTCCATATGTAGAAACCCAATTAAATCTTTTGAAGGTGCATCTTGCATATCTTGTGAAATAACTATCAAAACCTAACCAACTTTCCTAAAACCTCCTCTACCCAAACCCTAACATAATAGCCATTAAAAATTTATATATCAACCAAGATTTGGCCGGCCCCATATCTCCTAAAAATAACAAAAATTGAGCGCCCATCTCAGGGTTCTGTGCACGCACCCACATAACCTTTACGTCCAAAACCTCATTTTTTGACCCTTTCTGGCCAAACCACCATTTCCACTACGACCCCAACTTCCTCTCCTTCGACCCCAGCAAGTCCCCAGGCCGCCACAGCCACCAACTTGGCCGTTGCAAGGCTAAAATTGAGAGCCAAGCACAACAGACCTTGACAGAGACAACAACAGTTTATAACATTTGAAGCAACGTTTTCCTTACTTTTATTCATATATTCTTCGTAAAACAAATTATAATGTTTACCCCTACATGTCCTATTTCTTCTCAAGAAGCACGACACGTGGTTCCTTCTTGTTTGTCCATGGCGCAGGTTGCACGATTGTTAGTAAGCTAGCACTCAAAGCTCGGTCTCCTAAGAAAACACTCTGCCCCTTACAGATATACTAACTAAAAGAATACCCCCACCAGTTATGACCTTAAAGGTTCCATCCAAGGGTTCTGATGCTATATTATGCTTAAGCACATATGATATCGATATAAAACTATAGGATGCACCAGAACTAAATAATGCTAAAGATAGAACAAAATCAATAAGGATTGCAACTGATATAACATCACCAACTAGCTCGACTTCCTCAACTGCCAAGCAAAGGCCCTACACTGCTGTTGAGCTCCCCTCTGCTGGTGCAGAGCAAAGCGTTGTTGCTGGATAGGAAGTGGAGGTCCCCTCTGCTGCCGAGCAAATGGAGGCCTAGATGCTCCCCTCTGACCAGGGGCTGTTGCATGGGCTGCACGAGCTAGAGCTAAAGGACACTCCCTTAGCTGGTGTCCCGCGATACCACAATACAAGCATACCCCAAGCCTCATGTAAGCCCCCTGAATTTTTGGGATTATTTTTGAATTTTCTAAATGAATTATTTTCGATAATTTATTTTGATTAATTAATTTGATCATTAAATACTCTTTACCATGGCTTGGATTTCTAGAGCATCAGGGATGCCAATCTTTGTAAACTTTCTTCGTGAAGTTTGTAGTAGACAAGATTATCTTCGTTTTATATCATGTCCCACTTAAACTCGTTCCCTTGTGCTCTTTTGTATCGCGCAACTTCGGGTCAATTTAGACCATTTGATCGATTAAATAATTATTAATTGATTTTCCACTTTTATCTTTGATCATCGTTGCATGTTGCCGTGACTTTTAATTTGGGAGCACAAGACCAGTCATTTTCTCAGAACCAACTTCTCATGAATGATCTACTCGAGACGCTCTAACACCCATAACCTTCGTGTCCCCTCAGACACTCCATTTTGTGCTTCATTTGCTTCGCACAACTTTCGGGTCAATTTATGCCAATTAATTATCTACCGTAAAACCTGATTTAACTTCCAATTTAATTTCGGGACCCGACATCGATCCAACATGTCAACCCAAAGTATGGACTCGGCCCACATGAAGCCTGCTACCCACATGATACTTGTGCCCCATTTAATTGAGCCCCCGCATCCTACTTATTTACCCGTGTCCATAAATGATTAAATTAATCTATTTATTCACCCAAGCCCGATTTTGACCCGACCCGGCTCGACCGAACCCGAACCCAAGCTCCATGTTGTCCTCTCGTAACTACCCAAACACCCTACATAATTTCCCTTTTTTCTATTTAAAAAATCTCTCTTTCTCTCTATACTTTACAAATATCTCATTTTATCTTATATATATATATATATTATATAATATATATATAATATATAATATATTATTATATATATATATATATATATTATATATATATATATATATTTTAATATATATATATATATATATATATATAATCTATATATATATAATATATATATTTTACCTTATATATATATATATTTTATATAATTTTATATATATATATAAAATAATAAATATATATAATATTTTAATATATATAAATATATATATATATATATATATATATATATATATATATATATAATATATATATATATATATAATATAATAATATTATATATATATATATATATATATATATATAATATATATATATATATTATATATATATATACCTATATATATATATAAATACACACACACACACACACACACACACACACACACACACACACACACAGATATATATATATATATATATTATTTTTTGATATCTCTCTCCTCTCAAATGTTTAACTCTCTCTCTCCTCACACACACACCTCACCCTCTCCCATACAGCACAGCACCCCCTCTTGTATACGAGCACCCCCCTCTATTCTTTCTCCCTCTTTATATAATCTACACACACACACACACATAAATTAACTCTCTCTCTCTCTCTTCTGAGTACACACCAACACCACCACTTCTATCACCATCAGCCGACTCCCCCTCCATTCTCCTTCTTTTTCATTTTTTTTCATCATCTTCACCAACTCCCCCTCCCATGGTCGACTTCTTCTCCTTCCTCCTCCTCATTTACATCACCACTCCACCACCACCATCATCATCACCATCAACCACCACACCAAACCGCCACCACCACCTCTTCTCCTCTCCTCCTCCTTCCTCCCCTCGCTGGCTGCCACCGCCACCGCCGCCTGCTGCCCACCGTGCGCACAGCAGCAGCCAGCTGCATAAGCAACAGCGAGCAGCATCGCATAAGCAGCCGCACGCATCGCCGCCGGCCGTCGTCGCCGTGGCCGGCTACTCCTGGCCCGACGCCCTACGACGAGCATCCCCCGCTGTCCGCCCTCCTCTCCAACGTGTATCGGAGTCGATTCGTGCGTTTGGCACGGGATCCCTCGGTGCGTGTTCGGAAACGAAGTCAGAAGTTCGTTTCGAAGCAGCGACTTCGTAGGGATTTTTCGGGAAATCCGACCGTTGGGTCGACAATTTTTTTGCTCCGTCTCAATCTCGATATATAGATCTTCACTTTCCTCAATTTTTGTCCGTTAATTTTATCGTTTGATACATCAAATCGGCCACAAAGTTGACATTTTAAATTGTGTAATTTTTGGACAGTTTTGTGGACCCGACTTGTTTAGCTCGTAACTCCGCCATTGCAGCTACTCCGTCTGGCGTGCTACCAGTTTCTATGCGTAGCTGGTATAACCCTCTTCCTACCCCTTAAGTTTCGTTTCATTGTGAGCACGTTTGATTGGTTGAATTCGACGCCAAGTTGGCCGTCCGAATTCGTAATTTCTAAGTTGTAAAATTCTATTTTTGAACCCGAGACTCCGAATTCAATTTCTGATACCACCAGTAGACTCGTGGCGTCGTTCTGGCACATTTTCGTATAAAGTTTGTTAGATTTGGAACGTGGGCCCTGGCATGCATTTCGGTGCAAAACGGGCCCCACAGTCCGGGTCAACAGGATTTTTGACGCCGACTCATCGAAATCCAATTCTGGACATACCGTTGAGTTCGCATCATCATTCTGGACTCGTTGACATATAATTTGCTAAGTTTTAGTGGACATTGGTTTTGGCACGTATTTCGGTGCAAGTCGGATACCAATATCCGGGTCAACGGGTCATTTTGAGATCGGCTCATCGGAATCCAATTCTAAACCCTTATATTGATACAGTATTCCATCTATAGGTCCTCGAGGCACTGTTCTTGGACTCAGTCGACTTATCCATCACATCACAGGCAAGTACATTCTCTGATAATGTTTCTGTTTTATATCGTCTATGTTCTTGTATTTAGTGTAGATATCCTTGTTCTCTTAACACATTGTTCACACGGATTGGTATTTCTCTGGATCCCGTGAGATGTTATTCCTTGCTTTTCTTGGTATATCTTGTGCAAGTCTTTCTTGTTCCTTGTGCATTGTATAGACACGATTTCTGCGAAGGCTAGCTACCCTTTCAGAGAATCGCGCATCATGATGTGTCATGGTTGGATCCACTATACTAGTCGGGGGACGGGGAGTATGTAGATATGTGGTTAAAGCCTATTGTGCACCTATTGATTGTGAATGTTGTATACACCCCACGTATGGTTAGCCAGGCCTGTTACTATTGTGCAAGTTCCTAAGCCGGCCACGTAGTAGCTAGTACTCACACACTAGATAGGTGATTCTTGATTCTTGTACATGCCATGATCAGTTTTACTTGCCTTATTCTAGCTCTAGATTTACAGCTTACCTTGCCATGAAACTCACATGCATTTCGTAATTCCTTGTATATTCTCTCTATTTACTGCTACATTTTCAATATCGTATAACTAGAACTGTTATTTGAGATTTGTGCTCGTTCCATCCTGACGGATATGTTGACAATATTTTAGGAGTTGTTATGCCCTCAGTTTTGGACTACAGGATGTTGCTAGGGTGGTTCTTGGTATTCTTTACCGTGAGTTGTCCCTCAGTAGTTCTAGGTCTGGTAGTTTTAGTTTTGTTATTGTTTCCCTCTGTTTTATTCTTGTCTCATATGATCCTTGTAGATTCTAGTTGTTCTAGTGATATTGTTATTATTTCTTATCTCTTCCTTAGTTTTCGTGATGTGACATGAGTACATTTCTAGTTATGGATCTTTAGATGTTGTAGTTAGTATCGGGTACTTGACAGCGCTCTACCGCCGATACTGCGGTGTAGGCTAGGCGTGGCCCACGTATTCGTACCCGAATATCCGGGTGCGGGTCGTGACACTCATTATGCAAACCTCCCAAGTATGTCCAGGCTTTCTGTAGTTGGTATAAGGAGGGGCATGTTGTACCTATCTCTGCGGTTGATGTTGCTGAGCTCCAGTTGGGGCTAGGTACTGCTGGGACTAGAAATTCTTCTATTGGAGCTAAGGACACTTTGCTGGTCCCGAGTTGTTTCTACCTCCAGCTAGATTGCGATCCCTCTTGAGCCTGAAGACTAGGTCCACCTCGATTCTTTGGGTTTCAGTAACAATTCCAGCAAAGGTTGTGATGCTCGAAGGGATATGTACCCTAATCTCTTTGGCCAATCCCTGTCAAAATCTTCAGGCTCAATCCTCCAGGTCCCAGACCATCTACTCAACAAATCGGCTCAGCCTACCGAACTCTGTTGTGTACTCGTCCACATATAGACTTTCTTGCTCCAGATTCTAGAAATGCTTCTCCATAACACCCTTGGCTACAACAAGGAAGAACTTCTTCTTGAAGAGGTCCTTAAAATGGACCCATGACATATCTGGATCTGCAAGCCTGGGCTTATTTAAGAACCAAGTGCAGGCGATGTCACAAAGTTGTAAGCCCATGGCCTCAATCTTCAGGTCTTCTGGTATCCTAGACATTCGCATGATGCGTTTGATGTCCTCGAGCCACTCATCAATATAGAGGATTCCTTCAGTCCCCTTGAAATCCTATGGAATCATCTTCTTGAAATCTAAGATCCCCTACCTTCGGCTGAGCAAGTTGTGTGGGCTGCGGTTGCTGCTGAGGAACAATCTTTTCCATGGCTGCTAAGGCAATTTATTGAGCATTCTCCATACCAATCCATATTACCTCAATTTGCTGCCTCTGGGTCTCTTCCGGCATCATCTGGGTCTCCATCATGCCCCTCAGGATCTCAAATAGATGCTCCATATCAGCAGGCACACCTCTAGGAGTTGGTAGTAGCGGAGGTGGAGAAGGAAGGCCCTTGGGTGAAGCTGATTCTGCTTCCCGAGCATAATTGGGTCTAGAATACGAGCTGTGGTCTCTAGTGCCATTATGAAAAGTTAAAAAACAACCAGGTGTCAACAACACGGCACAAGATAAGATGGTATTCAAAGAAGGACAACAATTGGAAAGATGTCAATTATGCAAATTTAAACAAAAGTCGGTAAATTCAAATCATATTGAAATTCCTAAGTATGATTGAGTACTCTCTCATTCCTAAAGTTCCTATATGTAAACCCCCTAAAATTTACTATGATTTTTTTAGTTTATTTTGATAATTATTTATGTTGGTATTCGTACGTCTAGAGCGAATCCGTATATACGAAGTATTTAAAATTCTTTTTATAAAAGTTTTAATTACAAATATTTTTATAGGAAATAACTATTGTGGATCAATATCGTAGCAGGTAAATGTTTTTATATGCCATACAAACTTGATTTTATTTTACTACTATGTAAAAACTATTTTACTCACTATACAATAAGTTAGAAAATAATATTTTTGTAAGTAATATGTTCTATTCGCATAAGAGGTACATGAAATTAAATTCATGTATATTTTGATTTTTAAAAACTAATTGTAATTTATTTATTTGTTTTGCAAAGAGATCTATCAACTAGTTAAGTATTTATTCATGAATTTTGAAATTAATTATTATTGTATTTTTACTATTTATAAAAAAATATAATTGAAAATTTGTTAGATTTAATTATTTAATTGTCATGATAATTTAAATTGGAAAATTATTTTTTCTAATTTTGATTTAAATAGTTTAAAATAAAGCTAAAGAATATCTTTTTTTTATGGATTGGTTGAATTGGTTTTAAAAACGGTTAAATTAATTGTGAATTACCTAGCGGGGTTTAAACAATCATAATTCTTATCTAACCAAGATTTTTACCCTATTTATATGTTAGCTTGCCATTATTTTCTCCACAAATTTTTCTTTTCTCCACCTATAAATGCGTATGTGCATCGTGTCCGTGCACACAAGTTGTATCCATTCACTTCTTCTATTTCCACCCAAATTGATTAATGTTCTTATTAAAGAAATTCTCTTTTTATTTCCATATATTTTCTCTTATCACAAATTTTTACTATCTTTTACCAATCAACCAAGTCCGTCTATCCTAGTAGTCCTTAAATTTCGAGGACGGAATTTTTCTAAGGTAGGTATATTTGTAACTCCTCTTCCCGAAATTTTTTTAAAATTATTTATATAATTTTAATTATTATTCTGTTTTGAAGTAATTTTTATCAAAATTTTGTAAAAGATATTTTGTGATTATTTTTGTTATCAAAAAATAGTTTTAAATTAATGGTTTGAAATAATGTTTCTAAAAAAAAATTGTTCTCGAGTTTGTTATTTGAAATATAAAATATGTTGTTATTATTTTTGGTCTTCTAAAAATTAGTTTTAAAAAAAATTGAGCGATAAAAGATTTTTGTCCATTATTTTAAATAAAGATTTGTATTTATAAAAGTAAGTTTTATAATATTTGATGATATCGAGTATTATTTTGATATGATAATCAGTTATTTGATTATATTTGAATTTATTTAAATAATCTTGGTGGTTATAAACTATACTTTAAATTATGTTGATAATTTAAATATTGTTTAAAATACTTACGATGATTAATTGTGGCATTACGATTTGTCTAATCGAGATTTGCAATGTTATTTGATTTAAAGATTTATCTTTTATTTGATTTAAATTATTTTGATAAATATTAAATATTATTTTAAAGTTATTATGTTGAGTTTGATTTGGATTTGGATTCATATGATTTGAATTATTTGATAGAATAATACTTAAAATTATTATGGTGATCATTTAAAGGATTGCAACCAAATTGATTTGTTTTTAATAATTTTTTGATTTAAATTTTTGGAAAGATTTATCCATTAGAAATTCTTATCCAATTGGAATCATATCTATCATTAATTAGATCGTTTCTTATTTAAACCAATCATATTTCTACCCAAATTAGTTGGTAATCCTAATCATCATTATTGATTTAATTCTAATCCTATCATAACTAGCTAATTGCTAGCCATTATATATATATATATATATATATATATATATATATATATATATATATATATATATATATATATATATATATATATATATATGCCCCCCTTAGAAAGCCCCCCAAAAAACCCCCCTCACTCTAATCCGTAATTTAATGTTAATATCAATGTTAATATTAATGTTAATATTAATATTAATGTTAATATTAACATTAAATACTAAAATTAACATTAAACTTAACATTATAATTAATATTAACATTAATATTAACATTAACATTAATATTAACAATAACATTAACATTAATATAAAAAAAATTTAAAAAAATTATATTAACATTAAAATTAATATTAACCATTAATATTAACATTAACATTAATATTAACATTAACATTAATATTAACATTAATATAACATTAATATTACGAATTAGAGTGAGGGAGGTTTTTGGGGGGGCTTTCTAAGGGGGGCTTTTGATCCGCTTCCATATATATATATATATATATATATATATATATATATATATATATATGGAAGCGGATCAAAAGTCCCCCTTAGAAAACCCCCTAAAAAACCCCCTCACTCCAATCCGTAATTTAATGTTAATATTAATGTTAATATTAATGTTAATATTAATTTTAATGTTAATATTAACATTAATACTAAAATTAACATTAAACTTAACATTAAAATTAATATTAACATTAACATTAACATTAATATTAACATTAACATTAACATTAATATAAAAAAAATTAAAAAAATAATATTAATATTAACATTAATATTAACATTAACATTAATATTAAACATTAATATTACGAATTAGAGTGAGGGATTTTTTAGGGGGTTTTCTGAGGGGGGCTTTTGATCTGCTCCCTATATATATAGTGTCAAAATTTCTCTCTTTTTTTCGTCATAACTAAGCCCAAAATTTGTCATAAATTCAACCTCATTTTTAAAGGTTGTAGCAACTTCGAATGACCATAACTCCCAACTCCGGACTCCGTTGACCTCCAGTTTTTTTGTTGGAATCGTATTGAGGGATATTTTTTGAAAATAATTTTTTTCATAAATTCTAAACATAATTTTCTGGAAAATTTGTGGAGTGCCAGTTGTCCGAAATCTAACACGTTTTAGTGTTTTCGAGATTCTGGAAGAACCAAGAATCAGAATCACGAACCGTTGAAGTTTCGGAATGCTGACGAAAAAATAAACATCATATATTTTTTCCAAAAATTTTCCAGAATATTTTACATTTGGTTTTTATTTGAGAATTTTGTCACATCGTCTGAGTTCATCTTGTGTAGCCCTTGAATATTTTGTATCCAACGGGATTATTGATTTCACCAGCAAGGACCTCAGGCAAGATACCTTGTCATTTGCTGTTTTATTTAGCTCATTTTTCATGCATTTACTTATTATTTACTTTCTGCAAAATAAACTGTGATACATGACATAATTTGATAGAATCTTACTGTTCCGTTCTATTTCCTGTTATGTACTATTTTCTTACACATTGAACTTAGATATAAGGGACCACCTTTTATGTATTGCATTCATAGACCTTGACACATTTGTACCACGTTGTTGCGAGTCGCATATAGAACTCGGACATATGTGACTGGCTGGCCACCAGTACCTATAAGTCGTGCGATAGGATTAACCGCTAATAGTGTTTGCATGATTAGTTTGACTTAGCGGTTAATAGAGGTTCTGTGTTGTGGATATGACATAGTAGACATTGGGCGGGGAAGACAAACCTTAGCGTATTGCAACTATACACTTCCCTTTTGTGATCCGGATGCTCCGCTGGAGATACGGTGTGAGATGACCCTTATTATACTGACGGCCACTGACGTTCTTCGAAACGTCATGCTCTTACTGATTGGGCCTCTGGTGCCCCAAGGGGGGACCATGCCGATCCCATTTTAGCCAGGGCCCATGCGTTGGAGGATGTTCTTAAAACTGCATACACTTAGACTGGTTAGGCTACCTTATCCGTTAGGTACGAGTACTCTTGGTTTGGGTACTTGTATCTGACCGTGGCTTGGAACAGTAACTTGTCGTGGACTAGTTTGCGACATCTTGTCCTTGTTTGGTTGTAGGTATGGCTCACTACTCCGATGAGAAGGTACTGAATCTGTTGTGGTCCGGATACCATATTAGGTTCATGTCTTGGGAAGATACTTCATTGTGGGTTAGTGTGCCATCTCCTGTCCTTGTTTGGTTAGGGGGATGGTGCGCTAATTCAAGGGTGGAGTGATGGACCATGTTATGATCTGATTGACTTATTATTGAGCAGTATTTAGTCAGTTTATATGGCATGATATATGTATCTTGTTACGTCCCTCTGAGGAACTAGTGATCTCTCCAGGTGTGTGCTCTTGTCTTTTTACATGTGTTCTAGCCAAGGCCGTGATCTTCTCTATTCTTTCGAAGATGATTGCTCTTGGATCGTCTCTTACTTCGCTCGCCAAACTCTTTCTTTTGTTATGTATTTTTTTTCATAGTTGGTAGTAGATTTGTCTCCGCTCAACTACTTGTACCAATGATAATTCATAGTTGATTATATGATATCTTTTATTCTTTTATTTTTTTTTGGATGAGATTAGTTAGCGTTATTTTACTGCATTTATAGCTTACGTATATTTATTATACGACTGGCATGTCTAAGTCCCTAGTCCTACGTATTTTGGGACTGGGGCGTTACATATTTTTGTGGTGGCCCATGCAGGTCAAGATAAATTTTGGTTACTTTACCGTACTAAGCAAGCCTGCGTATAGGATTAGAGTCTAGGATCTCATCCACATACTTGACCTCTTTTCCCGATTCCGTCTTCGAACTCTCGCTTGACTCCTTGATTTGTATCTTTCTTGATTTCCTCTACCGTAAATTCTCATCCTCTTCTTTCGTGATAGTGGCTAGGAAGAAACCCATACTAGATAGATATGTTCCCTTGTTCCATCACACTACTAGTTAACTCTTATAAGTTGGATATAATGCCTCACGACCTAACAATCCCTTGTCCTTGTGACCCATATTTATAAGTTTACTTAGATTCTAGAATTTAGAGGACCCTAACCCATCTAGCCAACCAAGCCATAGCCAAGGAGATACTAGGACGACTATATAGGCCCAAACTTCGGGCGAGACTTAGATTTAAGGATCTTGGACTATTTGATTTCTTTCATCATTATTCCCCTACTTATATTTTGACTATCTTGACTAACGCTGCTAATATAGCCTAGTTTTGCAAGCTTATTCTTTATCGAGCTTGTTCACGACATATGTTTATTGGAAGAGCTCCCACTAACGTATTGTCTAATCAGAACTAGTGCATAATGGTCTGATCAACCAAGTGCATTTTGGTTCGCCTTTCTTATGATTATTCTACGTGGATTGAGATATAGTTAACAAATGTACTAGCCTTTTAGGATCTCATCCACGTTTGCCTTGACAATCCCTTTTGAACTATTCAATCGCCTTTGAAAATCGTAATTGTATTCAATCGTAGCTTCTTGAACCCTTTATTGCTTTTGTCTTTCACCTATTTTAGAAGGACGAAATCAGTCATACAGAGTATCCCCTTTAGTTGCCCTATCACCTGTGGCCAATAGCCATTACCAACCCATGACTATATCCTCGTCTTAAACTACTCATCCTTTCCTTCGACCTTATATCCACTATCGCGACTTTCTAATCGTTTGAAAACCTAAGAATGATTAGAAGTGTTTCCTTAATCGTACCCAAACCTAGACGAATATCATACAATTTACTCCCAATGAACAAATATCTCTAAGTCTCTACTTATGTTATCTTAATCTACTCAATTCCTTATTAATCTTCAATTTTTGTTTTATCTTGATCTACTTAAAATCCCTAATATTTTCTTTCTTGCGTTAATTAACCATGTCCATGATTTATTAGCTAAATCACGATTTTTCTAATTGCATGTTTTGATTCGTTATTAAACTACTTCACCTCGACCAATCATTTGATTGTGTTTCCATATGGATAAACTCTTTTTAACTCCTCAACCCTGCCTACCTAATTATTTTTAATTTCGATGATGAAATTCTTGTAAATTGGGTAGGATGTAAACCCCCTAAAATTTACTATGATTTTTTAGTTTATTTTGATAATTATTTTATGTTGGTATTCGTACGTCTAGAGCGAAACCATATATACGAAGTATTTAAAATTCTTTTTACAAAAGTTTTAATTACAAATATTTTTATAGGAAATAACTATTGTGGATCAATATCGTAGCAGGTAAATGTTTTTATATGTCATACAAACTTGATTTAATTTTACTACTACGTAAAAACTATTTTTACTCACTATACAAGTTTTTATGATAAGTTAGAAAATAATATTTTTGTAAGTAATATGTTATATTCGCATAAGAGGTACATGAAATTAAATTCATGTATATTTTGATTTTTAAAAACTAATTGTAATTTATTTATTTGTTTGCAAAGAGATCTATCAACTATTTAAGTATTTATTATCATGAATTTTGAAATTAATTATTATTGTACTTTTACTATTTATAAAAAAAAATTGAAAATTTGTTAGATTTAATTATTTAATTGTCATGATAATTTAAATTGGAAAATTAATTTTTCTAATTTTGATTTAAATAGTTTAAAATAAAGCTAAAGAATATCTTTTTTTTATGGATTGGTTGAATTGGTTTTAAAAATGGTTAAATTAATTGTGAATTATCTAGCGGGGTTTAAATAATCATAATCCTTATCTAACCAAGATTTTATCCTATTTATATGTTAGCTTGCCATTATTTTCTCCACACAAATTTCTCTTTTCTCTACCTACAAATGCGTATGTGCATCGTGTCCGTGCACAACAAGCCGTATCCATTCACTTCTTCTATTTCCACCCAAATTGACTGATGTTCTTATTAAAGAAATTCTCTTTTCCTTTCTATATATTTTCTCTTATCACAACTTTTTACCAATCAACCAATTCCGTCTATCCTAGTAGTCCTTAAATTTCGAGGACGAAATTTTTCTAAGGTAGGTAGGTATATTTGTAACTCCTCTTCCCGAATTTTTTTTTAAATTATTTCTATATATTTTAATTATTGTGTTTTAAAGTAATTTCCGTCAAAATTTTGTAAAAGATATTTTGTGATTATTTTTGTTATCAAAAACTAGTTTTAAATTAATGGTTTGAAATAATGTTTCTAAAAAAAATTTGTTCTTGAATTTTGTTATTTGAAATATAAAATATTTTGTTATTATTTTTGGTCTTCTAAAAATTGGTTTTAAAAAAATATTGAGCGATAAAAGATTTTTGTCCATTTATTTTTAAATAAAGATTTGGATTTATAAAAGTAAGTTTTATATTTGATGATATCGAGTATTATTTTGATATGATAATCAGTTATTTGATTATATTTGAATTTATTTAATTATCTTGGCGGTTATAAACTATACTTTAAATTATGTTGATAATTTAAATATCGTTTGAAATACTTACGATGACTAATTGTGGCATTACGATTTGTCTAATCTAGATTTGAAATGTTATTTGATTTAAATATTTATCTTTTATTTGATTTAAAGTTTTTTTGATAAATATTAAATATTATTTTAAAGTTATTATGTTGAGTTTGATTTGGATTTGGATTCATATGATTTGAATTATTTGATAATATAGAATAATACTTAAAATTATTATGGTGATCATTTAAAGGATTGCAAACAAATTGATTTGTTTTTAATAATTTATTTTTTAAATTTTTGGAAAGATTTATCCATTAGAAATTCTTATCCTATTGGAACCATATCTAGCATTAATTAGATCGTTTCTTATTTACACCAATCATATTCCTATCCAAATTAGTTGGTAATCCTAATCATCCTTATTGATTTAATTCTAATCCTATCATAATTAGCTAATTGCTAGCCATTATATATATCTATCGAATCTATGAATGAAATCATCTTTCAAACCATCCTTGTCAAAATTTCTCTTTTTTTCGTCATAACTAAGCCCAAAATTTATAAATTCAGCCTCAATTTTCAAAGGTTGTAGCAACTTCGAATGACCACAACTCTCAACTCTGGACTCCGTTTGACCTCCAGTTTTTTTTTGTTGGAATCGTACTGAGGTATATTTTCTGAATATAAATTTTCTTTTCATAAATTCTAAACTTAATTTTCTGGAAAATTTGTGGAGTGCCAGTTGTCCGAAATCTAACACATTTTAGTGTTTTCGAGATTCTGGAAGAACCAATAATCAGAATCACGAATCGTTTGAAGTTTCGGAATGCTGACGAAAAAAAAACTTTATATATTTTTTCCAGAAATTTTCCATAATATTTTATATTTCTTTTTTATTTGAGAATTTTGTCACATCGTCTGAGTTCATCTTGTGTAGCCCTTTGAATATTCTGTACCCAACGGGATTATCGGTTTCACCAGCAAGGACCTCAGGCAAGATACCTTATCATTTGCTGTTTATTTATTGTAGCTCATATTTCATGTATTTACTTTCTGCAAAATAAACTGTGATACATGGCATAATTTGATAGAATCTTACTGTTCCATTCTATTTTCTGCTATGTACTATTTTCTTACACATTAAACTTAGATTTAAGGGACCACCTTTTATGTGTTGCATTCATAGGCCTTGACATATTTGTATCACGTTGTTGCGAGTCGCATATAGAACTCGGACATACGTGACTGGCTGGCCACCAGTACATATAAGCCGTGCGATAGGATTAACCGCTAATAGTGTTTACATGATTAGTTTGACTTAGCGGTTAATAGAGGTTCTGTGTTGTGGATACGACATTGTAGGTATTGGGCAGGAAGGACAATCCTTAGCGTATAGGCTACTATACACTTCCCTTTTGTGATCCGGATGCTCCGTTGGAGATGCGTGTGAGATGACCCTTATTATACTGACGGCTACTGACGTTCTTCGAAACGTCATGCTCTTACTGATTGGGTCTCTGGCGCCCCAAGGAGGGACCATGTCGATCCCATTTTAGCCGGGGCCCATGCGTTAGAGGATGTTCTTAAAACTGCATACACTTAGACTGGTTAGGCTACCTTATCCGTTAGGTACGAGTACTCTTGGTTTGGGTACTTGTATCTGATCGTGGCTTGGAACAGTAACTTATCGCGGACTAGTTTGCGACATCTTGTCATTGTTTGGTTATAGGTGTGGCTCACTACTCCGATGAGAAGGTACTGAACCTTGTTGTGGTCCGGATACCATATTGGGTTCATGGCTTGGGAAGATACTTCATCGTGGGTTAGTGTGCCATCTCCGTCCTTGTTTGGTTAGGGGGATGGTGCACTAATTCAAGGGTGGAGTGTTGGACCATGTTATGATCTGATTGACTTATTATTGAGCAGTATTTATTCAGTTTATATGTTATGATATTATGTATCTTGTTACGTCCCTCTAAGGACCTGGTAATCTCTCCAGGTGTGTGCTCTTGTCTTTTCACAGGTGTTCTAGCCAAGGCCGTGATCTTCTCTATTCTTTCGAAGATGATTTCTCTTGGATCGTCTCTTACTTCGCTTGCCAAACTCTTTCTTTTGTTATTATTTCTTTTCATAGTTAGTAGTAGATTTGTCTCCGCCCAACTACTTGCACCAATGACTATTCATAGTTGATTATATGATATCTTTTATTCTTTTATTTTTTTGGATGAGATTAGTTAGTTGTGGTTTTACTGTATTTACAACTTACGTATATTATTATACGGCTGGCATGTCTACGTCCCTATTCCTACATATTTTGGGACTGGGGCATTATACTATATCTTATTGCAAGCTCTATAATAGCACTATAACCCTATGTACTACCATGACTTCGCACTCAATGCGAAGATTGACTTGCATTGGCCACCATAAAAAGGTGCCACGACCCGCACCCGTATATTTGGACACGAGTACATGAGTTCGTCCAAGCCTACGCCACAGCATCTGTGGTAGAATGCTCTATGGGTCATTTATACATAACTACAATCTCACAAATATTCAACTCCATAAGGAGTACAAAGATATAATCAGAAATGGCTTTACTAAATCACATTATCTAAGGCCCGATATGATAAATAACAAACTGAGGGTGTTCAATAATGTCATACAGTCACAAGTCTGGAAGATACAAGTCTAAACGAAATAAATATATACATGCCCAAAGTGAAATATCAGAGACAAATCCTATACCAAATATAGTCTAGAAGTACTAAGTGGTGTCGTCTGCAATAACGGTTGCAGCCTCCATCCGACCCTCCTGAAGGGCAGGACCAAGTGGGACACAATCCTCAAGGTCATCTCTTAAAATGTTAATATCCAGTCAGGATTGGAGTAAAGTACAATCAATGAAAGAAGTTCCAGGTAAATGACAGAAACTATAAAATAAGAATATAGTAAAAAATGATACATGATGAAAGGAAAAAAAAACTGAAAATCATATGTGACAAGTATAATAATTTAAACTTAACTAGAATCATGGCAGTAAATAAGAAAAACAGGAAATCAAGTTAAACACGGTATATGTTTAGTGACTTTATGTGATTTGAAATATTAATTCGATATATGTCGGCTTGGGCCTAACACGAAAAAATAAAAAGGAAGCTAACTCAACCATACATGAAGTGTATGGTCAGTTAGTAGCCACGGTCTATAATACAACAACACGGTCTACTGGGTATGATCACATATCCAACTAATACTTCCCCTGCCCCAATTAATACTAATGGATCTGAATCACGTCATGTCATAACATGTAAATCATAATACACGGAATAAACATGAGCACTATGATCATGGTATAATAATAACATGAGGGCACATCTCCTGATTAGGAATCCATGTAGTACCAGTCCATGTAACGTACGTATTGGTAATCAAGTACACATTACTAAACATGTAATATAGAAACTATCATATACTGAAAACAATCAAAAATTGTACTTGCCTTGCTCTTGAGCTGAACGTAAAAATCAGAATCCGTATCATTGTCCAGGACCTATAATAAATGTCCATCAATAATCTATACAAACTATCCTATAAAATCATTCTATCTAATCCATATATTACTATGGGTTACTATGGTTAATTTGGTACGGGTGGTTGTTACACATTCCTACAATTTCCAATTTTATATTCTACCCAAGGAAGTTTCAGAAGTTTACTTTTATCATAACCTTAGGCTAAAGAATCAGTGGTCAGAGCTCAAAGTGGCCTCTAAAAACAATTTTAGTCTGAAATGCTAAAATGTTTTTTCACGGAGCTCACTTTGCCTTCAATTTACACAACCTAAATCAAGTAATTAAATCATGAAACCTATATGATTAGATTCACTACTTAACCAAGATTACATGCATGGTACTGTAATATATTAATATAATTTACAAAAAAAATAACACACATCCAAAGTTGGTAAAAATAATTCCAGACTTAGAAATTATTTCAATGTGCAAAAAACTTCTCCAAATGCCAACTTTGGTCTCATGTTACACTAGTAAAACTAACTATTCTGGATGTGACTTAAATACAAGATTGATAGAAAAATAGTATACTTTATATTCCAACAAGTGGCTCAGGAAAATAATTATGACATAAAAAGTTATGCATGCTCAAAGTTGGAAGAAAATCACAGTTTCTGCGTTCAGAGTTTACGAGGCCAAGTTTGAGCCTAATTTATACTAATCAAACATAATATTTAGGGCATAACACCAACATAAATTTTATATACAAAACATCCAGGATTGTATACAAACTTCTGAAATCGTAAAATATGGTCTAAGCAAAAAAGTTACATTACCACAAATTATACGAAAACATAATTTTGGGAAAATAATTTTGGGGTAACGTTTTATCATGAATTCAAACATTTAGACACTATTATTTTTTGGTGTCTACCTATGGGAATGTTGCATCTAGTTATTACCTATGTCATATAAAAATATACGACAAAAAATGAAGGTACTTACCTATGTACAGAACGTGGACCGCTAGTGTGTCGTGAAATTCAGTCCGCGCACCTCTTCGAAAAACGTCTGTATGGAGGAAAATTTGGACATAACATATAGAGGATTATATACCAAAATGACGAGAACAAACATGGGTTTGTAATAGAAAACATTTCGTAGAGTTTTACCTAGTGGTTTGGAATCTACGGCTCGTTTTTTTACACTTTTTCTCCGATCAGCCCCTATTCTGGATACATTTTCGTGCGAGAGTGATTCGCGGACAGAACCACCATGCTAAATGGTAAAAAAATGGAATAGAAAGCTAAGAGATAGAGAAAGATTTTTGTTAAGGGCTTGAGGCTCGTATCTACAAGTTTTTGTGGTACAAAACGTTGTTGAAGACATCACAACCTAGTAGTACTATTCTGGAATCACCTTCAGTCCAACGAGTTTGTGAAGGAATTTTGGGATAGAAAATGAATGGAATGAGAGGAAAATGACCCATAGGGCTATAGCGTGTTAAGGGAGGAAGGTGGTTTACATAACTTCCACGTGAGGTCTACAATTATGGCCGAAAATAGCATATGGCTAGATGGTTGCTTGTTACACCACATTGTGTGTTGCACATGGATCCAATAAGGACTTGGTTCATGTCTCTAACATGTCTAGTACATGTGTGTTAAATTGGCCTCAATGGAAGTTGGTTTGGATGGGTTTATCTAACCCAACTACACACTAGTCCAACATAACCTAGGCTGAAATACAAGTCCATTCTAATGCATTTAAAACCTTATTAATTAATATACTAGCAATATATATATATATATATATATATATTTTTTTATATATATATATATATATATATATATATATATATATCCCAGTGGCCGTAGCCCGTTGGGAACTGTGGAGCACCCCGGCGCAGTGGCGCGGGTTCGAGCCCCCTTGGAGACATGCCTCCAAACACCATTAAGAAGTGGACACCCTCAATATATATATATATATATATATAATATATATATATTATATATATATATATATATAACCTTAAAATTAATTCATCTAAAATTATTTTTAACTAAAACAGTCAGCTAGTTTGAATATAAAAAACATACTGTAACGCCCCAGAACCAGAATACTGGAGAGCGGGGGCGTACATAGCCAGCTACGTATAATGAAATGGAATCCACCTCACTATACGGTCACGGCTGTCTAGATATATGAGGGTTTAACTACAATCTATCAGTCTCTTATGGTCATGAACAAGCCTAGTGTCTCAATCACAAGCAAGCAAATAAATGTTACAAGATGTAAATCACCAAATATACAATAGTAAGGCGTCCCAAACATTACATATTCAGCTGATCATGAAGCTAGTCATACAAAATATGAGGACTAGCAAGAGTTTAGTCATACATGATCAACCCTAGGATCTGTCAATCATGTTACAGCCCGTAGGCAAACAGTAAGTAAAAAAATATACACGAGCTAACACTTGCTCGGCGGCTAAACACCTCAAAAGAATAATTTTTTACAATAGAGTGGAAGAGCCAAAATAAACCCACTCGTTGCCAGGGTTCCGTCTAGTGGTCACCATCTGGCTGAAAAGTCGGTAGATCCTCTGGAGTTGCTCTGGTATCTGGCCATACAAAACCAGCTGGATCAGACCCCAGAAAGAGCAAGTGCCACAAAGGAGGCTTCACTTAGGAACTAAAACCAGCAAGCACAAGAATATAATTACATAATAAAAGACAGTGATTAAGGAAAAGCATGACAGGTGATATACGATGAGATAACCATGGGACTATTCAGATAACTAGGTTACAACTCGTAAACCAAACAAGGACCGAGGGTTGTAACCCTTCGTCTGAACAGAACTTGGTTTCTCCCACCATTTGCCGGCAAGATAAAATAAGAAATCAGGTCACGTAACAATCTTGTACAGGATCAAGACAAGACTAGACTGATTATTCCTCATCCAACAATCACGGCCAAGCAATAAGTACGGCTTGATACTTATCACAGGCCTAGTTACTAACAAGATGCAGTGAGATTCTTCCACAGCCACAAGCCCTGCAGACCATCCAGGCTATCCGGACGCAAATTAGGGGTTGAATTCAAGTGGGTACATCGTCCAGGAAACGCATGTACCCTTAGGTGACTTAGAGGGTGCAACACATGATAGTGTGCTGGAAATGTGCCCTACTAGACGACAGGCTACAGATCCCAAGTGGGGCAGTCAGATAACGGGATTGCCTGTAGCTGGGGAAATCTCTTCATGACTACTGAATTATTCTAGTTGTTAGCCTTAGTCGATTTCGGTGGGTACCCCCGACCGTGGTACTCAGGGGTCCCTGTCCTAGACATGATGCAAGACAAGACGGGTTCATTTGTACAAGCACAATCATCCACGGTGTCCAGGTCATTCATTCTTGTCATGTCAAGCTAGCCGTCGCAACAGCATATCAAGATATATCATGTCAGGTTTACTTGTCAAGAGTGCGCCACGGCAGGCCACTATCAAGAATTATCATGTCAAGTTATCATGTCAAATTTATTTGTCAGGAGTGCACCACGTCGGGCCACTATCATGTCTTGTCATTTGTCAAAAGTGCACCACAACGGGTCACCATCATGTCAGGAAACAATTAATATGGCACAAGCATACAAGTGGTAATTAAATATTAGCAGGAGCAAGGGCCGTGGGGGACTCATGCGGCTCAGGAAAATTAATGGCCATGCGGCCAGCAAGTCACTTGCAAATAAATACCAACAATTAATTTAAGTGGCCATGCGGCTCAAAACATGTTGCATGCAATTATTTAATGCTAACGCCTAAGGCCATACGGTCAACAATAATTAATAGTGGCCATGCGGCCAAGGCAAATAAATATGCACGGTCAATAATAATTGCTTATATAGCGGCCAGCAAACATTTGCTTATGCGGCTCAGTATATAAATGCTTGCATGCAGGCTAGCAGTTAGCAATGGCCATATGCGGCCATAATATTAAATATATATACAGTGGCCATGCTGCCAAAATTATCTAAAGGCCATATGCGGCTAGAAATGTTTCCAATGCATGCAGGCTAATTTCTTATGCGGCCAAAACATTTGAGCATGCAAGTTAATGCCTGGAAGCTTAATTAAATATATAAAGGCATGTACTAACGCATGGAAGCTTAATTAAATATAAAGGCATGCACTAACACATGCAAGTCTAATTAAATATAAAGGCATGCACTAACACATGCAAGCCATGTATATATAAGCCTGTACTAATGCATGCAAAGCCATATATATTTTTTTTTAATATTTATATATATATATATATTTTTTTTATATATATATATAAATATTAAAAAAAAATATATATTATATATATAGATATATATATAGATATATATATATATAATATATATATATTAAAAAAAAAATATATATATATATATATATATATATATATATATATATATATATATATATATATATATATATATATATGCATGCACTAATGCATGCAAACTAGTTCTTAATGCATGCGGCCAGGGCCAGCTAAATATTCCATATGCGGCCAACTTGAATACATCCATGCGGCAAGCTACTGTTTACGTGAGGCCATGCGGCCATAACATTAAAATAGCATGCGGCTCACTTTGGTGTTGGCCTATGCGGCTACTGCTTGCATAAAGCATGCAAGCTATTGCTTGCTTAAAGCATGCAAAAATGCAATTAATGCTAAGGCCAAGTAATTATTTAATGTTAATGACAATTATTTAATGCAAGCAAATATTTAATGCATGCATGCAATTAATGCTTGCAAGGCCATGCGGCCAAGAATGGCTAAGGCCATATGCGGCTCAGCACTATTGCTAGTGCATGCCAATGCCAAGCATATATGCGGCTGAGCACTGTAATGGGGGGGGGGGGGAAGCATATGCGGCTCAGGCAATTAACTAGTGGCCCATGCAAATAAACACTTGCACGTGGCCAGCTAATGCATGCAATTAAATATTCAATTAAATGGCCATGCGTCTGGAAAAAATACTTGCCGCATGAAATAGTCATGCGGTCAAGTACTGTTCTTCTCCTCCAATTTCGAGAAGAAAAATACCATGAAGCCATGGTTCCAAGCTCCATAATTCCATCATCCAGAGTCCAAATCCGAACTTCCATAGGTCAAAATAGGGTAAGAACGAAATTCTCTACAACATGGAACCATCAACTAGCGAAAATATACAAGTTGATAGATCAAAATTTATGGAAACCGAAAATACCACAAAGCTAGATTTACAAGAAAATAACCATGGAAATGAAAAATGTTAAGTACTAAAGTGGGTTAGAAACACATGAGGAAGATAATGGAACAATAAAAATGGACTTCCTCCATGAAGCAAGATGCACTTGCCTAAGCTCTCCCTCTCTCTCTCAGGTTGGTGGAGAAGTAATGGTGGGGAAGAAGAAGAATAAATGAGGAGAGAGAAAAGAGTGGGGGTAAATAAATGGTGATGGTGGTGGTAGGTAGGTGGGTTGGTTCTCCAACAAAATCGAACCAAGCCAACAAGCCAAACCGAACCGAGATGAACCAAGCAAAGAAATGCCCAATAAATCAAGCAGGGAAACATGCAAATACGAGTCTAAATACGTACAGCGTATACCGAGATACGTAATACGAACCACATGCATTACACATACCAACTTAATTTACTTAAGTTAGCTAGCATAATAAATAATAGTAATATAATTAGAGCTATATGGTTACCAATACTAAATAATGGTGAAATAATAAAAATACCCCTCTTCAATACATAGTTAGTTTGTAGGTGTTTATAAGGCTAATAAGGCATGTTATAGACTTGAGTATGTACCAGCTTGCCAAGCCACGTGTCTAATCCTAAGTATTTTGCGATTGGGGCGTGCTAGTTTTACAATACATAGTTAGCTTGTAGGTGTTTATAAGGCTAATAAGGCATGTTATAGACAGCTAGGAGTCACAATAATCGAATATAAGGCACGTTGGTACAGTCGCGTACTAAATGACTAATAGTCACGATAATCGAGTATAAGGCATGTTGGTATCGTTGTGTACTCAATGGCTAGCCGTCACGACCTGATGGGAAGGGTGAACTACATGCCTCACAGTATTCTCCCTTCTGACACCAAAATCAAGATATGTAACATGAAAAATCCAAATTCTATCATTGGGTATAATCTTGTAGAATAATAAACTAAATATTAACTTATAAAGAATAAAACAGAAGTGTAGGGTACCTGCCACCATTCAAAGTTTGCTGAAGTTCACAAAAATAACACAACCTAATCCAAACCTATAAATACAAGAATTCATTAGGAACATTTATTAACAACTATAAGAATTTTATATTAATTATATGGTATTCCTAACTTAGGCTTCTAGGCCTATGGGTTACATTTCATCCAATAGTCTATATTTGGTGAATATTTATTCCTAACTTAGGCTTCAAGGTTTACTCAGTGGGAGGGCATTAAAGGAAGCAGTGCTGGTCTGAATTTGTTGAGATGGCATTGGAGATAGCTGCGAGCATTGTTGACATGGAGGATTGAAGGATCCACTAGGGAGATTGACTAGGTCACGGATCTGACCATGATACTAGTGGCAGTGCCTTCACGGAGGAACAATGGGAAGGATGGACTCGAAGGCGACCGTGGGTCAAGGATCCGGAGGCAATTTTGGCTCCGATCCAGCCATCGAGGGTTATCGGGGATGATATATTGGTTCTAGTGGCATTTCTGTGGAGCGTAGCTCCGGTAGGCAGGTTCGGTGACTATAGAGAGGGCCAATGGTCAATGGTGGTGCTCCGGGGTCAGAACTCAAAGAGAGGTGGTGGATGTGGATGAATGCTTGGTAAAAATATAGGAAGAAGTGGTCAGGGTGTCGTCAGAGTCGGTCGAGGTTGAAACTAATCTACGCGATGGCAGGGTTAGGTACTGCGATGGCCGAGATGGCCTGATCTGATCGGTTGATTGATGTTCTGGCTGCATGTTCTCGCTGGCGTACTGATCAGTGACGGAACGGGTGATCACAGGATACGGGTGGTTGTGTCATAGTTCAAGGTGCATTGTGGGCCGGTTGGCCCGAAGCCCGGTCCGGCCCGCACGTAAGCCCGCCCACAGCCAGCCCGGACTGGCCCGCTTCCAGGTCCGAACCGGCCCGGCCCCCCACCCCACACGGTTCGGGTCGGGCCTCCCCCGCCCAGCCCGAGACCGGCCCGGCCCGGTGATTTTTTTTTTAATGACCCACTGGCCCGGCCCGAAGCCCGGTCCGGTTCAACCCTATTTTTTTTAAAAAAAATCAGAACGTTGGAGGGGCCGGGGGGTTCTTTTACCAAAATGCTCCCAAATGTAACCGTTTTATAAACGTTGGGAGGGGCATTTTGGTCATTTTTGGACCAAAATTACCAAATAACCCTAAAAATTCTATAATAGGCAAAAGAAATCTCATTTCTCAAACACAACTCATTCTAAACATTTATCTACAATTCTCTACTTCTAAGGCTTTCGGTGCTCTACGGTGCTTCTAAGGCTTACGGTGCTCTACGGTGCTCTACTTTACTGACATGAAAGTAGAAGTTAAACTTGCGTTGGACAGGCTTAGTTATATTGTACGAAGAAAGAGCAGCTTCGACCCGACCAACTCAGGGGGGGCTAGTAGTAGCTCCGACTTGGCGTCTAAGCTATCAACAGCCGGTCGCTTACTACAAAGGAAGAAACAAAAGCAATCTTCCCAACCTACTCAAGAGTTGTCTCTGTACCTTAGTTCTTATGAAGACGAAGAAGAGACTCCAAATTACTTCGCCGTTTTAGAATGGTGGAAGAGACACGACAAGAGATATCATGTTCTTTCTACCATAGCACGTGATCTACTAATGGTCCTGGTGTCTACGGTAGCATCGGAGTCCTGTTTTAGTGCAGGATCAAGGATGTTGAGCAGAAAGAGGGGCCGCTTGAAGCCCGATATCTTGGAAGCAATGGTGTGCGTACAAGATTGGATTAAAGCCGAGAGAAGAACCCAAAACCAGATAGATGAAGGTCTTGATGTCCATGAGCTGGACTTGGAATCGCTTTCGGTGCATGAAAGCGAACAAGAATGAGGCTACGGTGCAAGGTATGTACATTTAATTTTTTTACAAATTTTAAATTATAACTTACAAAATTTCAAATTTTTAACTTATACATATAAATTTTTAACTTATACTTTCAAAATTACAATTTTGAAATTATAACTTACAAAATTTCAAATTTTAACTTATACTTTCAAATTTTTAAATTTCAAAAACTAATTTTTACTTTTAAATTAAAAAAAACATTTTTTAACTCTGCCTATGCCAAGCAAGCATTGCCGGTCCCAAGCCCGGATAAAGGAAGAGGGAGTTTTTTTTTTCAACTCTTACAAACATTTTTTCAACTCTTACAAACATTTTTCAAAATAATCTAACCAAAAAAAAAAATAAACAAAAACAACAGAAATAAAAAAAAATAAAAAAAACTGAACCGAGCCGGGCCGGTTCAGCCCGGTTGAACCGGCCCGCACTAAACCGTAGCCGGCCCGTGGACCGCTCCGGCCCGGCCCGACCACCCTCTGGTCCGGTTCACTGGGTCGGGCTGGGCCCATACATATAAAACCGGCCGGGCCAGGCCCGGCCCGCTTGGTTGGTCGGTCCGTTCGGGCCCGGCCCGAGCCTGGTCTGAACCGCAGTTTTTTGGACCGCGGCCGGCCCGTCCGGCCCACGAACACCTTGAGTCATAGTATTGGATATGAGGAGGAAGGGTGATGAACACGTGTATGGGTGGACTATGAATCTTACTTAAGGTTACCATCTTTCCCTGCAAAGTAAGAATTTACACTCACAATATATATGTCTCATAAGTGTATACTACATCAATTTTTAGCATTCATAATATATAAATGTGTCGTGAATTCATCATTGCAATAGCTTGTTAGGCTTGCTAACATATGACATTAGCATGCAGCCTAACTATATGACGTCACCGGTGACATACCATTTTGTACTATTTACGTAAGACGACAATCCTTCCAGTATAGGTATCGAGCCCCACTAAAGTTTTCGAATTATCAATGCTATTACGTCAGCACATCTATCTATGTTCCTCCTAGGACGAATCAGTCCCAGTGCCCCGGATAATGTTTGAGGAAGTAAACCTTGTGTACAAGTTCTCCATGACCATACATGCATATGCAACTTAACTATTAAAACATAACATGCTGATAACAGAAACTTGGAATAACTATGAAATACATTCTCTTTTCTACTTCCACATCACTCATAATTATATTCTTTCTAATCCATAGATTTCTACACTTGTCTACTTCCCAATCTAGGAATCTCTATACTGGCGACTCAACGATCCCAATCTTTTTCCATAATTCCATTTTTCTAACAATATACCAATATTCCACATCTATAATAATAATACAATATTCCACATGTTTAAACAACAATACAATATTCCACATGTCTATAACAATAGTACAATATTCCATGTTTATATATAGCAAATTAACATCAATAGTATTACTCTCTTTTATCTTAGTTCTTTTACTTAGCATTAATAATCTTATGGAATATAGAAGTAAAGGCTAAGGGGGCGTTTGGTACGCGGTATTTGTTTATTCCCGGAAAAAGTTATGGTGGGAACCTATTACCATGTTTGTTTGGGCTATAAAAAATTTATTCCCGAGAATTAGAATATCGAGTAAATAGTTTACCCATAAAACATGGGAATCCTATCCCTTAAGAATAGGTGGGTTCTTTTTTTGCCCCGAAAAAAAAAATTTTAATCTACTTTTTTGATCTTTTTTTACCTTTTTTTCGTTTTTTGGTCATTTTTTGTCCTTTTTTTTTGTCATTTTTTGTCACTTTTTGGTCATTTTTGTCGTTTTTTATCGATTTTTTGTTATTTTTTGTCGCTTTTTATCATTTTTAGTCTTTTTTCGTCATTTTTTATCTTTTTTTTATTTTTGTCATTTTTTTGTTGTTTTCTCTTTTTTGTCACTTTTTGTCCTTTTTTTGTTGTTTTTAGTTGTTTTGTGTCCTTTTCTGTCTGTCTTTTTGTTTCTTTTTGTCATTTTTTGTCGTTTTCCCTCTCTTTTTTTCGTTTTTTTTTGCTATTTTTTAATCGTTTTTTTTTCTCTTTATGTCGCTTTTTGATGGTTTTTTACCTTTTTCGTTTTAGTATTTTTTGTCATTTTTGGTCGTTTTTGTCATTTTTGTCATTTTTTTTTTTGCCGTTTTTGTATTTTTTTTTGTCGTTTTTTCGTTCTCCTTTTTGTCGTTTTTTACCAATTTTTGTCATTTTTTTTGTCTTTTGTCGTTTTTAGTAGTTCTTTGTCGTTTTTTTGTCGTTTTGGTCTCTTTTTTTTGTCGTTTTTAGTAGTTTTTGTCATTTTTGTTGTTTGCTTTTTTGTCATTTTTTTTTTTTTTTTCCATTTTTTTCGTTTTTTTTCGTTTTCGTCTCTTTTGTTATTTTTTTGTCATTTTCACGATTTTTGTCGTTTTTTGTTATCTTTTGTCGTTTTTAGTAGTTTGTCACTTTTTTGTCATTTTTACCGGTTTTTGTCGTTTTTTTTTTGTTTTTTGCTGTTTTTTGTTTGTCTTTTTGTAGTAGTTTTTTTTATCATTATTTAGTAATTTTTTATTTTTTGTTCATTTTGTCCCTTTTTTTTTGTTTTTTTGTCGTCTTTTTTTGTCATTTTTCTTTCTTTTTTTTTTCATTTTTTTCATTTTTTAATCTTTTTTGTTGTTTTTGTCATTTTTTGCTTTTGTCGTTTTTTTTTGGTATTTTTTGTTTTGTCGTTTTTTTATCATTTTTTGTTTTTTGGTTTTGTCTTTTTTTTTCATTTTTGTCGTTTTGGTCATTTTTGGCCTTTTTGTCTTTTTTTTGTATTTTTTTTATTTTGGTCAGGGTTTTTTTTCGTTTTTGATTTTTTTTTTTTCTTTTATCGTTTTTGGTTTTTTTTTCATTTTCATTTTTTAGTTTCATTTTTATCATTTTTATTTTTTCCCAGGAATATTTATATATAAAGTCACCAAACATGGGAATGTAATTTTCCAGGGAATTTAATTACTTGGAATTTGATTCCCGGGAATATAGAATTCTGGCTATAAAGTATTCCGCATACCAAACGCCCCCTAAGAACAATTATTTTTATTAAAGTGTAAAGGTAAAGGAGAGAAGGATCAAAACCACCACCATTTGATGAATTGCCTTCACCCTATCATAAAATTCCAGAATAATTTCTCTACATGATTCCAAGTCCAACTAGGCCTTCAAGCCAACAAGGCAACACAATGCACCACTTGGAGTAGGGCAATACATAATAGACAAGTCATAAAAGTTCCATTCATGAAAGTTAAAAGAATAGACTCCTCCAAAACTCCTTAATAATCTCATATTCAAACTCCTATGTCAATTTCATGTGTGTATTCATGACAGCCATAGCACGCGATTAAGTCCCAAATAATTATGAAACTCCCATCTATTTTTGATCAAAATATGAGCAAGTCCTTCCGTACACAACAAACACTGGTGGTAATTCTATCCTCTTACGCCTATGCTTACTCCTTTCAATCCATAGTCGCATCAAAACTGTGAAACCCATAATTCTGTAATTATTAATATTAATATTTAGTAGTTTTATTCGTATTTTTAATTATTATTATTATTATTATTATTATTATTATTATTAAATATTTGTGAGTGCAAAAGATTTCGAAAAATAATAATAACAAGGATCTTTGATTTCGGACCCAGACCCGAGTCCGAGCCCAGACCCAGGCCTGAGCCTAACCCAATCTTTTTCCATTTCTTAATTCTGAATTTGGAATTGGTTATTAATAAAATAAAATAAAAAAATAATAATATTTAGTCAGCTGGTCCCGTAGGACCAGCACCCCAACTCACATTTGATTCTTCCTCCCATTCCTACTTTTCCTCCCCAACTCCTCTCTACCACACACGCAAGCACCCCACGTCCCCTTCTCTCCAACGTTCAAACCCACACCTCCCTTTTAATTACTCCCCTCTTTTCCATCTCCCCACAACTCCCAGGAGACTATTAACTACCAATCTCACCATCTCTCTTCCATAACACTCTCTTTCACTCCTCTCAATTAATTCTCACCAACTCTTTGGAGCAGCTCCTCCAAACCCTCTTCACAAACCCCCAAGCCGAGCTCCACCCGACCACCGGAGCCCCTCGCGACATGCGCCGCCCTTGCGCGCGCGAGCCCCGCTCCCCGTCCCTTGCGGCCGAGCCGCCCTAGCCCCTCCGGCGAACCTGTCGGCCGCCCGCAGCCCTTGCGCGGCGTTCCCCGACCGCCTCCGCGAGCGCCCCCGAAGCCCGCGCCGTTGGCTGCCACCCCGCGCGGCCATCTCCGCCGACCAGCGCCGAGCTTCCCTCGCGCACCCCCTTCTGGCCAGCGCCTTCCCGGCCGACCACACTCTGCCGAGCTTCCCTCGGCAACTACTCTTGTGTGTTCTGGCTCGTTGCCATTTGGCGAGTCTTCACTGTTGGTTCTGTCGTGCCCTAATTTCTGGTTTCTTCGGTATTCTTCGACGTTACTGCGGATTCAGCGTGGTTTTCGGGAATACGTCGCTGATTTGGAGCTCTTTTCTTTCTATTTATCATCTGAGAGCTCTAGCCGAGCAATCCGAGGTATAACCCCCTGTCCCGCTATTTTTTTTATTATTGTCGATGATGAAATGGTCCCCGGTTCCCTTTGGAATTCGGTATTAGCGACGTCGTAATTTTCCGGGACTTTCGGAAAGGTCCCGTGAATTGTTTTGAATTCCCGGAATATTTCGGGAATTGATTTTAGTCTGTGTTGGCTTTTCGAATTTTTTCGGGAACGTTCTGTGATTTGTGGATTTAGAATCGGACTTCCGAAATTATTTCGGGTCGTCCCGATTATTCTGTGGATTGGTTGTGGACTTTAAATATATATAAAATGCGGGTTTTTCCCTGGTTTGGGACTTGCAGGATTATCGGCGCCATTTTCCCAGTTTTTGGGTTGACCAAAAACAGAGGAGATGCTGCCCGATTTTTCCGTAACTCCTGAATTATTTTCAAAATGAATTTAAAATGATTTTCGGAATTTATTCGATATTTGATTTTTGGGTGACGACCGTATCGGTCAATGGACCCGGCTAAGTGCAAACGATACCGGCCCCGCCCGGACGTTGAGGCAATTAGTCAGATGAGGATCAGACCATTATCTGAGACTTACTATTTATCCTTATTTTTATTATTCATTTTCTGTTTAAATTCTATTTAATTTCTATTTCAGTTTAGGACTAACGGCAGTTTATCTTATTTCAATTTATGTAAATAAATTGTAATGGGCATAAGCCCAGCTGGCTGGTCTGTAACTGTAATAGCTTAGATTTCCTGTCTTTTCTGGTTTTTTGTGTTTTTATTATTTAACGATTAAAATGATTAAAAAGTATTTTTCGTATAAAATTAATTATTTTCTCACTTAAATTGACAAGTTTATTAATAATTAAAAATCACGTGTTTTCTCACTAAAATAAGAGAATTAGTTTTATATTTATATTTATATAAAATTACCAAGTTTTCATAAATAATCTGGCAACAACGAGTTTTCCCCGAACTCAAAAGTTAAATAATCGTTTTCCCTCGTATTAAATCAACGCACTTAATAATCGTGTTTTTCTGTGTTTAGTTAATTAAATAATTAAAATTTGGACTAGGACGCAAATAGAGAATACAACTAGCATAGCTAAGTTGGTTGACCTGAAAACTAAGTTTATCTCTCGAATGTAGGAATTCGAGGACAACTCTAAATTTCCCGTCTCGGAGTCGTCCACCTCTCCAGTCATTTTCCTGAGGCAAGTATAGTTTATGTTAGTTTACAGTTATTTATTTAATCGTTTTACTGCATGTCTAAACCACGACTCAAACACGAAACTCTCACCGAGAGTACTGGACTGTAACTACTGGGGACTGGGGAATAGCGTAATGATTATGACCACTACTGTAACAAAACCCATTATCCCTCCTGTAACAAACCCAAGCCGGTCATATGTCATTACCTGTTCAAATCACTATTTTATACTGTAACAAACCTGTTTTAAAACTATTTAGAACTGCATGATTCTATTTCTTATTTAACTGCTTAATTAGCATGAATTGTACTTTGCTCCCTCCTGACTGGAGATATATTTTTAGGCGAGGTTGAGGATGCTGAGCTGTGTTACAACAGCTATTACGACCTGTGTTGTACCCAGTTGTGCTGCCAGAGTCCCCGCAGGAGGACGATGGAACTGAGGCTGATAGATAGATTTTCCCTGTTTCTGTATTTTGTTTATTTCAAATCTGTATTTCCTTTCAGAACAGTTTCATTTTGTATTTAATTTCAGTTTAATAAAGTTTATTTCCGAAGTTAAGTTGTGACAAATAGTTGTGTTGTTGTATGGTTACCTGCTACTGAACAGCTTACTGCCGCCGTCTCAACAACGGTGCAGGCTGGGCATGATCCGACTAGACCCAGATTATTGGGATCGGGTCGTGACATGTTTTCAGTGGTGGCCCATGCAGGTCATACAATAACTTAGGGAAACATACCTAGAACACACTAGAACACTAGAACATTGATTTGTCACGACATAGGACCGAATTATATACATAAATATTTTTGTTTGATTATAGACTGGTAGGATACCTTGCTTATGTATGTACCCTAAACCTTCCAGATTATGGCCAAAGGAAAGACTACTAGATCCGGCCCTGCTGAAGATGAGGTGTCATCAACTGATCACACCCCTTCTCAAGCACGCCGGGACCCACCTCCCTTGCAGCTGACAGACCGTCCTCATGCTGCACCGGCACCCCGACCCGTTTACGCTACCCTAACCAGTTGAGGCCGCCTGTATAATGGTATATGTTATTACATGTTTGATTTTCTAGATTTTTGGTATCTTTTAGTGTCCCCTGGTTTTTGAGATTGTTTTTTTCCTATATTTTTATCAGATTCTAGCATCCCTTAGGATCTTTATTTTTTCGCTATTAATGGACTAATATTGGAACTCTTCAATCTTCTTCTTCAGCAAACCTATTTCCACCTCCTCAATTTGTTGATCAAACCTTACTTCTCTATTTTTATTCGGAATCCAGATTCGTTCGCTATTTAGAGCTTCAATTTCCTTTAGCAAATCTAACTAACACTTGTCTACCCCAAGTATTTCTACGACTAGCATATCTGATCATTTGCCTTGACCTCATTTCAATTAACCTTCGCTGAACTAATCCCGAACCAAATTCTTTGGGAACCATAAAGCCTCAAGGGTTATCTATTACCAAAAGAATTGGTTCAGCTTAGTTAGTTCATGATCCTCCTGAAGGAATTATGTTCAATTTCAATATTGTTCTCTTCTATGTTTTTTTTTCCAAAAACCAAGAATATTTTTATGTGACTTCCTCCACTCATCTTAAAACCCTACTCTCTCTCTATGCAAATTCTTGATCAAATCAAGGCCTAGGAAGCTTCTATGATCATGAAGCAGGAACGGTCAGAAAATTGATCACATTTTGAATCCATTCTATTATTGAATTTCCTTTAGTCATGGAAATTTTGAGCTGTCCCAAAGCTATTTAAATTTCTTGGCGTTACTAGACAATTTCTAATTTGATTTCCTTGAATCAATGGGACTTACCTTCTTTCAAATTTTCAACTTTCCTTAGTTATGAAATTATTCTTCTTAAAATAATTTCTTTGTATTTCCTGAGTGATTTGTCGGGAATATTATCATTGGTTTTTTTTTCTTACTTAATCCGAAGTAGTGATTCTACTATCTTATCTAGTATTTGACTCAATTATTCAAATCAAGGTTAATCATTTCATCTTTGGAAAAGAAAATCGGAGGACAGATGCTCCTCTTGATTTTTGCTCCAGTCTCTTGAATCTCAAACACATATTTTGATAAATCCCTTGATCTCGGGAGAACAGTCATCTACATTTCTATTCTGTTTAGAACCTTAAACTCGTTTGAATTTTTGGAATTCCTCTGAAATTCACACGGACAAAGCTGAGAAATATTTAGCAACCTAACATGACTCCGCACATTTATGTGATAGTCATTTACCTGAATTATGGAAAACTGCAAGTTTACTGCAGCTAGTTGTGCACTGGCGAGGCATAAATTTTAAGTCGAAATAATGACAGGTAGTCGTTAGGTTTCCAAATACTATTGAGACTTTGTTCTATGTTTGCTTAGCCATGAAATGGATAAAGTTGGAAGACTACTCGGTAAAACTAAATTATTCAAGTTATGGAGTCAAAAATTTATTGCAGTCTGGTGCACACTGGCGAGGCATGAATTTGAGACAAAGTAACTTCAAATATATTTGGTTCCCGAATATTATTCAGACTATATTCGTACCGTGGTTGTCTTTTGCACCATCAATTATTCTGACTATTGATCCGATTAAAGGATTTGTATTCCTAGCAACTGCCCCTATATTCAGAAATATTTTATCTGATTATGTTCCCATCACAGATATTCAAATCATTGTCTCTATCCTACTATCATACAAATTGTTGACTTCTTTCCTGAGTCCCAAACCTTATACCTCATCCCATTTTGATTTGAAAGTTGTCTCTCATTTCGGAAATTATATTATCTTTTGTTCCTCAAATAAATTATTGATGTCGTATTCCTTTGACCTTCCTATTTTTATTTGATTTCATATTTAAAACTTTAAACTCGTCATGATTATTTAAATCATACCCCGATGTTTACTTATGATTTTTTGATCAACAAAATATTTTAAATTTTCTAGATATGTTTACACTTTTATCTTTATATATTTAGCAATCATGCCTCGAATCTGATTTTGTCTTATGAAGTGAACCTAGAACATTTTATAACTTGGATTTTTTAGAGTGCATGATATATAGGATATATATGAGTTAAAATGTACAATGGTGATTAGTATCGAGGAACGCTTATGAATAATTTGACATAGAAGGTTAAAGGTTGTCAAAATTAGGCATAGAGATGCACTCTAGGAAGGTGCATGATGAATTAACTATAAAGGATAATCGAAACAAGAAAGATTGGACTTAAAATGTAAATAATTGAGGATGACGAATTTTTTTGGAAGGATTGGTTGGAAAGATGTAATAAGATTTATTTTTGAGAAGGATGTGAGCTTAAATCATGATTTCATAGAGAGATCGAGATCAAACCGGAAAATGAAGATATATACATGATAGCCTAAAATCACAGTAATGATCATCTAGGAGAAAGAAATGGTAAAACTTTTTGGATGGTGACAAATCAGAATATTGAAACGTGGTGTAGGATTTTAGATATGATATTTGGCATCAAGGTTTGACATTGAAGAATTAAAGACTAGGAGTATCAAATCATAGAATTAAATTGAATATATTCGCAAGTTGGGAGAAATGCATATTGCATGAATATGGGATGTGTTCAAGATTGAAAATAGAAGACAAAATTTTTAGGGTGATTGGCAATTTAGGAATGGAATCGGGAATTTAGTAATCATGGAGTATTATTTCTAAAGGAGGGAAGAATGTAAATTAAAACAGTGGATAAAATTGAAGATTATATAGCATTAGATGAGTTTCGGGATTGTTAACCCACTTGGGCACAAGACTGTTAAGGAAGATGTCCAAACTGATTTCAGGCATGATTGCATGATTAAATCCCTGACCCTGCCCTTAAATTTCGAGGACGAAATTTTCTAAGGAGGGAAGATTGTGAAACCCATAATTATGTAATTATTAATATTAATGTTTTAGTAGTGTTATTCGTATTTTTTATATTATTATTATTATTATTATTATTATTATTATTATTATTAAATATTTGTGAGTGCAAAAGATTTCGAAAAAATAATAATAACAAGGATCTTTGATTTCGGACCCAGACCCGAGTCCGAGCCCAGACCCAGGCCTGAGCCTAACCCAATCTTTTTCCCATTTTCTTAATTCTGAATTTGGAATTGGTTATTAATAAAATAAAAAATAATAATATTTAGTCAGCTGGTCCCGTAGGACCAGCACCCCAACTCACATTTGATTCTTCCTCCCATTCCTACTTTTCCTCCCCAACTCCTCTCTACCACACACGCAAGCACCCCATGTCCCCTTCTCTCCAACGTTCAAACCCACACCTCCCCTTTAATTACTCCCCTCTTTTCCATCTCCCCAACTCCCAGGAGACTATTAACTACCAATCTCACCATCTCTCTTCCATAACACTCTCTTTCACTCCTCTCAATTAATTCTCACCAACTCTTTGGAGCAGCTCCTCCAAACCCTCTTCACAAACCCCCAAGCCGAGCTCCACCCGACCACTGGAGCCCCTCGCAACAGTGCGCCGCCCTTGCGCGCGCGAGCCCCGCTCCCCTGTCCCTTGCGGCCGAGCCGCCCTAGCCCCTCCGGCGACCCTGTCGGCCGCCCGCAGCCCTTGCGCGGCGTTCCCCGACCGCCTCCGCGAGCGCCCCCGAAGCCCGGCGCCGTTGGCTGCCACCCCGCGGCCATCTCCGCCGACCAGCGCCGAGCTTCCCTCGCGCGCACGCCCCGCTTCTGGCCAGCGCCTTCCCGGCCGACCACACTCCCCTCGCGCTTCCCTCGGCAACTACTCTTGTGTGTTCTGGCTCGCTGCCATTTGGCGAGTCTTCACTGTTGGTTCTGTCGTGCCGTAATTTCTGGTTTCTTCGGTATTCTTCGACGTTACTGCGGATTCAGCATGGTTTTCGGGAATACGTCGCTGATTTGGAGCTCTTTTCTTTCTATTTATCATCTGAGAGCTCTAGCCGAGCAATCCGAGGTATAACCCCCTGTCCCGCTATTTTTTTTATTATTGTCGATGATGAAATGGTCCTCGGTTCCCTTTGGGAATTCGGTATTAGCGACGTCGTAATTTTTGGGACTTTCGGAAAGGTCCCGTGAATTGTTTTGAATTCCCGGAATATTTCGGGAATTGATTTTTAGTCTGTGTTGGCTTTTCGGATTTTTTCGGGAACGTTCTGTGATTTGTGGATTTAGAATCGGACTTCCGAAATTATTTCGGGTCGTCCCGATTATTCTGTGGATTGGTTGTGGACTTTAAATATATATAAAATGCGGGTTTTTCCCTGGTTTGGGACTTGCAGGAATTATCGGCGCCATTTTCCCAGTTTTTGGGTTGACCAAAAACAGAGGAGATGCTGCCCGATTTTTCCGTAAATCCTGAATTATTTTCAAAATGAATTTAAAATGATTTTCGGAATTTATTCGATATTTGATTTTTGGTGACGACCGTATCGGTCAATGGACCCGGCTAAGTGCAAACGATACCGGCCCCGCCCGGACGTTGAGGCAATTAGTCAGATGAGGATCAGACCATTATCTGAGACTTACTATTTATCCTTATTTTTATTATTCATTTTCTGTTTAAATTCTATTTAATTTCTATTTCAGTTTAGGACTAACGACAGTTTATCTTATTTCAATTTATGTAAATAAATTGTAATGGGCATAAGCCCAGCTGGCTGGTCTGTAACTGTAATAGCTTAGATTTCCTGTCTTTTCTGGTTTTTCGTGTTTTTATTATTTAACGATTAAAATGATTAAAAAGTATTTTTCGTATAAAATTAATTATTATTTTCTCACTTAAATTGACAAGTTTATTAATAATTAAAAATCACGTGTTTTCTCACTAAAATAAGAGAATTAGTTTTATATTTATATTTATATAAAATTACCAAGTTTTTATAAATAATCTGGCAACGACGAGTTTTTCCCGAACTCAAAAGTTAAATAATCGTTTTCCCTCGTATTAAATCAACGCACTTAATAATCGTGTTTTTCTGTGTTTAGTTAATTAAATAATTAAAATTTGGACTAGGACGCAAATAGAGAATACAACTAGCATAGCTAAGTTGGTTGACCTAAAAACTGAGTTTATCTCTCGAATGTAGGAATTCGAGGACAACTCTAAATTTCCCGTCTCGGAGTCGTCCACCTCTCCAGTCATTTTCCTGAGGCAAGTATAGTTTATGTAGTTAGTTACAGTTATTTATTTAATCGTTTTACTGCATGTCTAAACCACGACTCAAACACGAAACTCTCACCGAGAGTACTGGACTGTAACTACTGGGGACTGGGGAATAGCGTAATGATTATGACCACTACTGTAACAAAACCCATTATCCCTCCTGTAACAAACCCAAGCCGGTCATATGTCATTACCTGTTCAAATCACTGTTTTATACTGTAACAAACGTGTTTTAAAACTGTTTAGAACTGCATGATTCTATTTCTTATTTAACTGCTTAATTAGCATGAATTGTACTTTGCTCCTTCCTGACTGGAGATATATTTTTAGGCGATGTTGAGGATGCTGAGCTGTGTTACAACAGCTATTACGACCCTGTGTTGTACCAGTTGTGCTGCCAGAGTCCCCGCGGAGGACGATGGAACTGAGGCTGATAGATAGATTTTCCCTGTTTCTGCATTTTGTTTATTTCAAATCTGTATTTCCTTTCAGAACAGTTTCATTTTGTATTTAATTTCAGTTTAATAAAGTTTATTTCGAAGTTAAGTTGTGACAAATAGTTGTGTTGTTGTATGGTTACCTGCTACTGAACAGCTTACTGCCGCCGTCTCAACAACGGTGCAGGCTGGGCATGATCCGACTAGACCCAGATTATTGGGATTGGGTCGTGACAAAAACAATCGAACAAATCAACTTAATGAACTCATCGAAACATATTTCTTCTTGTGTAACTCTAACTACGACTCAGATAACTTTTCATCCTTTCTCAATAAGTACAAGGTCACTTACGCCCTAAACATACCCATCGAATAACTTATACCACTTGTAACACCCCAGTCCCAAAATACATAGGAATACATATACATGCCAACTACGTATCAAGTGGAATCCAACCCAGCTCGAATACATATAAGTTGTCTTGGTTTTCTAAATCTATCTATACATTCAACTAGCATATATCTATCTCAATCCACAGAACAAGAAATAACAAGAATGAACAATATGTGTTATGGTCTGCAGCCCAATAACATATACGTTCGATTAGACCCGAAGAACAATATGGGTCTATAAATTAGGCTAAAAAGCATAATATAAGTAAGGGATAAAATATAAAATTATGATAAATACCTGAATCGAAAATAGCAAGAGCTCCATGGTCAGCGATCTATCTCTGCATAACCAACTACCTGGAGCGATCACAGGTCCTCAGGGGACATAGCAAGATACATAATATACATACCAAATGTAACAATAAATTATATATATTGAAAGACAGGAAAATAGACACGAAAGAATAACTAAGACATAAGAATACTGAAATAGTGGCATGCTATAGAGAAGCGTAATACTAGACGTGGCTAACAAATAAACAAAATCAATCCTATATAGTGTAGTCCAATGTAAGAGACTCCCAATATATGGTATATCTCAATTGTAGTTCAATACAAGTAGCTCCCAATTGAGAATGCTCAATTTAGCCAATCTTAGTATCAATCTCCTCTCCTAAGAGAAAACAACGACAACTCAAGTCAAGTCCAACTCATGTCCAAGTCAATTCAAGTCCAGGTCAATCATGTCAAGGGAACGTAGCATAGGAATACCCAATTCTATGACAGAACACATGTGAATACGAAGAAAACCAATATAACAAGCAATGGAAAATATTTTACGTGCATGTAAGACGAGAAAAGAAAGCAAGCAACATGAAGATGACAAATATAATAAAATAAAATAGAGAACATGCATATACAATAAAAGGCACAAGTTGGCAAGGTACCTGCCTGTATCCCCCAAGTGCACGTACAACGGTCCAACTCCGGTATCCTCGGCCACACCATCACGTACTCCTAGAATAAATATGCCACTACCAATCAATGACATATCTATGTCAAACACACACTATAAATACAATCATAATATATATAGCCACGACTCGACATATTCTAACTATACTAGTACCATACCATATATAGCAACATCTGATATACTTAGTATCAAGTCACTACGATAAAAATAATTTTTTTATAAAATAAAAATATGATATTTAAGTATGGTATATTTACTAAAAAAATTTATAAACAAGTTTTAACTATAATATGTTCAATAAAACAAGTCTCTAATTATTATATCAAACTTCATTATCACCAATTTGTCGATCCGAGTGGACCGAAAAGTAAATAAAAAATATAAGTTTTTAGTTCTGAAATAAATGATAAAAATAATGAAAAAAATATAATTTTATATCAGAAATTGCATGACATGTATTATAGAAAAAAAATAACAAAATTTAGAGCAGAAAATAATACTAGTTATTTAGTCACAACTCTATAGATAACAGGCTACTCCAATAAAATAAAATTTTTATATAATAAAAATATATTTATTAATTCTGGAAATATATAAAAAAATAATTTAGAATATAATTTATATCTAATTTTTACCATAAAATGCGATAACTAGTTATCAAGAACAACTAGCCGCCCAAAGTTACAATTTTTCGGGTTATTCGGAAAGATATATTTATACAAAAATATTAATTTTATATTCTAAAATAATATATTTAAAATATTAAATATGAGTTTTGATGATTTTAAACATCAAAATTTATATAACAATTGGTTGCACAACAACGGACACAACAAACTACGAGATCAAGGGATTTCTAGGTTCATACGTTCACACGATAAATATGGTTGAACCAATATATGAAAAACACAAATATAAAAATGAGCATTATGGATGATAGAGGTGGACGTTAGAATAATTACTAATATTTCTTTTGAGGTCAAAGGGCTTCACAAGTCGCCGAAAACTCGCACGCAACAAACTAGGTTCAACCTAGACACATTCGTACAAAGGGCGCCACGGGCAAACCATGTGGAACTATGTGGATGGCCAATTGAAGATGGAAGTAGACACGTAGGGCTAAAAGTTAGTTTTGGTTTCACAGCAACGTAAAATAAAAGTACATGAAATACAGCGTCAAAGTGAACAAACTTGGGTTCGAAATGTTCATTACGGTTGGGAATAACCTTCATGTTCGGCCCTTAAACGACCAAACGAGTAGACGAGACACCTACGAGACTTGATAGGGTTGAAGAGAGGTCTCTTAGGGTCATCGTGGAGGTGGTGGCACAACAAATGAAGGTCGAAAAGGGAGGGTGGCTAGGGTTTAATTGGTGTTGTCGGGTTTATATAGGAGGGGTGGTCTGATTTGGCCTCTTAGTAGGGAAAGTGGCCAGCCATATATGATCCTAATTATAAGGATTTAATGTTAGGTATGTTAGGGTTTGGGTAGAGAAGGTATTAGAAAAGTTTGGTTGATTTTGGTGGTCAAACCTTTAAGCTATTCAAAGGTACACTCTAAAACATTTAAATGAGTTTCCTAATTTGGAAATCAAATCTTTGGTTGTGTTTAATCCAATATGGCTGTACAAAATCATATAAAATCTATCTAAATTAAACCTAATAGGTTATGGCAACCTAGTATATGTTGTACCAAGGCTAGTTTTGGACCGGTATGATTTATTGAACCGAAATAGGCTCCAAAAAATCTAATAATTGGGTCTTCTGTGCCATTTAAAAATAAATAGCACATGAAAACTCAATTGAAATGGAAAGTACATTGAATTTTACGGTGAAGACTAAAATGACCATTTTTATCCTAAAGTTGTGCAAGAAAAATGTCGTATAAGGGAATATGTTTGAATGGGGAGACGATATGCCAACATGAAGGTGGACTCGTCTAGAACACGAATATGAAATTTATTTCATGGAATTGGCTAATGTTATGCTTCAAATATAAGATCTACGACAAAGTGCCTGTATTGTCAAAATTAAAAATAAAATATAGTTTAAATTTTTTTCAAAAATCAGAGGGCTTACAATCTACCCACCTTAAAAAAATTTTGTTCTCAAAATTAGACATGCAATAAATATAATAATCCATATAATAATGCTAAAATAATCAATGGCTATGATCCTCATTCCCGACAGTGCTGGCCTCGAAACTTCTGCTAACCTTCATCTTGACGATTTCAACACCGCATAACCTGATGCTGGTTCGATCCGCACTTAAGGCATCCCCCTAACTTCTTCCCAATCCTTCTGATCATGTCCCTTTTTGACATAAAAGTGACAGGTCGGAAGATCCTTTGTCTGGTATATGACGACCCTCTGCTGAAGATGTACTTCCGGATGTCTGGTCGATCCTCCATGTTGTCCTCAAAATTACCTAAAGGCAATCAAGGGCCTTCTAAGTTTGCATAAGCTACCAAGATCTAAGTTTGCATAAGCTATCAAGATCTAACGTACACTCGGTTCTAGGTCCATCCTAACTTATGTGATGATAGCAACAAAATCAGTTATTAGAAACGGTACAAATCCCCATAAGGAATACAAAACTTTGGGTATTATAAACTGCAATCAAGGGCCTTCTAAGGAGTCCTAAATACCATCATGGTGCTATTGGTTAATGACTCTGTAAGAAAAATTATTACTAATTCAACACTCTTCTTACATGGGTTAGGTCTTCAGAAAAAAAAAAAGAAAATCAATATTCTACTTCTTCTAACTATCAACAAGCTACACAATTCTTACAAGTACACTTTGTCATTTATACCTATCTACCAGGTAAAGGTCAAGGCTGAGCTAAACAGTTACACACACCTACCATTCAATCTTCTAGTCCTTGTCTTTTATAGGTCATTTCAAGGCTAGTCTCACTATTTAGAGATGATTATCTAGTCTGCCACAAACCTTCCTACTCTATCTAATGCTCCTAGGTCATAAATTATTATGATATTATCACTCGATAATAATCCCTCTAGTATTTCTATTCACGGTTCTATTTTTAGACAAGGGTAGCATGGATTAGTCTAGTGGTCTTAGGACCTCTCATTAGGGTTAAATCCTATAATGTACTATATTCTAACTTTCATCTTATAAGAATATCAATAAAATTCTACACACTTAGTTATTTACCTAGTCCTATCAAGCATGGATTCACTACAACAAAAAGACCTATTAATGACGCTCGACAAGGAGTTTTAATGACGGCTGATACATAAGCGTTATCAAGTTGAAAAATACCTTTTTCTATGACGGTTTGGGCTAATTCTGGGCTTTTTATAACGTTTATAAAACAAAGCGTTATTAAGAGTTTAGAGCGGTGGCAAACTTGTAATAAACTTTCTGTAATATATTCCATCCCCCCTCCGATTTTACTCAGAAGAAGTCTCATTCTCCTTGCTCTCCTTCTGCTCCCTCTTCCCTCCTCTCCCCAAACCCTAAAATTTCCCATCTCCTCCTTTCAATCTCCCACAAACCCTAACTCTAGGTCTCACTCTAAACCCTAGCTCTAGGTCTCACTCTAAGCCCTAAGCCCCCAACCCCTCCTCCCACGAACCCTAAGCTCCCAACCCCTCGCTCGTCGACGGAAGCGACGGTGGCGGGAACGATATGGTGGGTCGAGGTCGTCCAGGCGTTGTGGCTTCGGGTTCAGAAGATCGGGGAGGTCGGTGCTCATGATGAGC
>JANAVB010002165.1:55000-66956 GCA_029216955.1 Iris pallida | reverse complement strand
CATAGATTTGGTCCACAAAAAAGTCTATAATTATTCTAAGATGCCATATCAATAATATTGATATTATTATTTATATACAATAAAGTTTAGGAACCATTAATTTATACCATTTAAAGTAAGATACGAGGTATACTCTCGAAATATGTCGACGGACGTCTTGCACACACTACATGCCTACATGGGCTGGAGCTTGGTTTGGGTCAATCCGGACTAGCTGGGTACAACCGGGTGTCCTAGAAGTCAAATATATTATAATAAATAATTAACACGTCTTTAGAGGCTAAGTCGTAACTTGGCCTAGTTTTCCTAGTTAGGACACACTTATGGCTTGGCATTCTCCTACCATGGCTAAACACTAGTCAAAGCACGCGATTGGTCTATCCGTGCCATGATTCTTGGTCATCTTGTACTCAAATTTCTAACCATGACTAAGTCATCTACCGTAATATTAATTATTTATAAAATTCTAAAAATAACCATTTAATTCAATAAATAATAAAAAATATTATCAAAATTCTGGAAGAGGAGTTACAAATCTACCCACCTTAAAAATAATTTCGTCCTGGAAATTCTAATTCATAACTATTCCTAAAAGTTCAAAAAGAAAGTCTACCTTAACCTTAATCTCCTTGAATTTTAATTCCTCAAAAATAGTTTATATCCTTCTCCTAGCTATTTTGTAATTACGAAACCTCGAGAACTTCTACCCACCTTTGGTCATACTACTCCGTCAAAGGTATGTCACTAAAACTATATAACCCTCCATGTAGTTGCTAGAATCATTACCCATAGTTATCTAAGACATATGGCATCTATAATCCCCCCATATCTATCAAACAACCAAAAGTTAATAATCAAGCAATATTATACTATATTTAAGAATTTCTGATAAATTCTAGAAAGTACGATCATTCGTTACCCCGAAATAGGAAGAGACGAGAATCAATGGCACGGAGGGCAAGGGAGAATAATCGAGAACGAATACGAAGTTTCAAAGATGGTAGAGAAATTTCTAAGAGAATTTTCAAGGCAGAGTAGATTGATTTCTAAGGGTTTAGTCATATTCGCAGGCTTGTATCAGTACGTATGTAACGATACGATATGCTCTGACCTGTATGGGCCACCAAAAAACTTGTCAGGATCCACACCCACTTTTTGGGATGTAAGTGCGTAGCAAGCTAGCTACATATCAAGCGGACTCCAACCCGACTCGAATACGTATAAGCTTTCAAGAGCATGGTATCATGTCTAATATGGTAATCTAAACTATATCTCAATCCACGAGATATATATAAATCAAGAATGAACAAGTATGGTTCATGGTCTGTAGCCCAATAGCATATTGTCCGACTAGACTCCAAAAATAATATGAGTATATGAAACTATGCTAACAAGCAGGATATATCATAGAGCACGAGAAGATAATAAAGCAATATCACTAGCAACATACCTGAATCATGCAGATGTAATCGACTACCACATGCTCAGCTAACTAACTCCGTGCAATCAACTACCTGAAGAGATCATTAGGTCCTCAGGGGACTAGCAAGATACATAAAACATGCCTATCTAACAGTTTATCATACATAAGAAATAACCAAGAACGAGACAGAATCTAACAAGTACTATGAACACGGACACGAGAACAAGTACTCATAAATGATTTGCTAGCAAGAAAACACGAACTATCTACGTGTGTTAAAATCCTTTTCTATATGAGAACGGCTAAGGGGTAAATACGGCACCCTGCACGTGTCGTGTGCAGCTGCTATCAGTCAAGAATAGATATTTTGGAGATATTTCTGGGTAGTCCATATGTCTACTATGATATTTCTCGCCCAGCTAGTACTCATGGAATCAAGTCGCAAGCATGGTAATCATGTAAATACAGTCAAGAAGTATAAACAAATCCATGATACTAATCTCCGTGTGTCAAGCGTGTCAACAAGCAAAAGAGGCATGACAACCAATCAACTCTAGAAAACTAAATGATAACATATAACTAAAGGAGAAGTAATATAAGCATGAAATAACTGTAAAGAGAGGCAAGGTATACTTCCCTGGTGGTAGCACGAAGAACCAACAATATACTGTCAACTGATAAGCCATAAAGTCCAAATCTCACAATTGTCTCCGAAAGCTGAAATAGATATTACCAAAGTTTTCAGAATAGTCAAATTAGCTAGGATTTCCTCTCCTTAAGTCCAATTTTGGACACAGGGGCAAAATAGTAATTTTGGGTCAAAATGATATCCTCCGTTGGACCCACTTCACACCGAAAGTGTGCCAGAGTCAAGTCTCTAAAGTCATCAAACTATATGTCTACAGATTTTTTTGATGATACGAACCCAACCGTATGTCCAAAGTTGGATTTCGGCAGGACGTACATAAAATCGCCCGTTGAATCGGATCGTGGGGCCCACAAATTGGCGATCCGACCAACTGTCTCAAAATTAGACCAACTTGGCATACAGAAAATGATACGGTCCTGTTGGCGCAGGTTTCGTCTCGATCTGACGAACGTGCACAAAATAATTGGGAAATTTGCAAAGAGGCCGATACAGTAAATTTTGACGGATATGCATCAAATTCGTCGCGGACACACAACCTATTTTAATTCATTTAAAGCCCACATCCATGAAGTCGATACGCACTTTCGATGCTTTTGGTTCGTGAGTACGTCGCCCGGTTTGGCAGGGCGCACGTCGTACTAGAGGGTTTTTCTAGAAGTTTACTATTTTTGAAAATAGTTTTTCCTGATTTTTAAACTGATTTAATTTACTGTTTAATCAACTAGAATTAAATCTACCCATAGGGTTCTAATCTTGTATATGTAGTCTACAAAGCTATTCAAACAGATTTTGAAAACTCTCCTTGATTTGGCATAAAATTGCCTTACAAGTTGGGTTGTATGACTAATTCCTGTCATATGTTTGAACAGGTTTTCGATAAAGTTTTCATTGAATTTTGGGCAATATATTTGTTTATAACAAAATCTATTTACTGGGATATAAACTTGGTTATATTAGCTTTCCGTAGAAGTTTACGGATCGTGAAATGATGGAGTATTGAGGGAGTAATCTTACCGCGAAGTGAGGGGCATTGGGGCTCAGCTGCTGTCGTTCCTTTGTTGTACTGTCCGCGCCGTGCTGTAAACCCCCATAATTTATAATTGATTTTTATAAATTAAATAATTTTTTGTTATGTATTTCATTAGTTATGGATTTATTTACTACTAAGTTATTAGTATAATTAAAGTATGTGTATATACATATATATATATGTGCATGTTATATTTCTATTAAATAAGGAATATAATAGTTCTAGGATTTTTAGGAATTTATTGGTAAATTTTTTTGAGAATTTATTTATAGCTTAAAATAATATATAAATTATTTATAGCTTGATATAGATATATATATATATATATATATATACATATAAGTAGTGGTGATTGTGTTTAAAAAAATAATAATAATAAATATAATAATTGGTGGGGCCCGGCTCAACCCCAACAAGGGGGCGGGCCCACAACAGCAAGAGGTGAGCACAGCCGCTCACTTTAAGTGAGCGAGCCCACACAGCAGCAGAGCAAAAGAAACCCCCCCGGCGCGAGTGAATCCGTGGAATAGTGGAAATCGGGTTAATCCAAAACCCATTAGTATTAGGGTTGAGAGTAACTTGATATATATATATCTTCTTGCACAAACCTCGAAACCCTAAACTTCAAAACAAAGTTGAGGCTGATCATATACTCTTCGCCTACGACTTCATTTCACCAGCGACGGAGCTTTGTGCGCGACGAACGGAGCATCAGAAGTCAGCCCCGCGTCACCCACGGAGCAGTTTTTCCACTCAAGGTACCCTACTTCTCTACGATGTAACTTTTTACTCGTAGCACCGATTTTGATCCGTAAGATTTTCTGGAAAGTAGACTTGACCCTCTCCGAGATCATCTAGATGGATTTTGAAACAACCCATCGACTTGCTCGAAAAATTGAGACGAAGTTGAAGGAAAACCTGTTTTCCGAAACGCTAAAAAATTATTTTAAAAACGATAACTTGTCGGCCAATTTTCTTGCTGTACAGTAAAGTACTATAGGAACTAATTAACAAATGTGTAGACAACATAACCACGATTAAAATGCAACCTTTAATCCGTATTTATTTCTGTGCAAGAATCAAATCCTGTTAAACTTGTGTGAAAAACTATTTTCTAAATAGTAAATTTTAGAAAATTTTCTTCGATACGACGTGCGCCCCCAAACCGGGCGACGTGGTCGCACTATACACATCAAAAGGACGTATGGACGTTGCGAACGTGTGGGAACTGACGGAACTCAGTTTCGTTGCGTGTGCGCGACGAAATCAACATGTATCCGTCGAGATACCCCCGTATCGGCATTTTACAAACTTGCCCATAACTTTGTATACAGTCGTCGATTCGAGACGAAACTTGGGCCAACAGGTCCGGATCGAAATTTGGTCCTGTATGCCAAGTTTGGTTCGATTCTGAGAAGGTCGAATCGGAACCCATTTTGGTGGGCCCGCACCCACTCAAACGGGCAATTTTGTGCACGGCTCATCGAAATCCAAAACTGGACAAACCATTGAGTTCCTCTCCTCAAACTGAAACCGTAGACATGTAGTTTGACGACTTTAGAGACCATAGACTTTGGCACACGTTTCGGTGCAAAGCGGGTCCAACGGCGGACATCGTTTTGATCCAAATTAAGATTTTGCCCCTGATCCAAAATTTGACTTTTGGACAATCGTTTCCTTGGTATATCTTTTACACCGAGTGCATTTTTGATGTTTGTTTCAGCGTCCGAAGTTGTTTGGAGATTGTGACGTTTCTTGGCTGACATTGTGATTACTTGGACTTGTCACTTTGCACCATCAGGCAAGATACCTTGTCACCTTACTCTGTGAATATTATATTTCTTATTTTTAGTTGTTATTTTTAGCATTTCTTATTTCTTGATATTTAAACGGTGCGTCCAAGTCACACTTGGGTGCAAGCGACTCTATCGTCGTTTTTCTCGCCTTATTTATTTCTCTTACATTGACTTAGTCTAGTGACCACCCGTTGATGTTGAGGTATTGGTATATCTCATACGGCCTTGACACTTATTGTATCACGTGATGTGAGTCACATGTAGGACACGTACCCGCGTAGTCGGCTGGCCACCGATACGTATGGAGCGTGCGACGGATAGGAGTAACTGCCAATAGTATTGCATGTTAGAAGACTTGGCGGTTACTAGAGGTTCATATCAGTCATGGAGATGATGATACTAGGCATTGTGTGGAGAGAACAATAACTGACGTATGGGCTTCTTTGCACTTCCCTGATTACCTGTGCGCTCCTCCGGAGATGCAGGCTCCAGGCGCCCTCTGACGTTTTCCATAGCGTTATGGACGTAGCCCCTTGCACATATTGCCCTCTGACGCTTCCTGAGCGTTATGGACGTAGGCTCCTGGTGCCCTCTATGGGAACTATGCCGATCCCATTTACAGCCAGGGCTTATGCGTCGAAGGATTGTATCTCAACTGCATATTCACAGTAGAATGGTCAGTAACCCGATTGCATGCATACCTTTTTCTCTTATTATATTATCACAGTTTATATGGCATGGTGTTTTCTCGTATCTTGCTATGTCCCCTGAGGACCTGGTTATCTCTCCAGGTTTAGACGATTTTCCACAGGAGTACGGAACGGCATTGGATCTATCCTACATCGATGACGAGGCAGTCACTACTGATCTCTAGCCTATTCTATATTTGAGACATTAGTGGACATTATTTTACATCTCTTTCATTTCTATTTTTGCGAAGGTTGGACTCCGATCTTGTGAGACTATTTTCAGCTGTTTAGGAGTATGTTCACCCGGCTATCTTTTGATACTCTTATTTATTTATTTGGACTTCATTATCTTCTGTGTTGAGCTATGATGAGATTAGATATGTTATTCTCCTGTGGTTATTTTATTTACAGCTTATGTGCATATATGAGGATTCTATATATTGGAGTATTCTTCGTATATTTGCAGCTGGCATGTTCACTTACTCGGTCCTACGTATTTTGGGACTGGGGCGTTACATATTTTTGTGGTGGCCCATGCAGGTCAACGTTAATATTGTTGGGTTACATGACTGTGCCCAACAAGCCTGCATATAGGAATAGGAATATTTCATCCAGAACTACTACTACCTCTTGACTTCCAATCTTTTTGAAACTTCTTGATTATTCGAATTATCCCATATCTAATCTTTCCTAATATAACTAATCTTCCTCGTGCCAACATATGCATTTAAGGAGCGGACGTACTTCTGCTTTGGCCCTCACATCTGGTGAAGAGGCTACTCCAGAGGAACAGAATCCTCCCATGACTCCAGCGACAACCATACCAGCCAGGACTGTCGCAGCCTACTACGACACCGACGACGGAGTACCCAGAGATCGCAGCACCCCCAGGTAGCCAGGCTGGGCAGACCACTACCATGCCACCAGAAGGGAATGTACCTCTGCCTCCACCACCACCATTCCCTCAGCAGTTTCCTCCACAGTCGGGACCTCAGATGCCTCCACCACCGACTGATGGGAGCCCTACTTCTCAGTTTATGTATACCATGATGCAGGCTCAGTGGCAGCAGACTGAGCTGATGAGACAGACGATGATGGCAGCCATGGCTAGACCTCCACCACCACCACCGGTACCAGCACCAGTACAGGCTCTGCATCCTTATGAAGGCTCTATCAAGAATTTCATAGATATGAACCCCAAGGCCTTTAGAGGAACAGAGAAGCCATTAGAGGGTCACATGGCTTATTAGTACCGAAAGCTACTGAAGGATTCCAGTTGCCAGCCCGAGATTGGATGACAGCAGTGGACCTGCTGTTAGAAGACAATGCTCACCACTGGTGGAAGTCGGAAGAGAGATGACTAGGCAATGGAATCACCTGGAAGCAGTTCTATGATGCATTTTATGAAAGATTCTTCCCTATTCATGTTCGAGATGGTCTCTATGACGAGTTCATTCATCTGAAGCAAGGGAATATGACAGTTGATGAGTATGACTCAGAGTTCAATCGCCTGAGTCGATTTGGTGTAGGATTGATTCCGACGGAGTTAGAGAAGGCGAAAGATTTTACCAGGGACTTGCACCAGAGCTCAAGTCTTATACGACTACTCAGTCTCAAGTCTCCCATTCAGCTGTCTTGGAAGAGGCTCGTGCTCAGGAGATTCTTCGCAAGGAACAGCAGCAGACATCGAGGCATCATACACCAGCAGTTACACCAGCTCGGGCTACTCAGAGTGGACCTATTAGGAGGGCCACGGACAGTTTCAGCAGAGGCCCACACCTTATCAGAAGCCCGTTTGCCATTACTGCAGAAAACAAGGACATCTCCAGAACGACTACAGGACTCGCCTTGGATTATCTTGAGATGTGATCCAATCAGCACATGCTCAAGGACTGTCCGGAGCAACAGGCGATAGTACAAGCTCGGCAGAACTCGAGGCCCACAGCCCCCGCTCTTCCAGCACCCCGCCCGTAGCAGGAGCGCCTCGTCCACCATTGCCTCCCCAAGGCGTACAGTACAACAAGGCCAGAGCTCAGGGCCCAGGACAGAATTATGGGCAGGTATTCTCACTTGCTGTTGAGGATATAGAGGCAGAGGCGGAAGTTATAGCAGGTATGGTTTTAGTTGCATCTTTTCCTGCCACAAGACACAGCATTCCCATCACCCCCTTAGATGAAATGTTAAAATCATCACTAGAGGAGGAGTTGTACCTGTTAGTGTGTTTGTAGACTTTGCCCTTAGTGATAAATGGCAGAGAGATAATGGCACGACTTCTTGTATTTCCTATGCGACATTGATGTGGTTCTTGGAATGGACTGGTTGAGCCAGCATTTCGCTCTCATAGACTGCCATAGGAGCAGTATTATCTTTAGACCACCGAATGCGACAGAGTTCGAGTTCACCAAAGAAGACGGAGATAGTTGTGATGTACCCGCCTCGGGGACTCATATGATGATCTATGACACCCTTCAGCACCCTATCATCATCGAGTTCGAGGATGTATTCCCCGAGAATTGCCAGGACTACCACCTGACCGAGATATTGAGTTTCTATTGAGCTTATTCCCAGAGCCGAGCCTATTTCATCTCGAGTATATCGTCTGGCACCCAAGAAGTTGGTAGAGATGAAGTCGCAGATTGATGACTTATTAGAGAAGGATTTATTCGTGGTAGTGCATCAGCATGGAGAGCACCCGTTCTTTTTGTGCCTAAGAAAGACGAGACAGTGCGCATGTACATCGACTACAGAGCATTGAATACAGTGACGGTGAAGAACAAGTATCCTTTGCCGCGTATAGACGATATATTCGATCAACTGAGTGGAGCAAAAGTATTCTCCAAGATTGACTTATGATCAGGCTATCACCAATTGAAGGTTCGGAAGGAAGACATTGCAAAGACGGCCTTTCGATCGAGGTATGGACACTACGAGTTCTTGGTCATGTCTTTCGGTTTGACCAATGCTCCCGCAGTTTTCATGAATTTAATGAGCACGATCTTTCACCAGTACTTGGACAAATTTGTAGTAGTCTTCATAGACGATATCTTGATTTACTCCAAGAGTCAAGAGGAGCATGAGCAGCATCTACGGATAGTTTTGGGAACGTTGAGGAATGAGAGACTCTTTGCGAAGCTTAGCAAGTGTGATTTCTTTCTCAAGGAGGTATTATTTCTTGGTCATATTGTTACGGGTGATGGTATATCAGTGGACCCTGAGAAGATCACAGCAGTCGAATCATGGCCCGCTCCCACATCAGCTTCTGAAGTGAGAAGTTTTCTTGGACTTGCGGGTTACTACCGACGGTTCGTAGAAGATTTCTCTCAAATAGCGGGCCTATGATTCGATTAACTTGCAAGGATCAGGAGTTTGTATGGACAGACGAGTGTCAAGCCGCTTTTGACGAGTTGAAGAAGCGATTGACCACAGCACCGATCTTGACACTACTATCGGCCCAGGAGGATTTGTGATCTACAGTGATGCATCCGGGAAAGGAATTAGGATGTGTATTAATGCAGCATGGTCGGGTAGTAGCATATGCATCACGATAGTTGAGAATGCATGAGAAGAATTATCCGACTCACGATCTAGAGCTCACAGAGGTTATCTTTGCTTTGAAGCTATGGAGACACTACTTGTACGGCAAGAAGGTTGATATCTACACTGATCATAAGAGGCTCAAGTACGTGTTCACACAAAAAGAGTTGAATATGCGACAACGACGTTGGTTAGAGTTGATGAAGGATTATGAGATCGAGCTTTATTATCATCCGGGCAAGGCTAATGTCGTGGCAGACGCATTGAGCCGCAAGCCCATGGCACACTTTTTGACCACACAGAAGGAGTTGATTAGAGACTTGGAGCAGCTTGGTATTGAGATAGTATTGCCAGAAGCAGACGGCGTATTAGCCAACCTTCAAGTGCAATCATCATTGGTAGAGCACATCAAGGCAGCATTGCCCAATGATGCTAGATTTCGGCGTCTCAGAGAGAGGACTGAAGAAGGAGAGCAGACGGATTTGAGGATCCATCCCGATGGGACATTGCGATGTGGTGATCGTATTTATGTTCCCAATGGAGAGCTACGGTAGAAGCTGATGGCAGAGGCTCACAGTTCAACTTACTCTATTCATCTCGGAGGAACCAAGATGTATCGTGACTTACGACAGTATTATTGGTGGCATAGAATGAAGCGGGAGATAGCTCGTTTCGTTGCCAAGTGCTTGGTATGTCAACAAGTGAAGGCAGAGCACCAGAGGACGGCCGGATTATTACAGCCGCTACCCATTCCTGAGTGGAAGTGGGAGCACATTCTATGGATTTCGTCATGGTTTTCCTCGGAGTCCTAGGGGACGTGACGCAGTGTGGGTGATTGTTGATAGACTTACCAAGTCAGCCCATTTCTTACCTTTTAGAGTGGGCCAGTCGACAGAGGTATTGGCAGAGATATATATGGAGCAGATTGTGAGATTGCATGGTGTGCCTGTTAGTATTGTGTCGGACCGTGACTCGAGATTCATCTCGCACATTTGGAGAAGCATGCAAGAGAGTTTGGGCACCCGATTGAAGTTTAGCACATCATACCATCCACAGACAGACGGTCAGTCAGAGCGTACCATACATACACTAGAGGATATGTCGAGAGCATGCATGCTTGACTTTGGCGTTTCATGGAATGACCATCTTTATCTTGTTGAGTTTTCCTGCAATAATAGCTATCAAGCGAGCATTCAAATGGCTCCGTTTGAGGCATTGTATGGTAGGAAGTGTCGGTCTCCTGTTTGTTGGAGCGACATAGGAGAGCGACAACTATTGGGTCCCGAGTTGGTCCTGAGCACAGTGGAGACAGTGAAGAAGATTCAGGACCACCTGCGAGCAGCACAGGATCGTCAGAAGCAGTGGGCAGATAATCATCGTCGACCCTTGGAGTTCAAGGAGGGCGACCATATGTTCTTGAAGATATCCTCCACTAGAGGCACGATTCGATTCGGAGGACGTGGCAAGTTGAGTCTAAGGTACATCGGACCTTTCGATGTCTTGGAACGTGTTGGAGAGGTTGCCTACAGATTGGCCTTGCCACCGTCGCTAGAGGGAGTACATGACGTATTCTATGTATCACAGCTGAGGAGGTACGTGGCAGACAGCAATCATATGCTTGATCACTCCGCGATCACAGTTGGACCGAGTTTGTCGTACGAAGAGCAACCCGTAGGTATCCTCGATCGCCGAGTGAAGGTGTTGCGGAATCAATCTATTCCATTGGTTCGCGTGGCATGGAAGCATCACTCGCCACGGGAGTCTACCTGGGAGCGCGAGGACGACATCTGGAACCGCTACCCGCATTTGTTTGAAGACGAAGGTATGTCTTGCAGTTAAGCTTTTAAATTACTACTAATTTTATTGTATTGCATTCGATCCCCCGACCTTAGTTTAATTTCGAGGATGAAATTTTTTTTATGTTGGGTAGGATGTAAACCCCCATAATTTATAATTGATTTTTATAAATTACATTAATTTTGTTATGTATTTCATTAGTTATGGATTTATTTACTACTAAGTTACTAGTATAATTAAAGTATGTGTATATATACATTATTATATGTGTGCATGTTAATATTTCTATTAAATAAGGAATATAATGAGTTATATGATTTTTAGGAATTTATTGGTAAATTTTTTTGAGAATTTATTTATAGCTTAAAATAATATATAAATATCTTATAGCTTGATATATATATATATATATATATATATAATATATATATATAATATATATATATATATATATATATATATATATATATATCTATATATATATATATATACACATATAAGTAGTGGTGATTGTGTTTAAAAATAATAATAATACTATAAATATAATAATTGGTGGGGCCCGGCTCAACCCTAGCAAGGGGGCGGCCAGGCTTGGCCGAGGGAAGCTCAGGCCAAATGGTTGGCCTTTAGTGATTATATAAAAAAAAAAGCTGCTCACTTTAAGTGAGCGGGCCCACAGCAGCAGCAGAGCAAAAGAAACCCCCTCCCCCCCTCCCCCCCGCGCGCGCGTGAATCCGTGAAATAGTGGGAATCGGGTTAATCCAAAACCCATTAGTACTAGGGTTGAGACTAACTTGATATATATATATATATATATATATATATATATATATATATATATATATATATATTTTTATATATATATATATATATATATAATATTTTTTTTTTTTATATATATATATATATATATATCTTCTTGCACAAACCTCGAAACCCTAAACTTCCAAAACAAAAGTTAAGGCTGATCATATCTCTTCACCCACGACTTCGTTTCACCAGCGACGAAGCTTTGTGCGTGACGAACGGAGCATCGGA
>JANAVB010002165.1:0-50000 GCA_029216955.1 Iris pallida | reverse complement strand
CCGCTGATGAGCTATCTGGTGCGACAGATGCTGACACTCTCACTCCCCCTCAGTGTGCCTTGGCGCTATCCTTGGATCTTACGCCCGCCGTCCACTCCGCTCTTCGAGGCTGTCTATGGGTACGATTGCTAGGCGCCCTCACGGTGCCAACCCCCCCTCTCCTATGGCATCCTTCGTAGATAAACTTTGCCCTGACCGAAGTAACCCACCTCTATCGGCGCTCTTTGACGTCGTTCTAGAGGAGATTGAGCCCCCCTCCCCGTCAGAATCACAGCTCATTATGGTGCCGTTCTCCGAGTCCGAATTATCGTCCCTATCGACGACGTTCCCACACACCTCCGTACTCAAATTTTCTGCAGGCTGCCCTAAGTTGCCCTAGGTTCAGGAGTCGATTGCGAGCTGGGGCCTCACCACGACATATAGGGTGGTGCCGCTGGATCCGAAACACATCCTGCTGTATCTCTTATCCCCTAACGATCACACAAACGTTTGGTCTAGAGGCTCCGACATGATAGACAACCACCCTATGAAAATAATAAAATTATTTGTGGATTTCAACACCAGCATTGACTCAGCTGTCATTTCGACATGGGTGACCCTCCCAAATCTTCTTCTCATCTGTTTTATCCCAGCTGCGCTCAAACGTATCACCAATTCTTTCGACACGCTTGTAACATTTGCAGAAGAAACTCGTAATCTCTCCAAAGCGAATTATGCCAAACTATGTATAGAGCTCGATTTGAGTAAGACCCCCCTAATCATATCTAAATAGCGCTTGGCAACAAGATGCACACTCAGCGTTTCATATATGACAACAATATCATATTCTGCAACTATTTTCAGATGAGAGGCCACCTCAGAGAACACTGCTTCCGTTGAACTGAAAAGGAAACCAAATCGCAAGGTCGACTCGCAACCCCCGATCAGTAATAGCAATAAACTACCTATTCTACTTCCATCCAACTCCCATACTAGATTCGATGACAGTCAGAGAAAACCCACCTCCCAGACTTCTTTCCCTCAGATGAGAGCCGTTGTGCCTTACACAGACCCTGGCATTAACCTATCCAACAAATTTGAAACTTTAGTGGATTCGATCCAGGAAGCTGATCTAGAAGAAAGCACTGTCGGGACAAGGGTAGACCTAGATTCAAGTACAACCATCGTTAACTTTAACAGAGATATCATCAATGAGGTTGAGGTGGAGCGCCTGGAGGATGATGGCCCTTCGCAACCAAAGAGCACTCCAGACAACAATACTCTGAGCCCGAGATCTGCTGCCATTAGCGATGCTAGTATATCGGCCGATACCTTGGCTAATTTAGGCCAAGGACCGGTGAGCAGGATGCAACAACCGAACGAGGCCGACTTCACCAACATGAACAGCTTCTTCAGAGCTCTAGCCGAAATAGAGGGAGAGGTATACATGTTGTAAAACCCCAAAATTTTCTACTATTTTTTAAAAATAAATTTGGTAATGATTGTTTTTTTAGTATTGTACGTCGCGCGCGAAAATTCATTTTTTGAGTTTGCTCGACGAGTGCAATTATGTGCGACCGTACATATTTTAGAAAAACATTTTTTTCTATTTTATAGTTTCAAAATAATATATAATAGTTATTTTAGCTATCGTACCAAAGTTTCTAAGTTATTATTTTATTTATAAAAAGTCTTTCGTAAAAATAATTATTAAAAATAAATAATATATTTTTTCGTGCATACATATATATTTCGTAATTATTTATTAGTTTATTTTACATAATAATGTAATTTTCAAAATTATTATTATAGTATTTTTGGAAAACATATTTTGAAATTATTGTGGCAATTTAAATCTTGATTTGATTTATGGATATGTTTTAAATAGTAAATTAATATCTATATTTGAAATTTGATTTACCTTATTTGATTTTAAAATATAGAATTTAATTAGATTTAAATTGGATTTTGATTTGGATTTGGATTTATTGAATTAATTTAAATTTATAGATTGAATTATCTAATTGGGTTTAAACTATTCTAATCCTTATCCAACTGGAAATTCCCACATCCTATAAATAGGCAGGTACTCATCCATATATTTCTATTCTCCAAATTCTACAACCACCTCCACCTCTGCTGTCACGACCCATACCCGTTTTTTTAAACGGATACGAGATGTGTCCAAGGCAGCCTACGCCGCAGTGTCGGCGGTAGAACGCTGTCACGGCCATGAAGATCAAAATCATAAATAATGCTCATTAACAAAATTAATTTAATTTACAAATATCACAAGTTTCATATTTGCAAAAAAATATAAACTTGTACAAATAAATGAATGACTACAACTCAACTATCTAGCTAGTCTCTAGGCTTTGTCTGCAAGTACCCCCGTACCTCCCATGCTAAATGAATCCACGGCTAACCTGAAAAATATTGGTTTCCAGTCAGGAATGGAACAAGTACAATTCACTAAATCCAGTTCCAATATATGAAAATGACTATATAACAGAGGTTAGCCTTTAGACATATGATTCATAAATAAAATGATAAAAGACAATAAAACTGAATAATAAGAACCAAAAATGAAATGCAATAAAATACTCACCAACTGACTGAAGTACCTTTGATATGTGATCGGTCTCGGAACAATTAAGCGACACGGTCTACACGGTCTAAAGTTACATGGTCTACAGTTACACGGTCTACAGTTACACGGTCTATAATTTACACGGTCTACAGTTACACGGTCTACAGAAACTATTGCAATAAAGAAGCACTGTCTACAAAATAATAATCACGATCTACACAGTATGATGTTACATGATCTACATTGTATAAAGCATTAATGAATTACTGTCTACTTTGTACAAAGCAAGAATAAATCACGGTCTACACGGTCTAATGTAAGAATAAATCACGGTCTACACGGTCTAAGGTCAGATCACACATCGTTGGTACTTCACTTCTCGACACAACAAGGAATAAAATCAACATAAAACTGAAATCAGATATCTATCGACTAAATACTGATGCATAGTAAAGATCAATACTGAAAACAAACAATAAACTGTACTCGCCTGTGGTCCTTTGATGGTGAAACCGATAATCCAAACCACTCAGCGTGCCACAAAAGTTAAACCCCGTACAACAGTCTCCAGATGCTAAAAAAGACATTACCAATGTTCTTAGAATAGTCAAATAAGCTAGGATTGCCTGTTCTTAAGTCCAATTCTGGACACAGGAGCAAAACGGCAATTTCGGGCCAAAACGGTGTCCGTCGTTGGACCCGCTTTGTACCAAAAAATGTGCCAGAATCAACGGTCTCTAAAGTCATCAAACTAGATATCTACGAATCCAGTTTTCTAATACGAACCCAACTGCATGTCCAAAATTGAATTCCGGCGGCCCGTGCACAAAATCACCCGTTGAGTCGGACCGTGGGGCCCGCAAAAAGGCGTCCAATTCAACTGTCTCAGAATTGGGCCAAATTTGGCATACAGGACCAGAAAAACGATACGGTCCTGCTGGCATAAGTTTCGTCTCGATCTGACGAGCGTGCACAAAGTAATTGAGAAATTTCCACAGAGGCCGATACGGGGAATTTCGACGGATACACATCAAATTCGTCGCGCACATGCGACCAATTTGAATTCCGTCAAAGCCCACACAACCACGAAGCCGTTACGCACCTTTTGATGCTTTCAGTTTGTGACAACGTCGCCCGGATTAGCGGGACGCACGCCGTATCGAGAGATTTTTCTAGATTTTACAATTTTTAAAACATATTTTTCACGATTTTCAAGCCGATTTCTGTCACTGCTTAAAGGGCTAAATTTAAAACTAAAAGTAGGGTTTTTATGTCCTACATGTTGTCAATAAATGCCTTCAGATAGATTTTTAAAATCATGCATGGTTTGGGTGAAAATTGGCCGCGAACTAGAGTGTTTGGACTGGTTCACGTGTCCTGTTTCGACAGATTTTTGTCGAACTTCACATCGACTTTCGGGACGGTCAACGGCAGCTTTATTAATTCGACTTGAAGAGTTTTGAAGCAGGTTAGGTTGTCTACATACCAGGGAAAGCGGCACACAAAACGATCGAACGTGGATGGAGTAATGCTCTCGCGAAGTTGCGCCGTTGGCGCAACTTCTGTCGTTGCTTGCTGCTAGTGTTGCGTTGTCGCGCTGTTTCATGCGGCCGGCGGTGCCTGGCCGGCCGGCGGTGGCTTTCCGTCGCGTGCACGTAGGGCCAGGGGGTCGCAAGGTGAGGGAAGTTGGGTTAGGGTTCTCGATCTCGTGTATTTATGAGCGGAGTCGGGGTGGGGACGCTTGGCTGGGGAAAACATGGGAAGTGGGCCTTGTAGAGCTCGGCCCGGGCTGGTGAGCCTAGCATGGGTCTGCTGTTGCTCTAAGCAATGTTGTGGGGGCTCAGTTTAATGTGGGTTTTCCTTATGTGTGGTTGGCATTAGCTGCAGTCCTATATATGTATATATATTACTATATATATATATTTCTAATATATATATCACTATATTTATTTCTATTATATATCACTATATATATATATCTATATAATATATCACTTTATATATATCTATTATATATTTCACTATATATATTTATATGACTATATATAATAATATTTAATTGACAAAATTAATATAACTAATAACAAATAAATAATATTATATATATAATAACCTCAATAAATAATAATAAGTATAATGAAATTCAATAAAACAATAATGGTGTATATATACCATTATGTACAGTCTAAAACCCTAAACTATACGAGGACCTATTTTTTTTTACAAAAGTCACTGAATATCACTAATAATAATATTTATAATATCTAATTACGAATACTTAGAAAATATTCATTAAATTATTAAAACGAAATACAACACCCTCATTCCAAATTCCATCAACACGAATGTCATTGGACGCCGTATGACTACACGGGCTTGGGCTCATTTCGGGTTCAGTCCGGGCTAAAATGGCATAACCGGTATCCCTAAAGTCAATAATATAATAATAAATAAATAAATCTTCGGTAAGGGTTAAGTCGCAACTTGGCCTGATTTTCATAGTTAGGCCATCACTATGGCTCAGCCTTCCCTATCAGGGCTAATACACTAGTCTAAGCACGCTATTGCACTACCCGTGCCACGACTTCTAGTCACCGTGTACTCCAAAACTCTATCATGGCTAAAATCATCTACCGTAATAATTAACTAAATAATTATTTATAAATTATAAAAATTACCATTTCATTTAAATAAATAAATAAAATATATTATAAAAATTTCGGGAAGAGGGACTACAAATCTACCCACTTTAAAAATAATTTCGTCCTCAAAATTCTAATTCATAGCTATCCCTTAAATTCAAAAAGGAAAACGACCATTACCTTAATCTCCTCGAATTTTAATTCCTAAAAAAAACAGTTTATGTCCTCCTCCTAACCATTTTGTAACTACGAATCTCCGAGGACTTCTACCCACCTTTGGTCACACTACTCCCTCAAATCTCGTGTCACTAAAACTTTAAAATCATCCAACTACTTGCTAAAATTTCTACCAATAGGTATCTACTGCTTATGATATCTATAATCCTCTCATATCTATCAAGCAACCCAACAATTTAACAAGCAACAATTTACACAAGTGGCTAAGAAATATTAGTAAATTCTAATAAGCATGACCTTCATCTGCCCTCTGAAATCCGCTCGTCCACCCAAAATACGACCGCCACCACCGCCGACAAACTCCCTACCATGCCCGTCACCCAGTCCCTCACTCCTCCATTTGCCATGCCACCAGACCCTCGCCAACACCATGGATCCGACCACCATCATCACCACCCGCCATCACCGCCAAAGTCACTATCGATACCACCTAACCTCACCACAGCCCGACCCCCTGACCTCCAGCCATAGTCCCTTACTGTCACCCGTATCCATCCACACAGCCGCCGACCGCCACATACAACCCATCGTCACCACCACCAATATTATCTCAAAAGAGAGAAAAATAAGACAAACAAGAAAAACCCCATCACCACCGTCATCTTCCAAAATTCGGCCGACCATCCCCTTGGTCGTCGCTACCCAAAACAAAGCAAACAAAAACCCATACCTGGCCCCCACCGCGAAGTCCGGCCGCCTCCTTGTGCCGCGACCGTCGCCGAGCCTCCTTTCCAGCCTTCCAACAACCAACCCTAGCCACCCGTTCGAACAGCCCAGCGCTTCCCCCTCCGCATGGCCGAGCGCCTCCGTCTCGCTCCTCCACGCGTCCCCTGTGCCTCCCTCCGCCAGATATGTGTTGTCGACAATGAGCTGGCGTCGGAGCTCCTCCAGTCGAGCGCTGCATCGCCGATCTCGCCGGGATCTCCTCCGCATCCGCCACCTCCATGGTCGAAGCCCCGGCCGACCGTCCGCTCAATCTTTCTTCCTCCGCTCCTCTCCGCCCGAGCCTCGTCACCATCTCCATCATTCTCCGCCTTCCAGCGCCTTCAGACCGCCGGAAACCCCTTTTCTCCCGCTCCTCCTTCCGTCGAAAAATCACTCGCTCCGTCTCCCGTTCATCCCCATCCTCCTTATCTCTCTTCCTCACTCTCTGTAGAAGCATGGAAAAGAATAAAGAAAGGTCTATGCGGCCAAGGATCTCCATGTGGCTCAGAGAGCCCATGCAGCTCAGGGGTCCATGCGGCTCAAGCGTATATGCGGCTCGGATAGACCCAGAGCCACGTGGCCTTCAACAGCTTTTCCCTTCATCTCTGGCTGTATTTAATGCCCTGACGGCTGACAGCTTGACAAATGACAGCTCTGACATAAAGGCGCAAAAATGACTGACATAAAGGCATGTTACTATGAAAGAGGAGAAAATCTTTTCACAGCTGGCAGAATCCACCAAGTTTCGAGGCATGCGGCTGCTGTATTTATGCGGCCGTCCACTTTATGCGACCACCCACTTCATGCGGCCACCCATCTTCATACGGCTGCATCCTTTATACGGCCGTCCGTCTGAATGCGACTGCCTATCCTCATGCGGCTTTTCATCCCTATACGGTTTCCCATCTTCATGCGGCCGTTCATCCTCATGTGGCCCACTCATATGCGGCTCTGCCAAGATAATCCAATAGAGATACGTGGCGCTTGTTACGATGATTGAGACACGTGGCAGTCTTATCTTCCAGGAATTATGGATGCTAACAAATCCTAACAAAATTAGATTTGTTGCAATCACCATAATTGCCCCGATCAAGTCAAATCGAGCAAATTAGACACGTGGCAAGCCATCACAAGTCGCGAATATTCATGGCAATCAACATTTATCGCCCATAGAGATTTGATGCAATCTACATTAATTACGTAGATTTGCTACAATCAGAATAAAGGGCCCAAATTAATTGATCCTTAACCGCCGACTTATCAAGGAGGAAATCATTGCAAACCCTAATGATTGTATCATACTCCTATAAATAGCAAGGTGCCATTCCCTTGCGAAAGAGGACTTTTGGAGAAGAGCACCAGAGCACCTGGAGAGACTTAAAGAGAGAGAGCAGAGAGACAAAGGAACACAGAGGGTATCCTGAGAGCATTTCTTCCCCGGAGCCAAGGCTGCATCCGATCGTCCAAGGAGTAAGGCAGAGCTGCCGTCGCTTTCCGGAGCCTCTACCGTCACCCCCCAGAATCTAAAATAAACAATTGTACTTAGATTGCTGTACCTAGGTTTTCGTCCCTAGGCTTTCTTTGTACAAGCGAGTTTGTATTGTGAAGTAAAAGTCCAGTCCTCCGATAATTGTTCTGTACTTTTATATTTCATGGCAAACATGATGGCGACTCTGCTGGGGACGAACTTCTCCACGGCTGAGGAATTGGTGACGCAATCGGATGCAGCCGAACTTGGCTCCACACAACAGAAGATGGTCGTCCGCTTCGACCAACAGGCGTTTAAAGAAATGCACTCCGACGGAAGCGCTGGCCCGGTCCAGAAACGAACCCGCACAAAGAAGGCTTGCAGGGAGTGGAGGCCAAAATCGTTTGCTCCTCCCCAAGCTCTGGACGGAGTACTCTCTGCTGCCCAAGACGGCGAAGGCAAGTCTCATGCGGCCCCACATCAAGCCATAGAGGACTCCGTTGTCCCCAAGTCCGATAGAGGAAAGCACTACGATGTTGGACTTGTAGGGGCAAAGAGTGATTCTATGTGCTCCAAGAAGAAGCCGAACAAAGGCACTAGCCGCAAGACGAAGACTCATGAGGCCGAGATTGCCAGTCGCATGAATGATGTCCATGTGGCCGAAACTGCCAGCCAAATGCATAACACTCATACAGTCAGGATTTCTAGCCGCCTGGAGAAGACCTATGCGGCTGAGACTTCCAGCCGCATGGAGAAAGCCCATGCGGCTACGATTGCCAGCCGCATAAAGACTGTTGATTCCAGCCGTATGCCACCTGCTCCACGTCTCTCAGTCTTCGACCGCCTCTCCTATGGTCCTGATCTCTCATGCTCCCAAGAAAATATGTCGGACTCTCTCCAGCACCACTTAGACTCTTCCTACTATGTGCCCTCACGTACTAGATTGAAGAAGTCTAGGGCAGCACGAGCTTGGCCGGCTCAGTCCGCTATCCCGACCTCTGACCATCCGAGCGTTCCACATACTATTATGCGGGCCTCTGATGGGAAGTTGTACAGAACCACTCGAGTCCAGGCCCCGGCGGCAAACAGACAGAGTGGTTCCCAAAAGTCTTCCAAAATCTAGGGAGCAAACATGGTCGTTCCTGACCCATCTGACTTGCGTGAGGCTATCCTCCACAAGTGCAAGGAAAGAGAAGAGGCTTCAGGGTGTAAAGAGTCCTCCCACGGACGTTACTGCACCCAAGTCATCGTTAACTGCTGTTGCAATAACGCGACGGTACGAGAAGACCGGCAGTCCATCTTCCAAAGACTGCAACAACCATGTTCAGAGGATGAGGCACTTTCCGTCGTCTCCTGCAATTCTGCTCAGAAAATCCTCGTCGATGGGAGAGGAAAGAAGACAAATGTTTCCATCCCGAAGCTTTCAACCACTATGATGAAGAGACTGTCGTCTAAGCGGGTGCCCACAACCGGAGTTTTCCAAGGTACCCGTTCAAAGACAAAATCTGCTACAGTGGGAGATTCATCGTCCACATCACTGGGGGTTGCTGGAACTGGGGGTAGCACTTCTCCGAACCTCCACGACAATCCGATGTTCCAAGAAGACGAGCTGGGGGAAACAACTCTCCCATTAGATACAGCAAATCCCGACGTCCCCGAGGATGCCCACAATTCCCAAGACGAGGCAAACTCGAAAGCTGGGGTACTGTTCCTTCTGAGTCCGAACCAGAGGAAGACATTCCCACATACCCCGATGACTTCTCGTTACAGGGGTACGATTCGGAGTGTACGTCATCCACCGTCCCTTCCACTTCTACTCATGTCAGGACGACATTCATGACAAACGACGAACAAGATGGTCCCAGTGATCGCCAACGCATCGACACTCTAGAGGCCATACTGTGCACTTTGGTCAAATCCGTGGACGGGATCAAAGCAGCCCTTCTACTCTGCAAGGAGGGATGCCAGGCCAAACAAACTTGGGTCCCACGGTCAATGTAGACTCAAACTCAGCAGTACCAAACCCGGGCAATATTCCTCCTGAAATGTCGACTCCTACCGCTGCAGACGAGGCCAGGGAGGCGAGAAGAGAAGTCCAAGAGCTCCGAGCCATGTTCCATGCCCGAAAAAGCTGCCAAGAACTCATGATACGACAACCGTATCCCACTGCGTGGAGAGATGTTCCCTTCCCACCAAAGTATAAACCATTCCACATCAATCCATATGATGGGAAGACCTCCGTAAGTTAGTACATCACTTACTTCGAGGTCACCACCGACCATCTACCCCATGACGATGCCATCCTTACACGATTATTCATCGTGGCATTGGAAGGGGTCGCCTTCGACTGGTACCGTAACCTGCCAGACAACTGCATCCACTCCTCCGCCAGCTTTAAGCGAATGTTCTTGGAGAGATTCTACGAAGTAGGACAGGATATCACAATGTCCACCCTCATGGACGTCGTTCAAGGGAAGAAAGAGCTGACAAGGAACTATATTGAGCGGTTCCGCCAAACCGCCATGAAGTTGCCGTCCGGTAATCCGGATTCCTCCTTAATTTAAATTTGCCAAAAGAGACTGCTCCCAACAATCAGCCTCTGGATGGGCAAAAGTCAATTTAATAACTGGAAGACGTTTATCCTCAAGTGCCACTAGCGCCGAAGACAGGATAAAGAAGGCTCGCCAACTGGGATTGCACATCTCGGAGGGAAAGGACAACGGCAAGCATCCTAATACCAACAACAACAATGCGGGTAGCTCCACCAACAATAGGGTTAACAAGGGCAAGCAGGCTATGGTGGCCGACACAGCCCAGAAACCTGAGTCAAAACCGGCAGACAAGCAATGGCCGCAAATGACCTACTCCTTCGAAGACGGTCATGTCAAGCCCATCTTGGACATGCTCATACAAGGAGATAGAATTCTGCTCCCTCCACCAAGATGGGAACCTCGGCTGGCAGAAATGGAGAGCCCAAAATACTGCCATTACCACCGCTACGTCCACCATGCTACACATGACTGCTACCAACTGAAGCGATACATCCAACATCTCAACGATTCAAAGGCTCTGGCCATTGACTTCGAAGAGGTAACCGTGGCAGCCAACATGGTGTCTGTACAGTTTGGCAGCTTCCCTCCGACAGAGACTCAAGACGGCGTGATACCCATCCCTCGGGCGACAATGGAGATTGCTAATCTTCCACCTCCTCGAGATCAGGCTACTGGTCTAGTACCCCTTACCATGTTATGAGGGGAAGTCATGTGGGTCCATCCAGACTTGGTACCAGAAGTAACTCAGTCCATACCACTCCCCATTGGCAGGAAGAAGGATGGAAAGGTCAGATCCTGTCGCACAATTTCGGTAGATGTCGAAGAAGCCACAGCTGTCGTCACTCGGTCCGGTGCTCAATCCCAACCTACGCCAGATAACTCGGCTGAAGAGCATCAGCCGGCCACTGTTGACACTCCGGGACCTTTCCAACCTCCAACGACCGACAAGGCTAGGCCGAAGGAGACTCGCTTCCATAAATACCTCCGAAAAGAGGCACCTCATGGGCTGGAAAGGCCCTACAACTTTGACATCTTGGCGCAATTGCCAACATACCGGCCAAATTATCATTATACGAGCTCCTGAGACTCTCCAAAGATGTTCGTGCGGCTTTGAGCGACGCACTCCAGAACGCCGACGCATATTTAGCTCAGGTCAACCTCACAGGAGAGAGCCCGCCTGCAGATCTCCAAGATAGCGCTTGTACAGGAGCGATACCCAACATTATCTTCACTCTATAGGATATGCTCATCAAAACCAACCTGCACGATCGACCGTTATATTACACTGGATACATCGACGGCGTAAAGGTGGATCGGATGCACATTGATCCTGGTTCTTCCATAAGCATCATCCTGAAGGGTCAGTTACATCATCTCCGTATTCCTATGCATCGCCTGACGCCAACGAGCACCGCCATCAGCGGTTTCAATTCGGGCAGGAGCTACCCGATTGGGAAGATTCGCTTGAAGTGCCAAATTGGCGATCTTCAGTCAGAAGTAACCTGTTACGTCATAGATGTGGACACTTCCTACAATATCCTCTTGGGGCGCCCTTAGATACACGATTACATGATCGTGCCTTCCCAGCGCTTCAAGTATGTCGACAAATACGGCTTCGTGATGACAAAATTTGCCGACATCGATCCCTTCAAAGGGGTCGAATCCTACTACTCAGACTTCTGCCTATACGAAAAGTAGAAGAGGCACCTTAGTGAAAGAGATGTGCAAGCTCGCACTGAAACGGCCACAGGATTAGAAGAACCTCTGACGATCCACCTCCAAGCTCACAAACCTAGCAAATCTGTACCCCTCACGGCCGCTCTGCATAAGGACGCAATCAGCCTCTCGACATAAGAAGAGCAAATGATAATTCGGCTGTCAAGGTCTGGCCAAGCGCCAAGACCCACAACAGAACCACTGATAATCAGACTGCCTAGAGTCGGCCAGCAACAAACGGAGAAGCTCAATCCCTCCGACGAACCAATGACGATACGTCTTTCTAAGAAGAATTATCGCCCTGATGCAAAGTCAGAGGCGTCAAGCGAGCCAACCATTCCCCATCCAGCATCGTGTACCAAACTGGGGGTCGCTAGTTTGCCAACGACTCCACGTTCTGCTCCACCAGAGGAACCCCTGATGATCAAGCTGCCCAAGTCATCCTCTCAGTCTTCATTTATACAGGAGGTGGTCGAAGAAGAACCAAAACTGGCAAAGTATGTGGCCGCTCACACTGATGTTCCGTCAGCAGATGATGTAATCCCGTTAGAAAAGATACCTTACTTCATCAATAAAGGGCTATCTTTGAACTACATCGAGCTTAACAAGCTTTGTACAATGTATGATATGGAACACGGTATATGCACTCACCTACATATACAGGTGACAAATGTTTACACCGCAAATCAACTCACTCCCGTGGAAGGCGCTTACTGTATAATCGAGGGAGGAGACCATCCAATCATCTTCGGTCGAAAGAATGATCCAAAGTCCTTCACTATAGAAGAAGTCGACCTCGAATCAGACGCCGGGAGACTGCCTCTCTATCTATATAGCCCCTAATCCAAATACCTCATGCAAAAACAGGGGCATGATCTGGAGACTATGCCAGGTTTGAAGTACGGCACTAGTCGACGATTACCTTTAAAGTCGCCAGTCCCGGCTGGCAAACTACAGGACTACTACAACAAGACCCGATGCGGACTGGGATATGTTACGCCTACAACGACCCCTGAAAGCTCAGATAAGGAATGCGACTGGCATTCACAATCAGCCGGATCACCAACTTCTGATTCAGATATCCAGCATCGGGGATGTATTCAGGCAGGTCTTGTCTGTCAACATGGCGTTCGCTGATGCTTACGAAGAGGGTGAAGACTTTCCTGAACTCCTCGAATTAGAGCCATGGGCCCAACAACTGGATGCGCAATAGGAGAAACGGTTTGAACAAAGAGAGCCTCCTACTGAAGATGAGGTCATGCAAGTGGATCTAGGCAGCGACTCTTCTCCAAAACCAATCTTCGTTAGTAAAAGCCTGACAGATGAGGAGCGAGAATCGCTACTGGAACTCGTCAAAGAATATATTCATGTGTTCGCCTGGAACTATGAAGACATGCCTGGGTTAAACCCCGATATTGCTCTTCACAAACTCAACATTCGGCCAAATGCAAAGCTAGTCAAACAACAACAACGACGCTTCCGCCCAGACATCATGGATGAGATCGAAGTCGAAGTCAACAAGCTGATAGCCAACGGCTTCATTCGTGAGAAACAACATCCGGACTGGGTCGCCAACATAGTATCGGTCCTCAAGAAAAATGAGAAGATTCGAATCTGTATCGACTTCCGTAATCTGAACGAGGCGTGCCCCAAAGATGAGTTCCCCCTCCCTAACAAAGACATCATGATTGACAACACCTGCGGCTTCGAACGTATGTCGTTCATGGATGGCTTCTCGGAGTACAACTAAATTAAGATGTCTCCCAACGACGAAAAGCATACATCATTTCGAACACCAATAGACACATTCTGCTACACAGTCATGCCTTTCAGTTTAAAGAACGTTGACGCCACCTATCAGAGAGCCATGAGTATCATCTTCAGGGATCACTTGCGCAAGACCGTAGAGTGCTATGTTGATGACATCGCCGTCAAAAGCCGCTCTAAGGAAGATCATCTACATGATCTAAGGACAGTGTTCGACCTAATGCGAGCGCACAACTTAAAAATGAACCCTACAAAATCCTTCTTGGATGTATCCAGCGAAAAGTTCTTGGGTTTCATCATCATCTCCCAGGGTATCCACGTAGACCCTGAGAAGACGAAGGCAATCATGGAGATGGGTCCCCGAGAAATCTTCGAGAACTTTGAGGCCTCCAAGGGAGGTTAGCTTACATCAGGAGGTTCATTTCCAACCTCTCCGGGCGTTGTCAGCCATTCACCCATCTCATGAAGAAGGGCGTCTCATTCGTATGGAACGAAGAATGCCAACGTGCCTTCGACAACATCAAAGAATATTTGTCGAACCCTCCAGTCCTGTGGCCCCGATTGTTGGAAAACCATTCCTGCTCTATGTACGAGCAATGGAGCATTCTCTCGGCGCTCTGCTAGCACAAAACAATGATGCAGGCCATGAGCAAGCTATATATTACATCAATCGAATAATGATTGGGCCAGAGCACCGATATACCACCGTAGAGAAGGAATGGCTCGCCTTGGTGTTCGCCATTCAAAAGACGCGGTACTATGTCACGCGACAAACCATACATATGATATCATGAGTCAACCCCCTCAGGGTCCTCATGACTAAACCAGGGGCATTCAGCTCTCGCCTCGCTACATGGGCAATATTACTGTCTCCCTACCATATGATCTTCGTCCCACAAAAGGCTGTTAAAGGTCAAGCTCTGGCAGACTTTTAGTAGCCCACCCAGGCCCGGAGTCGGCCAGAATATACGAAGACATCCCAGATGAGGTCGCCGACTCGCATGTAACCTCTCACGATTATATATGGCAAATGTTCTTCGATGGCGCCTCAAGGGCCGGACCTAAGGGCAACATAGTCGTCAGAGTCGGGGTGGTGCTGGTTTCTCCTTCCGGATTGATGATCAATCGCGCTTACTCCCTCACAGAACCCTGCTCTAACAATGTGGCCGAGTACAACGCTTTAGTCATTGGTCTCCAACTTGCAAGAGAGCTGGAGGTAGAATATCTTGAAGCATACGACGATTCACAGTCAATCGTCAATCAGATCCGGGGTTCATACGAGGTTCGCCATGAAGACATGATCCCCTATCACCAAATAGCGATCAACATCATCTCATCATTTGAAGGGTTCTTCATCGAACATGTCCCCAGACTCTAAAATATTGAAGCCGATGCCTTGGCTGGCCTTGCCGCTTCCTTAGCAGTTCCGAACTATGCTCATCAATCGGTGGATGTGATAGGCCATGAACTGGTCTGTCCCAAGAACAATGTTCAATTCGTGGTGAGTTATTCCGCTCAGACGATCGACGGTCCCAGACTGGAGACAACCATTCATTGACTTCGTAGTCTACGACATTCTGCCGGAGGACCCAAAGGAAGCCACCTCTATCAGAAGGCGTTCTCTCAGATTCTTCTACGATACAGAGACAAAAATGCTATATCGCCGATCCTACGATGGATTATTGCTTCGATGTCTGTCAAACGCAGAAGCCAAAGAAGCCGTACGCAAAGCTCATGACGGTGTCAGCGGGGCCCATCAGCCTGGCCCAAAATTGCAAGACCGTCTTTGCTTAATGGGCTACTACTGGCCCACAATGGTAGCAGATGCGATAGACTATACAAGAAAGTACAAAGCCTGCCAAGTCCACGTGGACTTCATCCACCAGCCATCCGAATTTCTACATCCGATAGTGGCGTCCTGGCCATTCGAAGCATGGGGAATGGATATCATCGGTCCGATCACTCCACCTTCTTCCCGAGGACATCGTTTCATACTTGCCATCATAGATTACTTCTCCAAATGGGCGGAAGCTGTTCCGCTTGCAGAAGTAAAGACTTCAAACGTGATCAGCTTCCTCAAGCATCACGTCATCTATCGCTTTGGAGTGCCCCAAAGGATCATCCACGATAATGGTCTGCAGTTCGCAAGCCACGTCTTCTATCGGTTCTGCGACAAGCACCGCATCCAGAATATTGCTTCAATGCCATACAACCCAGTAGCGAATGGGTTGGCAGAAGCATTCAACAAAACAATCATCAAACTTCTCAAGAAGTTTGTATCGTCCAACAATCGCGACTGGAACGAAAAGCTTGGTGAATGCTTATGGACGTACCATACCACAGTCCGAACAGCCACAGGGAACACACCATTCTCTCTGGTGTACGGGGGTGAAGCAGTTCTCCCACTGAAGACTCAAATACCCTCGATCTGCGACGCTCTCTCTTACCAATTGACGACAGACGATAACTATCGTCGCCGGCTACAAGAGTTAGAGGCCTTAGATGAAAAGCGCCTCTTAGCTCAACAACGAATTGAGCTATATCAAGCCCGAATCTTCGGAGCTTTCAACAAAAAGGTCAAAATCAGAACGTTTCAAGTAGGTGATCTTGTTTTGGCAGTTCGGAGGCCAATGGTCATGACTCATAAAACCGTCGGCAAATTCCAGCCAAAATGGGAAGGTCTATTTATCATTGAGGCTGTATTCTCCAACGGTGCTTACTACCTCGCAAAACAAAATGGAGACTTGCTCATGTTGCCCGTCAATGACAAGTTCCTGAAGAAATATTATGTCTAAACGACATTCTCCCAATTCTAGATTATTGAGTTACGTACCCGCCGGTACCGCTGAACTCATATTCCAAATTCCAGATTATTGAGTTATGTACCCGCCGGTACCGCTGAACTCATATTCACAAAATCCTATATGATTGAGTTATGTACCCGCCGGTACCACTGAACTCACAGATCCCAGATTATTGAGTTATGTACCGGCCGGTACCGCTGAACTCACACACTTACAGATCCCAGATTATTGAGTTATGTACCCACCGGTACCGCTAGACTCACATTCACAAAATTCTAGATTGCCGAGTTATGTACCCCTCGGTACCGCTGAACTCACATACTCCAACTCTTCCAGATCATCAAGTTATGTACCCGTAGGTGCCTCTGAACTTACATTCCGGTCACTCTTTCAGATAGTAAGTCATGTATGACCATACCTTTGAACTTATTTCTCTGAAAGAGCTCCCTCCTCATGATCCACAACCCGCACTATCAGTGCACAAAAAGGGTAACGGATCCACAAATTTTTTAAAACGACCATGTCGATGTTACCTCTGAGTCGTTTCACTTTAGCCAAAAACAAATCACCCCTCTACATAGAACTTCCATGTCCTCATTACCTCTGAGTCGTCCTATGTACCCCTTCATGGAGCCCACTCCTGCCATGTCCTTATTACCTCTGAGTGGGAAGGCTCCATCAAAGAAACCCTCATATTTGCCATGTCCACATTACCTCTGAGTAAATATGTTGGTCCTCCCTCGACTTATTATCTGTACCAAAAAAACCCCAGGGTACGCCAAGGATAATAGGTCCACGAATGTCCTCTGTCGACCACAAATATCCTCCGTTGAGTCCACTCCTGCCATGTGCTCATTACCTCTGAGTAGGAAGACTCCATGGTAAAATCCCCATACTTGCCATGTCCTCATTACCACTGAGTAAGTATGTTGGTTCTCTCTCGTCTTATTATCCGTATCCTGAACCAGGGTAAGCCAAGAATAATAGGCCCACAAATGTCCTCTGCTGACTACAAATGTTTTGCTAATTTTCCTAGTACATGCACATCATCCCTCATCATGCCCCGGGAGCCCAGCTGCTCCATGGCATTCTTTCTCCCGATACTCGGAATGTCCATGACTACCTTACCGTAGAATTGTTCTAGGTATTCCCATCAAACTTGTTATCCATACCTAAAACCAAGGTATGCCAAGGATAACAGGTCCACAAGCAAGTCCTCCATGCGGGGCAAACGCCACCATAACACCACAAGCACTACAGGCAGTACAAATAAAGGGTAGAATAAAGCATATTCTTTTATTTGGAAGGCAAAAGTACTACATGTTCTAGGGACAATGTCCCATTTAAAGAAAGGAAAAGAACGAAAATAAAAAAGGAGAAAAAGGTCGTCTATGGTTCGACATTACATAATTCCAGGAGGCGGTTCTTCACCAAGGCGGTGCTCCGTTCGAGCCGCTGCTTAGCTCGGCGCTCCGCTTCCTGGGACAACCGGTCCGCATCGTCAAAATACATGTGTGCCCGCCAGCCATCCTCCATCTTCTCCAGGGCGAGCTCCAGATTGGCAGAAGCTCGACTAAGTCTGTCAGCCTCCTGGATAACAAGTCCCTTTTCGGTACGGGTGGCTTCGAGCTCAGACTCTAGAAAGGACAGCTTTATCTGGAGCTCGAGGATCTGCTCCCTGGTGTCGATTACCCCGTGGGAGGCGGTCACTTCCCGAGCCGTGCAATCTTCATTTCTACGGCTCAATTGATCGTATAATTGAGACAGATCGCGGCGGTCCTTCAGTATGGTCGGTTTGATCGAATTTCGAGCAAGCCTCACCTTCTCCACCGTGGTTATGAGGAAAGTGCACTCTTGATCTATTGCCGCAGACAGATCAGCTTGCCGTAGCATGTGAAACTGGGTCACAAGTCGATCAGCCTCTAGCAGTTTGGGCTTCAGAAGCGCAGCTAGCCCCGCCCCACCGGGAAGTGTTCTTAGGATGTCGATTTGGCCACCGGCGCACTGACGGGCCATAGCAAAGGGAGTCCCTCTCTCTATAGCTGCTTCGACCCCTCTCTTCAGGTGGCGGTAAAAGCTGTCAACCACATCCTGTGACACTTCATCCAAAACTTCTGTAGAGGACGGTGTCAAAGGAAGTGTGACTGGCAGTGCCGAAGGAGTAGCATCGGAACTTGCCATCCCTGCCACCAGGGATACAAATTCTGAGCGAAAAGATACATGAATAGCGGCTAGCTCCTCTTCCGTCGCCCGAAGAGCTTGGATACTCTACAAGGCAGAAAGGTCAACCCACGAAACCATATTAGCAAAGGAGGATGCTGGAAGCATTGTCCCCTGTCCCGGCTGTGCCGCCACTTGAGCCCCCGAACTCGATCCAGCTGGAGGCCCTTCAATATAGGTCGGAAGAGAAGGAGACACATGTGCTTCCATCAGATCCCCTCCGGTAGAGTTTGCCCTGACAATGTCCGTCACCGGCAATGAAGGGGCGGGATCTGTACGTCCAAAGCAACCATCAATCAACTTAACCCGAAGGATGTGCTGATAGAGTAAATAAGCCTCCGAACTAGTCAAAACTTGGCCTATCTTACCAGCGGAGGATTATGGAGGCTGAGATTCGCTCACAACCACCGTGGTCTCCTTACCAGCAACCTCCAAATAGAAGGCAGTCGGTTCCTCCGACCCCGCCACCCCAGAAGGAGATGTAACTGGGTCGATATCGCATGGCTGAGAGTCGACAATCTCAGGGACAGGATCAGCAGGACCCACGTCGCCTTGGGTCGAACCCCCAGCAACATGAGCGCCTCCGCCACCACCGGGAGGACCTCAGCAGAAACGGTATCGGCGCACACATCGTCGATCAAATTATGTAAGGCTAGATCGATCGCAGAGGCAGCCGCCGGCTCTGAAGACTCATCTTCTCCTGACGCCTACAAAGAGCAAAAGAAGATGATTTGGCCATAGTTCAGAAAAAAAAGGAGAAGGTAGTTGAAATTTAAATCACCTCAGAAACAGCGTCAACATCCTTAATAAATAGCCTGCGGCGTCTTACCGCAGCTTGCTTCGTGGAGTAGGTTCTGCCATCATCAGTGAACATATGCCTGCTTCGCTTGCGCGAATGACCAGGCACAGTAGGTGGCTGATCCTCCACCACCTCGTCAGATACAGCAGGCGGCTGCCCCGCCACCACTTCATCCGGCACAATAGGTGGCTGATCCCCCACATCCTCGTCCGAGGGATGGAACGAATCATCGGCATCCTGCTCATCATCCTCTTCGCCCGCCGTAGTGGACTTCGAGTCCAGCACAGGAACCATATTCGCCTTTTTTTTCTCTTCTTGGACCCCTCGGGTTTCTCTGCCAAGCCAGTACCAACAATAAAGCTGGTACTCATGTCAAAATTAACGGGAGGCTTGCTCGTCGTAACATGATAAAGGGCTGCCTGTTACAAAATCTTCCCTGACATATTAGCATCGGGGACCGAGAAGCTAGCTTGGGTATGAACTGTACTGTAATAATGCCAGGCCCTGATACCATCAAGGACGATGCCCTCAAAGCCCAAGCAAGCACTGGGACGGTCAAGGAACAGCTGGCTATACCCGAACTGGCGGGAGAACCTGCTGGGCAAGTAGGGCTCCAGGTACACGTTATTGCGGTAATGATATACCAGGTGCGCTGGACGAATATTACGCAGCCAAAGGAGCATTTTTTCAGATAAGAGGAGGGGAGGTTCAGTGCCATCAACATGTACACCCCTCACTTCTCTAGCAGTAAATTAAGAAACAAACACAAAAAAGTCGTATCCGTCTACTCTCGCCAGTGCCCTCCGACAGGCTGGCATGGTGTCATAGTCCCAGGGCTGACGATGGTATCGGAAGAGGAAAGCATTATCAGTGGTAACACCGTCTTCTGCTCTGGGCCTCATTAACGACCGATAATGCATCAATAGCCACCCCATTAGATAATGGAAGGGTAGCTCTATTCGCTCAAAGTCCAGTGTCATCTCGCGGGCAATAACCTTGGACGAAAAGGTGCGGAGGCCTTGGTGTATGCTACACACCATGGCCGAAAGAAGGGCCAGCCTGACTCTGAAGACCAGCTTCACGACAGATAGGATGAAGTGGCGGCTGATCCTTTCAATGGAACCTGCCCCTCCCGAAACTACGCAGTTTCGTAGCTACACCATCAAGAATTCGGTTAAGAGCACTTTCTCAGACATCTGCCGAGTACCGTGGTAGAAATAGCTGAAGGAGTCAGTTCGACTCCCAAATTTGTCACTGGTGGACCTCGACCTCTTGGCATTCGACATCAGGTTTTTTATCTCCTCTTGGGTTTGAGGACCTCGGGAAGAAACCCGGCCAGAGGGACTTAATTTGAAAAGATATGAGACCCAGGGCGTGGTATGGGGAGTGTTTCCTTCTGAGCTATCGTTCTTCTTGATAGCCGTTTGGTGACAGATACTGTGGTGGCATAGCAGTTCCCAGTACACGGCAACGAAACCCGAGAATCGTCGATCCAGGTCCTCGAATTCCTCGTTTGTCGGGGTGTATACTTCAAAGGCCTCGTCCCCCCATGGCAGCTTAGAAACAACATACATTTCATGGAAAGCAAGTCCCAACTCCCCTCCGGGTGCGAAGAAAGTTCATGTCTACCGGTTATACATTTCCAAAAGAGCCATGAACAATGGCTTGTTGATGGGTAACCCGTAGCAGGTGCCCCGGATGGCATAATAGAGGTTAATCTCCCGAAGGAATGCCTCATATTTCCTCAGGATCCAAGAGGTCAGGTTGGCCCACGTAGGGATAGGGTTTATCCAGTTCAGTAACGACAACCTGCCAACAGGATAAGACCCCTTGCGAGCGAGCTGATTCAGGAAGGTATCGGCTAGAGTAAACGTGAAGTTGGGACCAGATACGTTTATGAAGGTACCCGGAGTCAGTCCCATCACGTTCCGACTGACCGAGTCCCTGCTCGCATATGCTGACCCAATATTCTTATTATAATGAATGTTGCCCACGAACATCCCCGATTGGGTTAGAGTCAGGGAGCCCACCATCTTTCTACTCAATGGTACCATATTGAACCACGAGAGGGGAAAATGACGTTCCATTTCGGGAATATGGATCCATACCCCGTCCAGAATAAAGTCCCAGAATATCCAGCACTCGGGAGTTCTTTATGGATAGAGCATCCCTGAAGAGAAAGGATGGTTTCAGATACTCTCCTTCCAGCCTTCCCAAGTTTATCATAGTACAAAAAAAGTGGAGAGGCTGGTTCTTGATGGCGCTCACCCTCTCCACAGGCTCATCGGTGGGAAGCTGATCTGACACATGTCGAACTAAGTTGTCGAGCTGCACACCCATGGCATATTGGGCTGAACCCACCAAAAGCTCTCCTGCTCTATTGATTGGCAGATCCACTGAAGAAAGACAAAAGAAGCGAGATTAAAAGATGGTTAAAACGAAAACACTTGGAGTTTCTTAAAAAGCTCCCATGAGCCTATGCGGCTCGATTCAACGTAGCCTTATGCGGCCCAATTCAGTTGGGTTTTATACGGTACTGCTTGGATAGAGCTTATACGGTTCGGTTGAGCTTATGCGGTTCCATTTAGCAGATGAGCTTATGCGGCACGACTTAGCGAAGGTTTATGCGGTCCAGATTCATCAGGAGCTCATGCGGTCCTGTTCAATGGGACTTCATGCGGTTCAAGTCCTTCTCATGCGGCTCAAACACAGGGCATGCCCCATGCGGCTCAGATATGAGAAGGTCATGCGGCCCATGCAACATATGCGGCTTCATCATGTTGAACTTAGGCAGTTCAATAAAGATGAAGAACGAAGGCTTGTGCATAAAATATGCCATAGAGCCACGTTCTTTTAGGGTTCAAAGCATTCAATATTCTACCCAATCCTTACCCTTAAAAGCAGGGTGGACGTCAGGGTGCACTTTAGGCGTCGTGGCCGACGAAGAAGCCACTTTCTTGCCCTTCGTCGTGACAGAGGCAGCCTTGGAAGACTTGGGGCCATGGTCGTCCGACGGTCGGAGAAGGAAGACAGAGAGCAGCAAGGGTCGAAGATGAGAGAGAGCAAAGAAGTCTCTCCAATTGAACATGTTCCTATTTATTGGCAAAAGGAGGGCGCTTCAATTCGCATGCAGCATGAAAACCGACTCTTCGGTTATCGAGACGAACCGACTAAAAAAAGATCAAACTCTTGGGATCTTACCCTGAAAAGCGGCTTCAAAATCTGACGGCAAATCAAAGGCTATTAATGCAAAAGATTTGTATACGTGGCAGGATGACGTGGCAAGGAGACCATGCGGCCAGACAGCCTATGTGGCCAGACAGTCCATGCTGTTGGTTGGTCAATGCGGCTCAGATGGATAGGCGGCTGAGGAGGCCATGAGGTTGGGACGTCCATGCGGCCCGAACACCCAATATGGCCAGAGGAGTTTATACATAGCCATGCTTCTTATTCAAAGTATTTCAATTTTGTAAATTAAAAACTTTGAAGGAGGTCTTGAAGAAGCATGAAAAAGAATAAAAATAGGTCTATGCGGCCAAGGATCTTCATGCGGCTCAGAGAGCCCATACGGCTCAGGGGTCCATGCGGCTCAAGCGTCTATGCGGCTCGGATAGACCCAGAGCCACGTGGCCTTCAACAGCTTTTTCCTTCATCTTTGGCTGCATTTAATGTCCTGACGGCTGACAGCTCTGACAAATGACAGCTCTGACATAAAGGCGCAATAATGACTGACATAAAGGCATATTTTTAGGGAAAATGAGAAAATCTTTTTACAGCTGGCAGAATCTACCAAGTCTCGAGGCATGCGGCTGCTGTATTTATGCGACCGCCCACTTTATGCGACAACCCACTTCATGCGGCCACCCATCTTCATGCGGCTGTATCCTTTATGTGGCCGTCCGTCAGCATGCGGCTGTCTATCCTCATGCGGCTGCCCATCTTCATGAGGCTGTTCATCCCCATGTGGCTGCCCATCTTCATACGGCCGTTCATGCTCATGCGGCCCACTCATATGCGGCTCTGCCAAGATAACCCAATAGAGACACGTGGCGCTTGTCACGACGATTGAGGTACGTGGCAGTCTTATCTTCCTAGAATTATGGGTGCTAACAAATCCTAACAAAATCAGATTTGTTGCAATCACCATAATTGTCCAGATCAAATCAAATCGAGCAAATTAGGCACGTGGCAAGCCATCACAAGTCACGAATATTCAAGGCAATCAACATTTATCACCCACAGAGATTTGATGCAATATACATTAATTACCTAGATTTGCTACAATCAGAATGAAGGGCCCAGATTAATTGATCCTTAACCGCCGACTTATCAAGGAGGTAATCATTGCAAACCTTAATGATTGCATCCTACTCCTATAAATAGAAAGGTGCCATTCCCTTGCGAAAGAAGACTTTTGGAGAAGAGCACCAGAGCACCTGGAGAGACTTAAAAAGAGAGAGCAGAGAGACAAAGGCACACAGAGGGTATCCTGAGAGCATTTCTTCTCCGGAGCCAAGGCTGCATCCGATCGTCCAAGGAGTAAGGCAGAGATGCCGTCGCTTTCCTGAGCCTCTACCGTCACCCTCCAGAATCTAAAATAAACAATTGTACTTAGATTGTTGTACCTAGGTTTTCGTCCCTAGGCTTTCTTTGTACAAGCGAGTTTGTATTGTGAAGTAAAAGTCCAGTCCTCCGATAATTGTTCTGTTCTTTTATATTTTATGGCAAACACTCTCCTCCATCTTCTGTTTCTTTTTTTACTTATCAATCTTTCTCTCTCCCTCCCTTGTCTTTTAATACAGAGGAGCACAGTGAAAACTGTGCTCACTGCTCAGGTTTCCTTTAGTATTTATTATTATTATTATTATTAGTTTAATAGTAGTTAGTGTTATTTATTAGTAATTGATATTATTATTACTTATATAAAAAGATATTTGATTAGAATTATTAGGTTTTCTGTAATTTACAAAGTATAGTATAGTCAAAATATTTTACTAGGTATACCTACTATATAGTGTCATTAAAGAATTTTATATAAAAATAAATATATACTAAGTAATTGTCAAACTATGTAGATATATTATTATTATTATTATTATTATTATTATTATTATTATTATTATTATTATTTTGTTACTTAAATATTTATGGCTAGCATAAAAAGATAGGTAATATTTTGCAAATTTAGGAGTTTTGCCTACATTGATTTCAATTTGATTCTAGCCTTAATTAGTTCTCTAAAAATTATTTTTATTTATTTAAAACTACGTTTAAAGATAAAGATTCCAGCAAAATATTATTTTGCAAATATAGAGCTTTTCTTAAAAATGATTTCTATATTTTAGTATTCATCTAAAATGTTTTACTAATAAAAATATAGTTGCTAACCAAAACCATATTTTTACAGCTAGAGTTTTGCCAAACAATTTCTTGACTTTAGGTATATTTATTTATTTTTATTTTTATTTTCTCTAAGCATTTTTATTAAGAAAACAAGTTTTATATATTATGATTATCCTTTTGAAACCGTATTATGTATCCAAATTCCTCAACTATCCTCCTATCCGTGACAAATTCCCTTTATCCTATTCCCTCATAAATTTTGCACAACCCCTGTCAACCCTAACTAATCTGACCCTCCTGGATCTGATGGAACTGTCAGTTTCACCACCCGAGGTCACCTTGCATAGTTGTTACACGGAAGTCGCAGTTCGTGCCACATTGATCATTGCAGCACACCAGACGTACTACCAGGCAAGACACCTTGTCATTTGCTGTCTATTTATTTTAGCTCATATTTCATGCATTATTTATTATTTTTCTTATGCAAAATAAACTGTGATATATGGCATAACCTGTTAGAACTTACTGTTTATTTATATTTCCTGCTATGTATTATTTTTCTTACACATTAAACCTAGATTTAAGGGACCCCCTTTGTGTGTTGCATTCATGACCTTGACACGTTGTACCACGAAGTTGTGTGTCGTATGTTGAACACGAACGTGCATGATTGGCTGGCCACCAGTACGTACAAGCCGTGCGATAGGAATAACCGCTAATAGAATTCCATGCTAGTTTGACTTAGCAGTTATAGAGGTTAATGTTGTGGATACTACATTGTAGGCATTGGGCGGGAAGGACAATTCCTTAGCGTATGGGCTTCGATGCACTTTTCCTTGTGACCCGGAAGCTCCGCTGGAGATACGGGGTTGATGACCCATGATTACTGACGGCCACTGACGTTCTGCGGAATGCCATGCTCTTATTGATGGGGCCTCTGGTGCCCCAAAGGGGGGACTACGCCGATCCAATTTAGCCAGGGCCCATGCGTAGGAAGGATTGTTCTTAACTACATTTCACTTAGAACGGTAGGCTACCTTATCCGTTAGGTACGAGTACTTTTGGTTTGGGTACTTGTATCTGACCGTGGCTTGGAACAATAACTTGTCGTAGATTAATTCGTCACATCTTGTCCTTGTTTGGTTGTAGGTGTGACTTACTACTTCGATGAGAAGGTATTAAACCTTGTTGGGGGTCCGAATACCATATTGGATTAATAGTATAGAAAGATACGTCACCGTGAATTAGTTTACCATCTCCTGTCCTTGTTTGGTTGGGGGATGGTACGCTAGTTCAATAGGTACGTATTGGACCATGTTATAATTCAATTGACTTATTTATTTAAGGAATATTTATTCAGTTTATATGGCATGATATTATGTGTCTTGTTACGTCCCTCTGAGGACCTGGTTATCTCTCCAGGTGTGTGCTCTTGTCTTTCACAGGTGTTCTAGCTCTAGCCGTGATCATTGCTATTTCTTCGAGGATGATTGCACTTGGATCATCTTCGCTTCGCTCGACAAATTCATTCTTTTATATATCATGTATTTCTTTTCATTGTTGGTAGTGGATTTGTCTCCGCCCAACATATTGTATCAAGACAGTTCATTATCATTATATGATATCTTTTATTCATTTATTTTGTGTGGATGAGATTAGTTATGGTTCTACTGTATTTTACAGCTTATGTATTCATACGAGGATTCCATATATTTGAGTGTATTTCGTATGAATACAGCTGGCATGTCTACGTTCCTAGTCCTACGTATTTTGGTACTGGGGCGTTACATATTTTTGTGGTGGCCCATGCCGGTCAAGATAAATTATTTGGTTACTTTACCGCACCAAGCAAGCCTGCGTATAGGATTAGAAGTCTAGGATCTCATCCACATACTTGACCTCTTTCCTCGATTCCATATTCGAACTACCGTTCGACTCATCGATTGCATCTTGCTTGATTCCTTCTATCATAATTCCTATCTTTCCTTCGTGCTTGCTAGAGATTGACCCTACTAGTTAGATGTCCTAAACACCCTTAGCTTAATTTTTAAGTTGGGTAGAATACCCCACGACCTGACACACCCTTGACCATTAAGGAGAATACAAATAGGATTATCTAGACTATAGGGACTAGAGGGATTTAACCCATTTGGTCAACCAAGCCTTGGGCAATAAACTATAGAATGATCGTATAGGAACAAACAAGACTTAGATTTTTATGGCTCTTAGACTATTCATATTGGTTCTTTATTTTAATCTTAATCTCACGTGCCTATATTTTTACTATCTAGACTAATGATGCTAATGTAGTCTAGTTTTTGCAAGCTTATTCTTTTATCGAGCTTGTTCATGACTTATGTTATTGGATGCATCCACTAACGTATTGTCTACTCAGAATCGGTGCATGATGGTCTGATCAACCTAGTGCACTTTGCTTCACTTTTATTTATCGTTCTACGTGGATGGGAATATAGCTAAACTGGTCCTCTAGAGTCCCATCAACGACTGCCATAAAAATTCTTTTTGAATTATTTGGTCGCCTTTGAACCACGTATTTGTATTCGATAATGCCTCCTTCGAACTCTATATTGCTTTCGCCTTCACCTATTTTAGAAGGACGAAGGCGTTATACTAGAACTTCCTCTAGCCTTCCTATCGACTATGACCATTCTCACTCGATGTTGCTATATCTTCATCCTAAACCACTCATCCTTTTCTTGGCCCTATATTCGCTATCATGAACCTTCCAAATCACTTAATTTAGGCATGAACCTAATCGATCTCTTATTCGTGCCTCAACATACTAGGTCTCTAACTTATTTTCTCTTGATACCATATCATTCTTTATTGCATGATAATCTTGAATTAAACTTTTAACCCTTAATCTTCTACTCGTACCTTAACTCGCGACCCTTATAACCATACCCGTGTTAAATTCTATGATTTAGATCACGATTTCTTACGACATAATTTTGTTGAAACATTGTCATTGTTTGTTCCTCATCGCTACCCCTTTGTGTCTTCCCACCCCCTTACTAATTCTTAAATTTCGAGGACAAAATTCTTTTAAGTTGGGTAGGATGTAAAACCCCTAAATTTTCTACTATTTTTTAAAAATAAATTTGGTAATAATTTTTTTTTAGTATTGTACGTCGCGCGCAAAAATTCGTTTTTCGAGTTTGCTCGACGAGTGTGATTATGTGCGAGCGTACATATTTTAGAAAAATATTTTTTTTCTATTTTATAGTTTCAAAATAATATAAAATAGTTATTTTAGCTATCGTACCAAAGTTTCCAAGTTATTATTTCATTTATTTTATTTATAAAAAGTCTTTCGTAAAAACAGTTATTAAAAATAAATAATATATTTTTTCGTGCATACATATATATTTCGTAATTAATTATTAGTTTATTTTACATAATAATGTAATTTTTGAAATTATTATTACAGTATTTTTGAAAAACATATTTTGAAATTATTGTGGCAATTTAAATCTTGATTTGATTTATGGATATGTTTTAAATAGTAAATTAATATCTATATTTGAAATTTGATTTACCTTATTTGATTTTAAAAGATAGAATTTAATTATATTTAAATTGGATTTTGATTTGGATTTATTGAATTAATTTAAATTTATAGATTGAATTATCTAATTGGGTTTAAACTATTCTAATCCTTATCCAACTGGAAATTCCCACATCCTATAAATAGGCAGGTACTCATCCATATATTCCTATTCTCCAAATTTCACAACCACCTCCACATCTGCCCTCTGAAATCTGCTCGTCCACCCAAAATACGACCGCCACCACCGCCGACAAAATCCCTACCATGCCCGTCACCCAGTCCCCCGCTCCTCCATTTGCCATGCCACCAGACCTTCGCCAACACCATGGATCCGACCACCATCATCACCACCCGCCATCACCGCCAAAGCCATTATCGACACCACATAACCTCACCGCAGCCCGACCCCCTGACCTCCAACCAAAGTCCCTTACTGTCACCCGCATCCATCCACACAGCCGTCGACCGCCACATACAAACCATCGTCACCACCACCAACATTATCTCAAAAGAGAGAAGAATAAGACAAACAAGAAAAATGTTACGACCCGCACCCTAGAGTAAAGGCACGAGACGTGGGTACGTCCAGCCTACGCCGCAGTGTCGGCGGTAGAACGCTGTCCTAGGTCAACATACATCTAGTAATATATCCCTAAATAGTTTATACTCCCCGAATGGGGGTGACATAGAAGTAAATAAACTCAATCACAATCTAAGGAAGAGATAGCACGATATGAAATAGGACTCAAGAAAAAATAGATGATAAAGTAGTCTAAGATAATCCCAGCAAATATCCAGAGGTACATGGTCTCAGATACTGAATGAAAGAATATATACAACTCAGAAATTCTGAACAAAAAATAAGTCTAGCTAAACATGTCTCAAGACAACATAAAATAAGATAAGCCTAACTAAACTAGTCTAGGCAATGGGGGTGATGTCCTCAGCTAGAGCTGGGTCCTCTTGAGAGTCCAGCTCGCAAGTGTCGTCTAGGGCTGCCCGTAGAAGGTATCCACACAGGCCTCCTCCTCGTCCTCTGTAATATTTTCAACAGGTCCAGTCAAGACAGGAGCGAGTACAGTACATCTCAGCAGTTCATAGCAGGTTAGAAAATATAATCATGTAGTAAAGTAAGATACAAGCACTGAAAGAAGTGCAGTATATAAACAGAGAGAGAGCTGTAATAGAAATATCAACTATAAATAGAGACTAACAGTGGCTAGCGAGTCAGAGTACAATATAGACATGTAAATGGCATAGGAGATTCAGATAAGACACTATGGAAGAGATTCTGATAAGATACTACTTGGGTATTATTCACATGTCTACTTCTACTCCCCATATCCCCAATCAATACACAAGGATCCAACCAGGTTATGTTATGATTCCATGCAAGCCCCCGAAGGGTGATACATGGATGTCCCATAAATGGGGATTCTAGGAGATTCTAGGATATCCAGTAAATGGGGTAAGAGATTCTAGGAGACTCTGTGATCATAAGAGTATATGTCACAAGTGATCAAAGAACCAGTGAAGCATAGTGATACGTCATGTAAGTGAAACGCACAGAACATGTACTACCTGATGCTCCCTAAGGATAACATCTCAAGAAAGGATCCATATAGTACCAATCCGTGTGACCAACGTGACAGTACAAGTAAAGTAATTTAATACAGGAAATAATTCTAAGCAGGATATGAAATGATCAGAGAATGTACTCGCCTGGTATCTGAGTGTCCAATATGAAAGTACTGTCCGAGGAGTGGTGTCTGGCTCCTAATCAGAACAGCATAAGTCACAATAAGTCTAAAATGGTAAAATAAAGTTCTACTATGCATTCTATATGAGTCTAGGTCAATCTAGGCCAAAGTCAACTTTTGGTCAACTCTGGTCAACCCTAGAAGTCAAACTTGGTCAACTATGGTCAAACTAGGTCTAACAAGTCTAAACTAGGTCAAACTAGTCTTTACTAGATACATTAGTCTGTACTAGGTCACTCAACCTACGCTAGCTAGTACACAACACTACTAGGCTATCTAGACCATCTACACATGTTAGTTGGCATTGCTACATATTACCCATATGTGTACATTACATAGGTTATAGTGCAACTATTAGGAACCATCACATTATATATATATATATATATATATATATATATATATATATATATATATATATATATATATATATATATATATAGGCTCAACATATATACATATAGGTAAACATTACATATATTATATATGTATACATACTATATACATAAACCTACATATATGTACCCACATATCTACATAATATATAATACATACATAACTTGGCATTCATGATATAATAGAGAGAGAGAGAGAGAGAGAGAGAGTGTGTATGTGTGTGTATGAGAGTAATAGTGTATGTGTGTGTGTGTGTAACTGTGAGTGAGGAAATTGTGTGTGTGTGTGTGACTGAAACATAGGGTTGTGAAGAGTGAACATGGTGTCACTGCTATGTGTGTGAGTGAGTGAAGTTAGACATGTGTGCGTGATTTGTGTGTGAGAGAGAGTGCAAAACAGTGAGCTATATACATACAATGAAATCTAAATCCCTAAAACAGTGAACATCAACCTATGTGTGTGAGGACAGCCATATGAAATCAGTGAATACAAGGAGTGTTCAGGGAATACCAAACTGGAGTATATTGGCAACTGAAATCTGAAACCATTACACAGTCCACAAAATAGTTTTCATTTGACAGTTCAACCCTACAGTTCAAGCTCTAAATCTAAACCAAAACTCCACGAAACAACTCCAAAATTGACACACAACTAGATTACCTATAGGAGAACCAATATAGGAATTAAAACCAATATATTAACAGTAATAAATAGGTTAAAATAGCTGTCCAAATTTGTATTTAAAAACTGGAATTCACTGAGAAATCACATGTATTAGTTATTTGGGTAAATGAGGAAATTTGATAATTAAAACAATTAATGCATAACAATTGGTTGGTAAAGTTTAAACATAACGTGTACGTGTCACACAAGTGGTTGTGTCCAAAAAAAGAGGACACAAACGTGTCCAAACAACAAGTGTCATCAACAATTAGACTGATAGGACAGTCTCGTGCGGGCAGGACACGGAGTCGTACAGGCAGGACACGACTCGATGAGTCATACACTCGTGTCCCAGGGTCGAGTAGGACTAGGGCTAGGACACGGACACCCTGGTTCGTGTCCTCGACGTGTCCAGCACGAATATGAGTTGCGTATCAGTGCTCGATTTCTCGTGTGCACTGCACAGTAAAAAACCAGTACGACTCTGATATCTCTCTCGACACGTCACGTGGACACGTGAGACTTGACACGTGGCGTGTCAGTCACTGCCCCATGATGTGTGTCGAGTCTCGTGTCATAATATCGCATGTTGTGTCCGCTACAGCCCCCGAATGGCTGGGGATAAGTGTGCAGTCAGAAACTGTGGGTTCGCGTGTCCAAAATGGCACGACATGATACAATCATCACCTCAGAGAAACAGAAATCAATAAGCAATAACAAGACCTAGATTCCTATTCAAAAGCTTTCTAGAAATTAGGTTGAAATGTCCTTTGGGACATTTCAACAAACACCTACTGTGGGTTCCTGATACGTGTCCAAAACGGACACGAAACCTATGAAACTCGACACGAAACCAATACAGCCACTTAGGGGACTCCTAGGGCTTCCTAAATGTATAAAGAAATCAAAATTTCAGTGAGTAATGAAGAAGTTACCTATGGATGAACTTTCTAGAAAATCCCTCTTTGTTGAGCTCCTCTCCTTGATATCCCAATCCAAAAAATCAATACCAAACTGAAATAAAACTCCAATAACACCAAGTATAGGTATATTAAAACCTAATGGAAGAGATTTGAATGAAAAAGGACATGAGAAGGAATTTCTATGGATTAAATGAAGTAGGAACAAACCTCTTTCTAAACTTGATCTTTCCTAAAAAGAGGCAACCCTAAAACTAAGAGAGTATTTATAGGGTGGGGTTCCCAATGAAGATATGGTGGCCGGCCAAATAATCTAGGGCTAGGGTTTTGTAATTCTTGGGCTATGGGCCAATCTACAAGGCTATGACTTAAGTTAATTTATCAAAGGTTCTAAATCATAAGTCATGACTTATGACTTTCTAATTCCTATTGCTAACTAGAGTCTATTGACCAAACCAAGGGTTAGCTTAGGTTAGACTAGAGTCATATAACCTAACCAAGTCCATACTTACTAGGGTTAGCTTCTAGGTTGGTCTACAAGGGTCAAAACTAGTCAAAGTCAACCTAGTCAACCCTCATCCAAACAATTCCAAAATAATTCCTAAAAATTCCCATAAATTCAAATAAATTCTAATAAATTCAAATTACCCTAAAAATGTCAAAAATACCCTTAAACTAGAAATGTAGTAGTGACAAATCTACCCTCCTTAAAAGAATTTTGTCCTCGAAATTGAAAGGCAAAATACAACTGATGAGAAGGATAGAAAGTATACCTCACGGTCCAAAAAGATAAGGTTAGCACTCGCGTATCTCATCCTCCCGCTCCCAGGTAGACTCTCCTGGAGAATGATGCCTCCATGCGACGCGTACCAAGGGTCTCACCTGGTTTCTCAGAACCTTCTCCCGTCGATCCAGAATCTCCATTGGCTGCTCTGGATAGCTGAGAGAAGGCCCAACCTCAATATATGAATGATCGAGCACATGGCTAGGGTCATCCACGTACCGTCTCAACTGTGATACATGGAATACTTTGTGGACCCCCACTAGCACAGGCGGCAAGTCTAGCTTGTATGCAACGTCACCGACTCTCTCGCTGATAACGAAAGGGCCGATGAAGCACGGGCTAAGCTTCCCACCTCCACCAAAACGTATCATACCACGAGTCGGAGATATCCTCAAGAAAACCTGGTCTCCGACCTAATTACAAGAAAGGTCTCAATTAACTATAATAAACAAACATGATCAAAAATCAAAAACAAAACAAACCTAAATCTAATCCTACTCTAATCTGTACATCAAACTCCAAGGGCCTCCGGTGGCTATCGGCCCAGTGCCGATGTCTGTCCTGCACCACACGAAGTCTGTCCCTGATGAGCTTCACCTTCTCGGCTGCGTCAACAACCATCTCTGGCCCCAGTAAAGCTCTCTCACCAACATCATCCCAAGATAAGGGTGTACGGCACCTACTCCCGTACAGAGCCTCGAAAGATGACATCTCAATACTGGCCTTGAAACTATTATTGTAAGCAAACTCCACCAAATAAAGATGATCCTCCCAGGAACCTCCAATGTCCAGGACGCACGTCCGCAACATATCCTCAAGAGTCTGAATAGTCCGCTCCGACTGTCCGTCCGTCTGGGGGTGGTATGCAGTACTAAACTTGAGCTGAGTGTCCAAGCTGGTCTGCAAACTCCTCCAGAAATGGGAAGTAAAGCGACTATCCCGATCTGAGACGATACTGACCGGAAATTTATGAATCCTGACTATCTGTCGTATATACATCTCCGCCAGCCTCTCTGTAGACGTACCCACCTTGAATGGTAAGAAGTGGGCCAATTTGGTCAACCTGTCAATGATGACCCAAATTACGTCTTTTTCTCCTGATGTGCGCGGCAATCCTGATACGAAGTCCATAGTGATATGCTCATATTTCTACTCGGGAATAGGCAGCGGCTGCAACAATCCACCGGGCCTCTGCCTCTCTGTCTTGACCTGCTGACAGACCAAACACCTAGCCACGAAGCAAGCCACCTCCCGCTTCATCCCTGACCACCAAACATGCTTCCTCAGATCTCGGTACATCTTATTGGCACCCGGGTGTATAGAGTACTGAGATCTGTGGGCCTCCTGTATAACCTGCTCTCTGAGATCTCCGCTGGACACATATAATCTGGAACCGTGCCTCAAGGCACCATCCTCTGCAAGAGAAAAATCACCCTCTAGCAATCCTGCTCGGACATGCTCTCGGAGACACCGTAGAGCAACATCCTCAAACTGAGCCGACTTGATCCTCTCCACCAAGTCTGACTGAATCTGCGTACCCCATAACTGCATCTGCACTCCAGGCACGATCACCTCAATCCCAAGGCTCTCCAAGTCTGCAAGTAAATGCCAATCCATGGTCAAACACATGGCTATCGGATACCTATTCAAGGCATCGGCAACCACGTTGGCCTTTCCTGGATGATACTGAAGTAGGATGTCAAAATCCTTCAACAACTCTAGCCATCTGCACTGTCTCATGTTCAACTCCTTCTGAGTGAACACATACTTTAAGCTCTTGTGATCTGTGAAGATCTCCACCCTCTCACCATACAGATAATGCTTCCACAACTTCAGAGCAAATATCACTGCTGCCAGCTCCAGGTCGTGGGTAGGGTAGTTCTTCTCATGGAGATGCAATTGCCTAGAAGCATAGGCAATCACCTTCCCATGCTGCTGTAAAACACAACCCAGCCCCTTCCCTGAAGCATCACTATAAATAGTGAAACCACCTGATCCTGAAGGCAATATCAGAATCAAAGCTGTCGTAAGCCGCTTCTTCAACTCATCAAAAGCTGCCTGACACTACTTTGACCAAACATACTCAGCATCCTTCTGGGTCAACCGAGTCAACGGCTCTACAATCCGGGAGAAATCCTGCACAAATCTTCGATAATATCCTGCCAGCCCCAGGAAACTCCTGATCTCTGCAACTGAAGTCGGCGCTGCCCATGCCTCAACTGCTACAATCTTCTTGGGGTCAACTGAGATACCATCTCCAGTCACCACATGCCCCAAGAAGTCCACTCGGTCCAAGAAGAACTCACACTTGGAGAGCTTTCCGTAAAGCTGCTCCTTCTTGAGAATCTCCAACACTATCCTCAATTGCTCCTCGTGCTCCTCCTCAGTCTTGGAATATATCAAGATGTCGTTAATGAACACTACCACAAACTGATCCAGATACTAGTGGAACACCTTGTTCATAAGGTTCATAAACACTGCTGGTGCATTGGTTAGCCCAAACGGCATAACCAAAAACTCGAACTGCCCGTACCGCGTCCTGAAAGCGGTCTTAGGAATATCCTCCCCCTTCACCTTCACCTGGTGATATCCTGACCTCAGATCAATCTTGGAAAATACTCGAGCTCCGCTCAACTGGTCAAAAAGATCGTCGATCCACGACAGTGGATATTTGTTCTTGATCGTGAGGTTGTTGAGTGCCCTATAGTCAATACACATCCGTACTGACCCATCCTTCTTTGGCACAAACAACACTGGTGCACCCCATGGCAACAAACTCGAGCGGATGAAGCACTTGTCCTGTAGCTCATCCATCTGCTTCTTCAGCTCCACCAGCTCACTGTTGTTCACCCGATAGATATGCTGAGATATGGGCTCCGCTCCTGTAACCAAGTCTATCGAGAACTCTATGTCTTTGTCTGGTGGCAATCCCGATAACTCCTCTGGAAAAACATCCATATACTCTGCTATCAAGGGGTGTGGAATCGCCTGCTCCTCGACCGAGACTCCACAGAAGGCTCCGCTGCTCTGCTCTGCTCTGCCTGACGTCTGGAGTACTCGAACTCTGGCTCCCCCGGTGCTCTGAAGAGAACTCTACCCCCTCTGCAATCAATACTGGCGTGGTGCCTGCTCAATCAATCCATGCCTAGTACTATATCGTAGTTCGGCAATGGCATTACGAGCAGGCTCACCTCCAACTCACGGCCTCCCAAAACTACTCTCTGACCCTTACAAACATCACTCACGAGGATAATGCCACCCCCGGTCGTGATCTTTTAAGTCCTAGGCAACAATTCAGCTATGATACCGTATCTAATCGTAAAAGATACTGATATGAAGCTATACAAAGCACCGGAATCAAATAATGCAAAAGCTGGACTGGAGTTGAGAAGGATCGAAACTGCAATCAGCTCTCCTATCGCCTCTGCATCTCCAGCTGCCATGGCAAAAGCTCGCCCCTGCTGGCCTCCCCTTACCTGTTGCTGGTGCTGGACGAACCTCTGCTGCTGTGTCGATAAGGCTGGTCCCTTCTGCTGGCCTGCTGGAGCTCTGACTGCTGCCCCTGAGCTTCTCGTGCTATGCGGCACTCCCTCATCTGTTGGTCTGCTGAGCCACACACCAGACACTGGTCCAGTCTCTTCCGACACTCATTGAAGACGTGCCCAGGCTTCTTGCAGTAGGCACAAGTAACACCCTGTCTTTGACCCTACTGGTGCTGTCTCGGCTGCTGTTGCTGATGAACTGGCCTCTGCTGGATCGGCTACGACTGAAACTGCCTCAGCTGCTGGTGCTGAAAGTAGGGCCTCTTGGCCTGGCCTCCGCTGCTGCTGCTGCCCCCAACTAGGTCTCGCCCCATCTTGAGCCAAAGCTCAAGATCATCCTCTGCCAACAATGCTCCCGTCAAGATCTCCTCGAATGTGGCATTCCGGTTGCCCTTGGTCAGGGACTTGACCTCCTTGACTAGACCCTTCTGGAACCTCTGGGCCTTTGCCGTCTCGCTCAAGCCCTCTACGAACCTGCCGAGGCGGCCGAACTCCCCTGCGTACTCCTCCACTGAAAGACTCCCCTGGACTAGGCTCTCAAACTGCGACTCCAAGGCTCTGAGTGCTGAATCTGGGAAGAACTTCTTCTTGAAGAAGCCCTTGAACTGCTCCCAAGTCTGTCCAGCTACCCCTATCCTGGGGTCTGACTGATACCAAGTGCGAGCAAGATCTCGCATCCGGCTAGCTGCGGCCTCAATCTGGAGATCTGCTGGTATCTGGGCCAGGCGGAAGATCTCCTCTATATGCTCGATCTACTCATCGGCATATAGGATCCCCTCTGCCCCCAGAAAGTCTCTGGGGCTCATCTTCTAAAACTGCTCTATCCCCAGTGTCCTCGGCTGATGGACCACTGGTCGAGCTGCAACCGTCGTAAGGGCCAACTCCATGCCCCTGTCCTGTCGAGCCTGCTGCCGGTCCATGAACTACTGGAAGTACGTAAACATCTGCGCTGTATCCACGTATCCTGTAGGCGACGACTGCTGGAAAGGATCCTCTGGGATGACCGGGTCCTGCCTCCGAGCCGGAGGAAGCATTCCCCCTGCTGCTACTGCCGAGGTCTCAAAATGAGCAGAGGTGGCAAGAGCTGCAGTCCCCTGGCCCCGCTGTACTGGCTGAGAGGTAGCAGTCCCCTCCATAGCATCCCCATGAATGGTACGCTGCGATCGAGTCTCTACCATCCTGAAGATAGACAAACAAGAGTATCAATTTCTGAGAAAGAAGCGAAATAACAAAGGCGGACAATTAAAATTCAAGAGATCAGCTGACAATAAGGATTCATATGGCAATAAAAGAATTTTTTCTAAAGTGATTGAGTACCTTAAAATTAATGTCCTACAACCTACTGCAGGCTGTAGTGATACTCTAATTCGAATACCACTACACTTCTAGTCTGGACCTGCATGGGCCACCACTAAAAACGTGTCACGACCCGCACCCTAGAGTAAGGGCATGAGACGTGGGTACGTCCAGCCTACGCCGTAGTGTCGGCGGTAGAACGCTGTCCTAGGTCAACATACATCTAGCAATATATCTCTAAACAGTTTATACTCCCCGAATGGGGGTGACATAGCAGTAAATAAACTCAATCACAATCTAAGGAAGAGATAGCACGATATGAAATAGGACTCAAAGAAAAATAGATGATAAAGTAGTCTAAGATAATCCCAGCAAATATCCAGAGGTACATTGTCTCAGATACTGAATAAAAGAATATATACAACTCAGAAATTCTGAACAGAAAATAAGTCTAGCTAAACATTTCTCAAGACAACATAAAATGAGATAAGCCTAACTAAACTAGTCTAGGTAATGGGGGTGATGTCCTCAGCTAGAGCTGGGTCCTTCTGAGAGTCCAGCTCGCAAGTGTCGTCTAGGGCTGTCCCGTAGAAGGTATCCACATAGGCCTCCTCCTCGTCCTCTGTAATATTTTCAACAAGTCCAGTCAGGATAGGAGCGAGTACAGTATATCTCAGCAGTTCATAGCAGGTTAAAAAATATAATCATGCAGTAAAGTAAGATACAAATACTGAAAGAAGTGCAGTATGTAAACAGAGAGAGAGCTGTAATAGAAATATCTACTATAAATAGAGACTAACAGTGGCTAGTGAGTCAGAGTACAATATATACATGTAAATGGCATAGGAGATTCTGATAAGACACTATGGAAGAGATTCTGATAAGATACTACTTGGGTATTATTCACATGTCTACTTCTACTCTCCCGTACCCCCAATCAATACACAAAGATCCAACCAGGTTATGTTATGATTCCATGCAAGCCCCCGAAGGGTGTTACATAGATGTCCCATAAATGGGGATTCTAGGAGATTCTAGGATACCCAGTAAATGGGATAAAAGATTCTAGGAGACTCTGTGATCATAAGAGTATATGTCACAAGTGATCAAAGAACCAGTGAAGCATAGTGATACGTCATGTAAGTGAAACGCACATAACATGTAGTACCCGATGCTCCCTAAGGATAACATCTCAAGAAGGGATCCATATAGTACCAATCCGTGTGACCAACGTGACAGTACAAGTAAAGTAATTTAATGCAGGAAATAATTCTAAGCAGGATGTGAAATGATCAGAGAATGTACTCGCCTGGTATCTGAGTATCCAATATGAAAGTACTGTCCGAGGAGTGGTGTCTGGCACCTAATCAGAACAGCACAAGTCACAACAAGTCTAAAATGGTAAAATAAAGTTCTACTATGCATTCTACATGAGTCTAGGTCAATCTAGGCTAAAGTCAACTCTTGGTCAACTCTGGTCAACCCTAGAAGTCAAACTTGGTCAACTATGGTCAAACTAGGTCTAGCAAGTCTAAACTAGGTCAAACTAGTCTATACTAGACTATATTAGTCTGTACTAGGTCACTCAACCTACACTAGCTAGTACACAACACTACTAGGCTATCTAGACCAACTACACATGTTAGTTGGCATTCCTACATATTACCTATATGTGTACATTACATAGGTTATAGTGCAACTATTAGGAACCATCACATTATATATATATATATATATATATATATATATATATATATATATATATATATATATAGGCTCAACATATATACATATAGGTAAACATTACATATATTATATATGTATACATACTATATACATAAACCTACATATATGTACCCACATATCTACAAAATACATAATACATACATAACTTGGCATTCATGATATAATAGAGAGAGAGAGAGATATAGTGTATGTGTGTGTATGAGAGTAATAGTGTGTGTGTGGGTGTAACTGTAAGTGAGGAAATTATGTGTGTGTGTGACTGAAACATAGGGGTGTGAAGAGTGAACATGGTGTCACTGCTATGTGTGTGAGTGAGTGAAGTTAGACATGTGTGTGTGATTTGTGTGTGAGAGAGAGTGCAAAACAGTGAGCTATATACATACAATAAAATCTAAATCCCTAAAATAGTGAACATCAACCTATGTGTGTGAGGACAACCATATGAAATCAGTGAATACAAGGAGCGTTCAGGGAATACCAAACTGGAGTATATTGGCAACTGAAATCTGAAACCATTATACAGTCCACAAAACAGTTTTCATTTGACAGTTCAACCCTACAGTTCAAGCTCTAAATCGAAGCCAAAACTCCACAAAACAACTCCAAAATTGACACACAACTTGATTACCTATAGGAAAACCAATATAGGAATTAAAACCAATATATTAATAGTAATAAATAGGTTAAAATAGCTATCCAAATTCGTATTTAAAAACTAGAATTCACTGAGAAATCACATGTATTAGTTATTTGGGTAAATGAGGAAATTTGATAATTAAAACAATTAATGCATAACAATTGGTTGGTAAAGATTAAACATAACGTGTACGTGTCACACAAGTGGTTGTGTCCAAAAAAAAGAGGACACAAACGTGTCCAAACAACAAGTGTCATCAACAGTTAGACTGATAGGACAGTCTCGTGCGGGCAGGACACGGAGTCATGCAGGCAGGACACGACTCGATGAGTCATGCACTCGTGTCCCAGGGTCGAGTAGGACTAGAGCTAGGACACGGACACCCTGTTTCGTATCCTCGACGTGTCCAGTACGAATACAAGTAGCGTATCAGTGCTCGATTTCTCGTGTGCACTGCACAGTGAAAAACCAGTGCGACTCTGATATCTCTCTCGATACACCACGTGGACACGTGAGACTTGACACGTAGCATGTCAGTCACTGCCCCATGATGCGTGTCGAGTCTCGTGTCATAATATCGCGTGTCGTGTCCGCTACCGCCCCCGAGTGGCAGGAAACTGGTGCGCAGTCGAAAACTGTCGGTTCGTGTGTCCAAAATGACATGACACGATACAATCATCACTTCAGAGAAACAGAAATCAATAAGCAATAACAAGACCTAGATTCCTATTCAAAAGCTTTCTAGAAATTAGGTTGAAATGTCCTTTGGGACATTTCAACAAACACCTACTGTGGGTTCCTGATACGTGTCCAAAACGGACACGAAACCTATGAAACTCGACATGAAACCAATGCAGCCACTTAGTGGACTCCTAGGGCTTCCTAAATGTATAAAGAAATCGAAATTTCAGTGAGTAATGAAGAAGTTACCTATGGATGAACTTTCTAGAAAATCCCTCTTTGTTGAGCTCCTCTCCTTGATATCCCAATCCAACAAATCAATACCAAACTGAAATAAAACTCCAATAACAGCAAGTATAGGTATATTAAAACCTAATGGAAGAGATTTGAATGAAAAAGGACATGAGAAGGAATTTCTATGGATTAAATGAAGTAGGAACAAACCTCTTTCTAAACTTGATCTTTCCTAAAAAGAGGTAACCCTAAAACTAAGAGAGTATTTATAGGATGGGGTTCCCAATGAAGATATGGTAGCTAGCCAAATAATCTAGGGCTAGGGTTTTGTAATTCTTGGGCTTTGGGCCAATCTACAAGGCTATGACTTAAGTTGATTTATCAAAGGTTCTAAATCATAAGTCATGACTTATGACTTTCTAATTCCTATTGCTAGCTAGAGTCTATTGACCAAACCAAGGGTTAGCTTAGGTTAGACTAGAGTCATATAACCTGACCAAGTCCATACTAACTAGGGTTAGCTTCTAGGTTGGTCTACAAGGGTCAAAACTAGTCAAAGTCAACCTAGTCAACCCTCATCCAAATAATTCCAAAATAATTCCTAAAAATTCCCATAAATTCTAATAAATTCTAATAAATTCAAATTACCCCAAAAATGTCAAAAATACCCTAAAACTAAAAATGTGGTAGTGACAAAAACCCCATCACTACCGTCATCTTCCAAAATTTGGCCGACCATCCCCTTGGTCGTCGCTACCCAAAGCAGAGCAAACAAAAACCCATACCTAGCCCCCACCGCGAAGTTCGGCTGCCTCCTTGTGCCACGACCGTCGTCGAGCCTCCTTCCATGCCTCCCAACAACCAACCCGAGCCGCCCGCTCGAACAGTCCAGCGCTTCCCCCTCCGCATGGCCGAGCGCCTCCGTCTCGCTCCTCCATGCGTCCCCTGTGCCTCCCTCCGCCAGATATGTGTTGTCGACGACGAGCCGGCGCCGGAGCTCCTCCAGTCGAGCGCTGCATCGCCGATCTCGCCGGGATCTCCTCCGCATCTGCCACCTCCATGGACGGAGCCCCGGCCGACCGTCCGCTCCATCTTTCTTCCTCCGCCGCTCTCCGCCCGAGCCTCGTCACCATCTCCACCGTTCTCCGCCTCCTAGCGCCTTCAGACCGCCGGAAACCCCTCTTCTTCCGCTCATTCTCCCGTCGAAAAATCACTCGCTCCGCCTCCCGCTCTTCCCCATCCTCCTTATCCCTCTTCCTCACTCTCCTCCATCTTCTGTTTCTTTTTTTACTTATCAATCTTTCTCTCTCCTTCCTTTGTCTCTTAATACGGAGGAGCACAGTGAAAACTGTGCTCACTGCTCAGGTTTCCTTTAGTATTTATTATTATTATTATTATTATTATTAGTTTAATAGTAATTAGTGTTATTTATTAGTAATTGATATTATTATTACTTATAAAACAAAAGATATTTGATTAGAATTATTAGGTTTTCTGTAATTTACAAAGTATAGTATAGTCAAAATATTTTACTAGGTATACCTACTATATAGTGTCATTAAAGTATTTTATATAAAATAAATATATACTAAGTAATTTTCAAAATATCTAGATTTATTATTATTATTACTTTGTCACATAAATATTTATGGCTAGCATAAAAAGATAGGTAATGTTTTGCAAATTTTAGGAGTTTGGCCTACATTGATTTCAATTTGATTTTAGCCTTAATTAGTTCTCTGAAAATTATTTTGTATTTATTTAAAACTATGTTTGAAGATAAAGATTCCAGCAAAATATTATTTTGCAAATATAGAGCTTTTCTTAAAAATGATTTCTATATTTTAGTATTCATCTAAAATGTTTACTAATAAAAATATAGTTGCTAACCAAAACCATATTTTTACAGCTAGAGTTTTGCCAAACGATTTCTTGACTTTAGGTATATTTATTTATTTTTATTTTTATTTTTATTTTTTCTAAGCATTTTTATTAAGAAAACTAGTTTTATGTATTATGATTATCCTTTTGAAACCGTATTATGTATCCAAATTCCTCAACTATCCTCCTATCCATGACAAATTCCCTTTATCCTATTCCCTCATAAATTCTGCACAACCCCTGTCAACCATAACTAATCTGACCCTCCTGGACACGATGGAACTATCAGTGTCACCACCCGAGGTTACCTTGCATAGATGTTACACCGAAGTTGCAGTTTGTGCCACATTGATCATTACAGCACACCAGGCGTACTACCAGGTAGGACACCTTGCCATTTGCTGTCTATTTATTTTAGCTCATATTTCATGCATTATTTATTATTTTCTTTATGCAAAATAAACTGTGATACATGACATAACCTGTTAGAACTTATTGTTCATTTATATTTCCTGTTATGTATTATTTTTCTTATACATTAAACCTAGATTTAAGGGACCACCATTGTGTGTTGCATTCATGGCCTTGACACGTTGTACCACGAAGTTGTGTGTCGCATGTAGAACACGGACGTGCGTGATTGGCTGGCCACCAGTATGTACAAGCCGTGCGATAGGAATAACTGCTAATAGAATTGCATGCTAGTTTGACTTAGCGGTTATAGAGGTTAATGTTGTGGATACAGCATAGTAAGCATTGGGCGGGGAGGACAATTTCTTAGCGTATGGGCTTCGATGCACTTTTCCTGGTGACCCGGAAGCTCCGCTGGAGATACGGGGTTGATGACCCATGATTACTGACGGCCACTGACGTTCTGCAGAACGCCATGCTCTTATTGATGGGGCCTCTGGTGCCCCAAAGGGGGGACTACACCGATCCTATTTAGCAGGGCCCATGTGTAGGAAGGATTGTTCTTAACTACATTTTACTTAGAACGGTAGGCTACCTTATCCGTTAGGTACGAGTACTTTTGGTTTGGGTACTTGTATCTGACTGTGGCTTGGAACAATAACTTGTCGCGGATTAGTTCGTCACATCTTGTCCTTCTTTGGTTGTAGGTGTGACTTACTACTTCGATGAGAAGGTATTGAACCTTGTTGGGGTCCGGATACCATATTGGATTCATAGCATGGAAAGATACGTCACCTGAATTAGTTTACCATCTCTTGTCCTTGTTTGGTTGGGGGAATGATACGCTAGTTCAATAGGTGCGTATTGGACCATGTTATAATTCAATTGATGTCACGCCCCAGAACCAGAATACTGGAGAGCGGGGGCAGACATAGCCAGCTACGTATATTAAAGTGCAACCCACCTCGCTATACGGTCACGGCTGTCTAGGATACATGGGGGTTTATCTACAAGCCAGCAGTCTCTTAAGGTCAAGAACAAGCCTATTGTCTCAATCACAAGCAAGTAATAGATGTTACAAGATATATGATCATTAAATATACAATAATAAGGCATCCCAAATATTACATATTCAGCTGATCATGAAGCTAGTCATTACAAAATGTCAGGACTAGCAAGAGTTTAATCATACATGATCAACCCTAGGATCTGTTAATCATGTTACAGCCCGTAGACAGACAGTAAGTAAGTGCAATCGAGCTAAACAGGTGCTCGTCGGCTAAACGCTTCAAAAGAATATTTTTACAATAGAGTGGGAGAGCCAAAAATAACCCACTCGTTGCCAGGATCCCTTCTAGTGTTCACCATCTGGCAGGAAGGTCGGTAGATCCTCTGGAGCTGCTCCGAAATCTGGCCACACAAAACCAACTGGGTCAGACCCCAGAAAGAGCAAGTGCCACAAAGGAGGCTTCACTTAAGAACCAAAACCAGCAATTAGCATAATATATAAATAAAGTAAGAACTGGAAATAAAGAAAATACACCAGGGTGATATACGACGAGATTACCATAGAACTATTCAGATAACCAGGTTACAACCCGTAAACCAAACAAGGACCGGGGTTGTAACCCTTCGTCTGAACAGAACTTAGAATTCCGACCATTTATCGGTAAAATAAATACAAGCATTCTGGTCATGCAGTAATCTGGAACAGGATCAGGGCAAGACTAGACAGGTTAGACTCCATCCAATCACTTCACGGCCAAGCAAGAATTACGGCTTGATACTTTAACTAACTAGGGTTGTCACAAGCCTAATTACTAATAAGATGCAGTGAGATTATTCCACAGCCACAAGCCCTGCAGACCATCCAGGTTCCCCGGGTTAAAAGATTAGAGTTGAATTCAGGAGGGTACATCGTCCAGGAAACGAATGTACCCTTAGGTAGCTTGAAGGGTGCAACACATGACAGTGTGGGAAATGTGCCCTACTCGACGGCAGGCTACAGATCCCAAGGCGTGCCCAGGTAACGGGATTGCCTGTAGCTGGAAAATCTCTTCATGACTAATGTATTAATCTAGTTATTAGCCCTTAGTTTATTTCAATAGGTACTCCTGACCGTGGTACTCAGGAGTCCCCTCCTAGACATGATACAAGACAAGACTGGATATTTATACAAGCATAATCGCCCACGATATCCAGGTTATTATACAGGTCATATCATGTCAGGTAGCCGTCGCAACAGCTTATCAAGGTATAACATGTCAGGTTATCAGGTCAAGTGTACTTGTCAGGAGTGCGCCACGACGGGCCACTATCAGGTCATGTCAGGTTACTCATGTCAGGAGTGTACCACTATGGGTCACTATCAGGTCATGCTCAATTGTCAATTCCAAACATATCAAGTAAATTCACAATTATCAAGTAAATGGGCGTAAAATATCTAATAAAATATCAATATACAGGGCTATAAAAGAGCCAAGCTTAAGAAAAATAAAACCAAATCTGACACGCTGACATGAGACCAAGTCAGCCAAAGGCCATACGCTCAGGTCAAACTATGCTCAGGCCAGCGTACACCTTGCTCGCTTAAGCTAGCGTACCAAGGCACGCGTACGCTCAAGCTACAGGTCAGTGTACGCTCAAGCTAGCGTACCAAAGGGTCCATACACTGCCAATGGGAAGCGTACGCAAGGGTCAGCGTACACAAGGGCACGCTCAAGCTACAGGTCAGCGTACGCTCAAGCTAGCGTACGCTCAAGACTGCGTACGCTTGAGCTAGCGTACGAAAGGGTCTAGGGCACGCTCACGCTAGCGTACGCAAAAGACACGCTGCCAACAGGCAGCGTATCAAGGCTAGCGTACGCTCGCTAAAGAGCAGCGTACCAAGGCTAGCGTACGCTTGCTAAAGAGCAGCGTACCAAGGCTAGCGTACGCTCGCTAAAGAGCAGCGTACCAAGGCTAGCGTACGCTCGCTAAAGAGCAGCGTACCAAGGCTAGCGTACGCTCGCTAAAGAGCAGCGTACAGCTCAGCGGCGTAAGCTAAAAAGCTAGCTCACTGTTCACTGTCTTCTCCAAATGGCAAGAACAACAAGAACTCTAAAGTTGAATCTAAGCTTCAACAGTCCATATCTTGGTCAAAACAAGTCCGAATCCAACTTTCCAAAGGTCAAAATTGGGTATAATGAAATTCTCTATAACATGGAACCATTAAAACTTGAAAACAAAGAAGTTTGATAGATCAAAATCACCAAAATTTGAAAATAGCAAGACTCTAGATCTACAAGAATTAAAGCCTCAAATGGAAAATGACAAGTTCTAATGTGGTTTAGAATCATGAGGAGAAGCTAATGAAACCATCAAAAGGGGTTCTCTTGTGGAAGCAAGTTACACTTGCCTATGGTGTTCTTGGTTGGTGGAGAAGAGTAATGGTAGGGGAAGGAGAAGTAAATGAGAATTATGGAGGAGAGAGAAGGTTGGTGGGGATAATAAAGAGGGGGGTTGTGGTGGAAATGAAGGAGAAGCATAGGCTAAGGTGTTCCACCCTTGGCCCATGATGAACCAAGCATTGGGCCGGCCGAACCAAGCCAACCCAAACCGAGAGTAAACCAAGCCAAGCCAAGAAGAAAACTAAACAAGGAATCATGCAATACAAGAATAAATACGTACATGTATTCCAGAAATACGTAATACGAACCACAGGCATTACAATTGACTTATTTATTTGAGTAATATTATTCAGTTTATATGACATGATATTATGTGTCTTGTTACATCCCTCAGAGGACCTGGTTATCTCTCCAGGTGTGTGCTCTGTCTTTCGCAGGTGTTCTAGCTCTAGCCGTGATCATTGCTATTTTTTCGAGGATGATTGTACTTGGATCGTCTTCGCTTCGCTCGCGAAATTCATTCATTTGTATATCATGTATTCTTTTCATTGTTGGTAGTAGATTTGTCTCCGCCCAACATATTGTATCAAGACAGTTCATTATCATTATATGATATCTTTTATTTATTTTGTGTGGATAAGATTAGTTATGGTTCTACTGCATTTTATAGCTTATGTATTCATACGAGGATTCTATATATTGGAGTATACTTCGTATGAATACAGCTGGCATGTCTACATTCCTAGTCCTATGTATTTTGGGACTGGGGCGTTACACATGCATCCGCCGAAGAAGATGGGAACAAGGGCAAGTACACGGACAACCAAGGATCGCTCCCGATTAAGGCTAGTGCCAACAGAAAAAAATCTAAAAAAAAAAGAAACAAAGAGTTATCAGCCATCACCACTAGATCGTGTAACACCCAATTTTCTAGATGAGGGTAATTTTAAAATTTTGTAATTATATTATTTATTTCATATTATGATTGTTGGTGATTTTTAATTATTTTTTAAAAAAAAACTATTTAAAATCATGACTTGTGATTTGGTATTTGTTAAGTGTAACCCTAAAGATAGTTTGACCTAGAGCCTAGCCATGTGATTAGGGTATTTCATTTATCTTTTTAGTTTGAGGGTATTTTTGTCATTTTAAATTATTTGAATTTAATATATATTATTGGAATTTAAAATAATTATTTAGAATGGTGTGATTTAAATATTATTTAATTGATTGTCTTGTGTTGTGTTTAGCCCTAACCTAGATTGGACCTAACCTAGATTAGTCATAGCTAGTCTAGTTAGCAATGGTTAGTATTATTTAGTATGGGTTAGTTGGGTTAAGTCATGACTTGTTAGAAAGGAATAGGTTGGAACTTGACTAGAAGGGGAAATTTAGATTTCTAGCCATTGAATAGATTAGATGTGATGAGAGCCCTTGGATTGATTAAATCCCAAAACCCTAACCCTAGCATTTATGGCCAGCCACCTAGGGATCATCCCCCTATTTATACTCTCTTCCATTAGGTTAGCCTCTTAGGAAATAGCAAGTTTGGAAAAATAGGTAAATCCCATCTTTAGAAATTCCTATAAAATCCATTTTAATTCCTTTTTAATCCAAACAAATTGCAATAGGTTCTAATTACTGTGTCTTGCTGTTTGTGGAGGCTTTTCTCAATTTGTGTACAATTTGGTAAAGTTGGGAAGCAAAAAGAACACCCTCTTCTTTAGAGCTTTTGAGGAGATTGATACCGATAGGTAAATCCCTAAAACTCTATTATAGTTGCTGTTATTTTGCATTTTAGCCTAGGCCTAGGAGTCCCCTAACTGTAGGAATCATTTCGTGTCCGTATCGGACACGTATCCAATAGGATACCTAAGTGTTTGTGGAAATGCCACAGAGGAATTAATTTCGTATTTTTGAAATGTAATTGCATGGATTTATAGATCTAGATGTGTGTATTAATTTTTGTGAAGGTAGTAGTGTTTCGTGTCCATTTGTGTCATGTTTTTAATGTAGACGCAGCACGAGCCGTAGGCTGTGTCCTGCATCACGGGCCCTGTATCTCCGGATACAGGACACGTCGTGTCCTGATTTTTATGGAAATCTTGGGGCATCGTCTGCGACCACGCTCCCAAAATTTGGGAGCGTCTCGTGCACCACGCGTGGAGTTATCGAGGTCACATTGGTCGTGCGCTGTCGTACGTGGGCTGCTGTGCGCGTGCACATGCACGACTGACATGCATGTCGTGTCGTGTCTGTGTGACTCGTAGACTCAATGCAGGGTGTGTCAATCCTAGAGCTACCCTAGGCGCACAACTAGACACGAGCACGTGTCGTGTCGTGTGTCGCGTATTGGATGCACGTACACGCGTGCACGACGATTGTTATACACTGTCAAGTGTCTGTGTACATGTTTATTTGGACACGATTCGTGTCCAATTCCTGGACACGAATACACTCTCATGTACCTCATATGTATGTCCTTAATTACCAACTTGTTAATTGTAATTTTAATGGCTAATTGCATTCGAAAATTCAAATTCCCTTGATAGCTGATACTCGATGATATGGGCATGATTGGGTTTCAGTTTTATTTTAAAATTGAATTATTAACTGTTATGTGATTAAATATCAGTAATTTGTCTCACCCAACATATTTGTTAATAGTTGAACTTGTAGTTGTTTGTATGGGTATAGGGGAATCATCGAAGTGGGGTTTTGCACTTGGGTTTTGGAGTTCCTGCCAATTTTAGAAAACTGAAACTTGTTCATTTTTAGCTCACACTCTTTAACCTATCACAACACTCACATATTACACACACAAATTCTGATTTCCTGTTCACTCTTCACACACACTAACACCCCTCCACACATGCCACTGTTTCCTGTGATGATTTATCCACACACGATGGTACATTAACATACACTCTCACCACACAGTTTTTTCTTCACACTCCTTACAATGTCACAAACTAAAAATCATCTCACACACATGCACATGATACACACATTCTAAAATCAGATTTCACCCATTCACTCTCACATTGCTATGCATCTAATACACACACATACACACATTCTCTCACACAACCCACAAACAGTCACTCACCACACAAATTGACATACATATGCATTTCACTCACTCACTCACTTCCTATGTATCTTACAACACATACACAATCTCACATTGCAATCACACATACATGTGTATCATGACACCACATGAGAACATCTCACATACATGTCACACATATTACACACACATAT
>JANAVB010002164.1:0-81637 GCA_029216955.1 Iris pallida | reverse complement strand
TGCAGAGTCGATGACCAGACTCACGAGGAAGAACTATCCTAATTCAGGAAGAGGGGTATTTTTGACATTTTAATATTAATATTCATATAGTTTTTAATTATATGATGCTAATTAGTATTTTAGCTAATTTAATCAAACTGAGTATTAGTTACTATAGATGAGTGCATTTGAGGATTTGCTAATCCCCTTTTCATAAATTTTATTTCAAAGTAGGGAACTAAATTTAGCTAAAATAATTGTTTGATAAATTATTTACCATGTTGTATATATATGTGAGTATAAATATAGTTACTATACAAATTATTGGTGATTATACAATCATAAAATAATGTGTCACACGTTTGTTAGTATGGTTTAGATGCACTAGAAGGCACATATATTTTCAGCCAACAATTAAATGACTAGTCACTAGTTTAGACTAGTTTAAATCCATCAAAGGAAATTCCATCGGAACCAAACTTGACCCAACTCTTCATGACTCATATTAGGGTCAAACCAAGTCATATTTAGACCCAAACCATGCACACATGAGTGTGTGGACAGCCCACAACCTTAGGCCACTTGTATTTTCGAAATTATGTTGTGAGCACCAGTTTTTGCTGTCAAAACCACCTCCCCACTCCTCCCACACACCTAAAGTTAAGGTCACACCTTCTTCTAACCCTTGGTAGCAGCTCCTTGCACTCTTTTCCGTCCATTTCATTCAATTTTTACCCTCAAACAGCCCACACAAAGCAATTAATTGAGCAACATTCAGCTAAAGGTTCAGCGGGATAGGGTGACTTCAATAACGTTTTGTACCATGAAAATAATGGGTACAAGTCTCGAGCCCTTTACGAAAAATCTTACTCTATCTCTTAGCTTTCATTTTCATATTTTTACATAATTTTTTAAGGAGTTTTGACCCCTCAAACCTCTGTCGCACGATGATGTATCCAGAATAGATTGTTGTCCACGAATTCTGTGCAAACAATTGAGTGTGCACACCAAAACATTTGGTAAAACTATACAAAAAATTTCCATTGCGAAGCTCTGTTCGTTTTCGTGGTTTTGATATATAATAGTCTATATGTTTGTCCATATTTCCCTCCGTACAGACGTTTTTCGAGGAGGTACTCGGACTGAATTTTGCAACACCCAAGCGGTCCACGTTCCGTACATAAGTAAGTATCATTATTTTTTGTCGTATTTTTTATATGACATAGGTAATAACTAGATACAATATCCTCCTAGGTAGAAACATAAATAATACTATCTAAGGTTTGAATTCATGATAAAACGTTACCCCAAAATTATTTTCCTAAAAATATATTTTTGTCTACTTTGTGTTAGTTTAACTTTTTGTGTAGACCTTATTTTATGATTCTAGAAGTTTATATGCAATTCAGAATATTTGTATACAAATTTATGTTGGAACTATTTCCTAAATATTTCGTTTTATTAGTACAAATTAGGCTCAAATTTGGTCTTGTAAACTCTGAAGGCAGAAACTGTGGTTTTCTTCCAAATTTGAACATGCATAACTTTCTGTGTAAAAATTATTTTTCCGAACAACTTATTGGAAGGTAAAGTACGTTATTTTGTCTATCAATCATGTATTTAAGTCATATCCAGAATAGTTAGTTTTACTAGTTTAAAATAAGACCAAAGTAGGTATCATGAGCAGTTTTTCTGCACAATGAAAATTTTCAAGTCTGGAATTATTTTACCAACTTTGGGCATGCGTTATTTTCTGTGTATACCATATTGTTATATTTTTAGTTCTATGTATGTATTCTTGGTTACGTTTTGGATCATTTTCATATAGGTTTCATGATTTAACTACTTGTTGTGGGTTATGTAAATTGAGGGCAAAGTGAGCTCCATGAACAACATTTCAGCATTTAAGTCTGAAACTGTTTTTGGAGGTAACTTTGAGCTCAATTTTTCGAAAATCAAAACGTTGGATTTCTGTGTAGTTTTTCCATAGTAAACTCTAGTTAACTTTATATTAGATCCTGAAATTAGAGCCACTAATAACATTGTTTGTTTACTCAAATTTTGCTTCCAAAACTGAATAAATTATAAATTTTTGCAATCAAATTATTTTAAAGTCTGAAATCAGTTTTCCTTGTAACTTTGGACTTCGATTCTGGAAAATCCAACCGTTGGATTAGTTTGGAATTTTCTTCTGCTGTTAGACAAAATTTTATTCTTTTGATTCCTTAAATTTGAACCGTTCATCGTTATTTATGACCACTCGTTCACTAGCATAAATTCAGGATAAAGTAAAATTTTGAAAACTTCTTTTGGATAAAATATGAATTAGAAATTGTAGGAAGATGTACTCTCTATGCATATTAACTTTATATTAGTTTTTATAGGATAGATAGAATGATTTATAGGCTAGCTTGTATAGTTTGATGATGTGCATTCATAATATAGGTGGACACCGATACAGACTTGATTATTACTTTCTACTCATGAGCGCAGACGATACATTCTCTGATAGTTTTCATTGCTTCGATATTTCCTATATCTGTTCAGTTGTAGTGTTTTACTTGATTTTCGACACGAGGATACACATAATAGTATACGTTGGATCCCGTCATGAGATGTTATTCCCGGTTAACCTTGTATACTTGTTCTTGTTTGATATTGTTTCTTATACTTGTATAGACACCGATTTGGGAGTGGACTGGCCCCTGTTTCATGAATCCCGTGTCATAACGTGACATGGTTGGATCCATTATACTATTCGGGGGATTGGAGAGTTATTAGAGTTTATGTGATCAATATCCTACTTGTTACGACTTGTGCATAGCTCACCCTTGTCACACTAAGGGTGTAGCCAGACCTCATACTACTTGTGCATAGCTTTCCATTGTGGCCGGCCTGATCCCTATACTTGTACTTGTGCATAGCCGGTCAAATGGAACAGCCTGATCTGGACCCAAGCTGTAAACCCCTAAACTTTCATTACGATTTTTTTATTATTTTGGAATTTATATTTTTAATTTTTGTATTTACTCGTCGAGTGCGAATATGTACGAGGTACATATTTTTGGAAAAATGTTTTAATTATAAATTTTATTTATATAGGATATTTTCAAAAATAACATATGTTGATTATTTTCAAGTGGTGAAAAGTGGCGCGTCGAGACTTCCAAAATACTATTTATTTACTTTCTATTGTACAAATATATGTAGTAGTTTATAAAACTATTATTTATGGATACTACATGTATGCGAGAGACATGAAATTTATTTTATGTCTACTTTGAATTTTCGAAGTACTAATTATTTTATTCAATTATCAAAAAGGTATTTTCAAATAATTATGGTAATTTTGAAATTATTATTATTAGTATTTTTAGAAAATATTTTAAAATTATTGTGGTAATTTAAATCATGATTTTATTTTATGGATTTATTTAAATAGCTTAATTAATATCTATATTTGAAATTTGATTTATCTTATATGAATATGAACTAAAAGATGGAATGTAATTATATTAAATTGATTTGAATTTGATTTGAAATTATTGAATTGATTTAAATTAGAGGTGGAAATAATCTACAACGGTTTAAACTAATCCAAACCCTTATCCATCCAGGAGCACACCTCCTATATAAGGAGATGCTCATTTTTCCTCAAACTCAACAACCAAAAAATTTTCATCCACAATCACATCATGCATCGTGTCCGTGCCCTACCATCTACTATATTTCTATTTGTACAAATAACTGGTTCTCCATGCCCGACAAATTCGGACATCCGTGTCCACCGTATCGGACACTCGTCATCCCGACCACACAGCAAACTCTATTCCCCCACCGTCCCTGCCAGAATCACCAACCCCGCTACCACTACATACTCGGCCATCACCCAGTCATCTCACCACGGCAGCATCGCCATCCCATTGGCAGCCCCGCTACTGCCATCGTCACCACCACCACTACCAGATTTTACCAATCCCGGCCAATACGAGCCCTCTCCAGACCCGTCACCACCATCACCACACAAAGAATAAAGAAAAAGGGAGGAAAACCTAACCTGGCCGACCGCCACCACACAATCGAAGATCCCCGACACCTCCGTCGAGCTTTAACCCCCGACCTGATCCGCCCCGCGCTACGTGCGGCTTCCCTAGCCGCGGTGAGCTCTCCGCCGTAGAAAGCCCCCAAAACTTCATCTCTGACTCACCGCTCGTGCCCCTACCGGTCGAGCCACCGGGATATCCTCTCTCCGCTCTTCTTCCTCCCGTCCCGCACCGGTGAGTGATGCAAGCCTGCCCCCGCTTTCCGACCTCGGGATTCGTACCAGCCGCTCCCATCTACGGTACGCTGCCCGACGTCCATGGGCAGCGACTCCACCGGAGCCGGCACATCTCCGCCGTGCCCTCTCTCCGGTCAGCCGCGCCGTACAGCCCCAAATCAGAACACTTGGTCGTCCTTCTCGCGGAGCCCCTTCGTAAGTGTCGCCCCCTCTCCCTCTCTCGAACCCCTCTGCCCCTCTAATCTCTCTCTCTCTCTCTTGCAATTTTAATACTTATTTCCAAATGGAGAGTTGATTGGTTGTTATATATTGTTATTATAATACTTTGTTGAGAAGAAGACAACAATAGTTGTTACTCCTTTTCTTTTCTTTTTCTTTTTGTTCATTATTACTATTACCATCCTTTGATTTTAAACAAAGAATCAGTGCTTAAACTTTATTATTATCACCATCATTATTATTATTGTTATTATTTTCAGATTTACAATTATTAAATATTAACAATTATTATTATTTAGTTAGTATATAAATTATTACAAATAGCTCCAGTATGATATTTAATTTGTATTAATTATTATGATATGAAAAATCATTTTTATTATTTTATCATGGTTATCATTGGATATAATAATCTATTCAAAAATTTCTTGTAAAATATATACAGTTTTATATAAATATGATATTAGGGCTTGGCTCTACAACCTCAAAGTATAGTCTTAGCCTTAGATATTTTTATATATTTACTTCCTTCTCTAAAATATTTTGATTAGTAAAAATATAGTTCTCTACCTAAAAAAAAAAACCTATTTTGACTAATAAGGTTAGTTTTCTAGTATTATAATATTTTCTAAAATTAGTACACGTACTTATCTCCAGAAATTCTCCTCGAATATTCTATTGATTATGACTAATTCCTACTCGTATTTTCTCGTGAATTTTGGACCCTTACATACCGACCTCGGCTATGGGACAAAACTGACATCTTGATCATCGCACAACACCCACGTCACACCAGGCAAGATACCTTGCCATTAGCTGATTATTTTACTTTAGCTCATATTCAGGTATTATTCATTATTTATTTGCTGTAAAATAAACTGTGATACATGGCATAAGTAGATATAATTTTTACTGTTTAGTTATAGTTCCTGCTATGTACTATTTTCTTATACATTGAACTTAGATTTAAGGGACCGCCCTTTGTGTGTTGCATTCATAGGCCTTGACACATTTGTACTACATTGTTGTGAGTCACATATAGAACTCGGACATGCGTGACTGGCTGGCCACCAGTACGTATAAGCCGTGCGATAGGATTAACCGCTAATAGAGGTTGCATGCTTAGTTTGACTTAGCGGTTAATAGAGGTTATATGTTGTAGATACAACATAGTAGGCATTGGGCAGGGAGGACATATCCTTAGCGTATGGGCTACTTTACACATTTCCCTTGTAACCGTACGCTCCACCGGAGATACGAGTTGACGACCCTTATTTACTGCTGGCCACTGACGTTCATGGAACGGTTATGCCTGAGGCCCCTGGTGCCCCAAGGGGGACCATGTCGATCCTATTTTAGCCACGGCCCATGCGTTGGAGGGTGTTCTTAAAACTGCACTCACTTAGATTGGTTAGGCACCCTTATCTGTTAGGTATGAGTACTCTTGGTTTGGGTACTTGTATCTGACCGTGGCTTAGAACAATAACTTGTCGGGATTAGTTCGCCACATCTTGTCCGTGTTTGGTGTAGGTGTGGCTTACTACTCCGATGAGAAGGTATTGAACCTTGTTGGGGTCCGATACCATATTGGATTCGTGAATTGGAAATATATTTCACCGTGGGTTAGTGTGCCATCTCTTGTCCTTGTTTAGTTGGGGGGATGGTGTGCTAATCTAAAAGGTGAGGTATTGGACCATGTTATGATCCCATCTTACCTGTTATTATTGAGCAGTTATATTCAGTTTATATGGCATTATATTGTGTATCTTGTTACGTCCCTCTGAGGACCTGGTGATCTCTCCAGGTGTGTGATCTTATCTTTCGCAGGTGTTGTAACACCCCAGAACCAGAATACTAGAGAGCGGTGGCGAACATAGCCAGCTACGTATATTGAAGTGTAAACCCACCTCGCTATACGGTCATGGATGTCTAGATACATGAGGGTTTAACTACAAGCCATCAGTCTCTTATGGTCATGTACAAGCCTATTGTCTTAATCTCAAGCAAGTAATAACAGTTACAAGATGTCAGAGCACCAAATATACAATAGTAAGGCGTCCCATACATTACATATTTGGATGATCATGAAGCTAGTCATTACAAAATGTGGAGACTAGCAAGAGTTCAGTCATACATGATCAACCCTAGGATTTGCCAATCATGTACAACAGCCCGTAGGAAGACAATAAGTAAAGTGCAATCGAGCTAATAGTTGCTCGTCGGCTAAACGCCTCAAAAGAATAATTTATAATAGAGTGGGGAGCCAAGATAAAACCACTCGTTGCCCGGATTACGCCTGGTGGTCACCATCGGGCTGGAAGGTAGTAGATCCTCTGGAGTTGGTCCGGTATCTGGCCATACAAAACAGCTGGGTCAGATCCCGGAAAGAGCAAGTGCCACAAAGGAGGCTTCACTTAAGAACTAAAACCAGCAATTAGCACCAAAACATAGTTATATAATAAAAGACTAAAATATAGAAAACATGATGATACGATAAGATAACCATGGAACTATTCAGATAACCAAGTTACAACCCTTAAACCAAACAATGACCGGGGTTGCCACTCTTCATCTGAACGAAACTTGGTTTCCCACCATTTATCGAAAGAGTAACACGAGCAATCGTATTATGTAACAATCTTGTACAGGATCAGGACAAGACTAGACTGGGTTAGACTACATCTAATTAATCACGGCCAAACAATAAGTTTGGCTTGATACTTAACTAACTAGGGTTATCAATGGCCTAATTACTAGCAAGATACAATGAGATATTCCAACAGCCACAAGCCCTGCAGACCATCCAGGTTATCCAGGTCGAATATCCGTTCATGAAGGGTGCAACACATGACAGTGTGCTAGAAATGTGCCCTACTCGTCGGCAGGCTACAAGTCCACTTGCGCGCCCAGATAACGGGATAGCCTGTAGCTGGAAATCTCTTCATGACTACTGGATTATTCTAGTTATTAGCCTTAGTCAAGTTCAGTAGGTACCCCTGACCGTGGTACTCAGGGGTCCCTATCTTAGACATAATGTAAGACAGTACTAGTTCATTTGTACAAACACAATCGTCCATGGTGTCCAGGCCATTCATTCTTGTCATGTCATGCTAGCCATCGTAACAGCATATCAGGGTATATCATGTAAGGTTTAATTGTCAAGAGTGCGCCACGATGGGCCACTATCATGTCATGTTACTTGTCAAGAGTGCACCACTACGGGTCACTATCGTGTTCATGGCACATGTGCAGAATAACATAGTACAAGCATTCTATCAAGGGACCCAAGTTACACTGAGGGCCATAAGAAAAAGTATAAATGTAACAACTCAACATAAAATGCAAGGGCTATGGAAGAGTCATGCGGCTCGGGGGTGCAGGGCCATGCGGCTCGGGCTCATGCGGCCAGGGAGAAAGCAGACTCATGCGGCCAGGCGAGGAGGGCGCATGCGGCCAGGGGAACATGCGGGCTTATGCAGCTCGGGAAGATCGGCACATACGACTGAAAGGGAAAGGGCTCATGCGACAATATATATGAGTCTCATGCGGCAGGGCCGAATGAGGGTCATGGCGGCCAAGAAGGAGGGCGCATGCGGCCAGGAAACATGCGGGCTTATGCGGCTCGGGGAGATCGGCACATGCGGCGGAAAGGGGAAGGGCTCATACGGCAATAGATGAGAGTCTCATGCGGCAGGGCTGCGGCCAGGGAAGGAGGGACATATACGGCAGTGGGAACAAGCTCATGCGGCTCGGAACCAAAGCCATGTGGCTGCGACCTATCGAAGCCATGCGGCTCGGCTAGAAGAAGCCATGCGGCAAGAAGCTCATGCGACTCGGGGTTAAGGGCTCATGCGGCGGGGACTTAAGGGCTCATGCGGCAATCAACTTGAGTCATGCGGGTGGAGGTCATACGGCTAAGTCCATACGACAAAGCCTTGGGCTCATGCGGCGGAAGGACATCAGGTTTCATGCGGCCAGGGCCATGCGGCCGAGAAGGGAACTTGCCGCATGAAAAAGCCATGCGACTCGGTACTATTCTTCTTCTCCACCTTTCTGAGAAGAAGAACCATAATGCCATTGCTCCCAAGCTCCATAATCCTTCATCTAAGGTCAGAACTCAGACTTCCATAGGTCAAAATGGGGTAGAACAAAATTCTCTACAACCTGGAACACTCAAAACTTGAAAATAATAAGTTTAAATAGACCAAAACTCAAGAAATCCGAAAATGCAACAAGCTCAAATCTACATGAATCGAACCATAGAAATTAAGAATGCTAAGTACTAAAGTGTCTTAGAATCTCGTGAGGAAGAAAATAGGACAACAAAACTTGAGTTCCTCCATGAAGCAAGATGCACTTGCCGGTGGGAGAGGGGGTAGGCGGAGCTCTACGCCAGGGAGGGAAGAAGAAGGAGTAAATGCTGAGTTATGAGGAGAGAGAAAAGTAGGTTGGATATAAATGGGGTTAGTGGTGGGGGGTAGGTAGGGTTGATTCATATGCAAAAAATCGAACCAAGCCGAACCAAGCAATGAAATGCTAAAATAAACCATAAAATAAGACATGCAACATGAGCCAAAATACGTACACGTATACCAAAATACGTAATATGGACTACGGTCGTTACAGGTGTTCTAGCTCTAGCCGTGATCATCTCTATTTCTTCGAGGATGATTGCAGTTGGATCATCTTTGCTTCGCTCGCCAAACTTATTTCATTTTCTATGTATTTCTTCCCTTACTTGTTGGTAGTGGATCTGTCTCCGCCCAGCATATTGTACAAAAATATTTCAAAGTTGATTACATGATATCTTTTATTCTTTTATTTTGGATGAGATTAGATACTCTTGGGTTTACTGTATTTTACAACTTATGTATACATACGAGGTGTCCATATTTGGAGTATACTTGTAATCCCCTAAATTTTGGAGGATTTTTTTTATATTTTATTGCTTAAATAATTGTGTTGAATTTTTTTAATATAATCGCAGTCATGCTTAAATATTTTAAGCACGCTGACTAGACAACATGGCACGACTAGTACAGTCGAGTGCCTTGACTAGCTTATCAGCCATATGCATCACTAGATGTATCCATTTATTATTCTATCCATTACAAATTTTGAAGTCACATTATTGTTATCTTTCCAAGTTTCAATAATTATTTATGATTATGAAGGATTTTGAAAATAGTCTTTGTTTTTATATAAATAATAATATAAAATTTTCTATACTAAGTAAATACATTTTTTACATAAATATAAAATATAATACCTTGTTAAAAATAGTTCAAAAGCATTTTATATACAATTTTAGGAACAAAGAATTTCTGGGATAGCTATATTATATGCATATCTAAATGTTTTAAGGTCTTATTTTGGATAGTACAAATATATATATGTAGATATAAATGTACTTTTCTATATAGATAAAAGAGTATTGGTAATTAATATTTATTTAAAGTATTTTAGATTTTGTGATTTTAGGATATATCTACATATGTGTCTATATATATAATATAATATATATATATATATATATATTAATATAATATAATATATATATATTATATATATAAAATATATATATATTATAATATATATATATATATATATATATATATATATATAAATATATATATATAATATATAATTTTTTTTATATAAATATGAATGGGATATATATAGCTTATAGAGAGAAAAAAAAAGATATAAAGCCTACGAGTACTGTTCACCGAACAGTACTCGAGCCTTCCAGCAACAGAGACCATAGCCCCTCCATCTATATATCGCGTAAAAACCAAAAAGAAAAGGGAAAAGAAAGATCGAAACCTAGTAGTCGCGATCACCCAGGCTACACTCTCATCCCAACGACCCTTCCAGGCCACCACTACCTTGCCGGAGTGTCGTCCCGGCGACCTCGGCCGTTGCCCCTACCGCGCGCGCGCACGGCAAGCACAGTCAGGCACAGCAGCAGTGGGCGCAAGGTACGTCCTTTCTCCATCTCGTACTTCGCGTATAAGCAACGAATTTTTACTCCGTAAAATCCTAGGGATAGCCCATGTAACCATCTAGGAACCCCTCTAATTAGTTCGTGTCGAACTGATGCTGTTTCGATGAAATATCGATACGAAAATTCTAAAGAACTGTCTCGAAACAGAACAGTTTATAGGTTCAACCCCCTGTTTTGGAAGAAGGATTTTGGTCAGGATTTTGGGGTTTTTCAAAATCTAATTGAACAAAGTTCGAGTCAACCTATAGGACACCAAAATCCTCCTTATAGAATTAGTTTTCATTAACTGTACAATTTAATTTGATGGTAATCTTTAGGAAAAATCATTCTTAAAACTATAAAATTTAGAAAACTTCCTCGATATGACGTGCGTCCCGCCAAACCAGGCGACGTGGTCCAAACCGAAAGCATCGAAAGGTGCGTATCGACTTCGTGGACATGTGGGCTTTGACGGAATTTAAATTGGTCGCGTGTGCACGACGAATTTGATGCGTATCCGTCGAAATTTATCGTATCGACCTTTTACAAATTTCCCAATTACTTTGTGCACGTTCGTCGAATCGAAATAAACTTACGCCAGCAGGACCGTATCATTTTTCTGGTCCTGTATGCCAAGTTTGGTCCGATTCAGAGAAGGTTGAACGGAACGCCTATTTGACGGGCCCGCGACCCGTTCCAATGGGCGAATTTGTGCACGGTCTGCCGGAATCCGACTTTGGACATATGGTTGGGTTTGCCTCCTCAAATCGGACCCGTAGACATGTAGTTTGACGACTTTAGAAATCGTAGATTCTGGCCCGCATTTCGGTGCAAAATGGGTCCAACGACGTACTTCGTTTTGACCCAAAATTATGATTTTTCCCCCTGTTCTAGAATTGGACTTTTGGACAGGCGTTTCCTAGACATATCTTTTATTCCAAACACGTTCGTGGTGTTTATTTCTGTGTTCGAGGACGTATGCAGGATTTGGCTTTCATCGCTTCACTTTTCTGACGGTTCGAGCTATTGGACGTCGCTCTTTTGCACACAACCTCAGGGAAGATACCTTCCCATATTTACTGCTTATATTTAGTCTGCATTTCTAGTTAATTGCGTATCACCGTTTATTTATTTCCGTTCTTGTAGTTGTACCATTATTACAATTCTTGATTTATTACCTCCTCAGTGATACTAGCTTTACTTTGCTTATCATCCTTTATGGACCTAGAGTTAAGGGACTACAAACTGTAGTGTATTGCATAAACCTGGACACAGTTGTACCACTAGATATGTGTGAGATGAGTAGTAGTAGGTACTTGCGTGTTGGCTGATCACCCGTACGCATGCGATAGGTCTAACTGCTAATAGAGGCATGTTAGGAGACTTAGCAGTTAGTAGAGGTACATGATCGCGGATGCGACTTCGATAGGTGCATCGGATGGGGAGAATATTTCCTTGTCATATGGACTTCTTTTACACATTTTCTTGTAACCCAGAAGCTCCGCTGGAGATACGGGTATGCCTACCCCCTCATGTTGGCCACTGACGTTCTTGAACGTTATGCACTTGGGGTAAGATGATCCTCTCAGGATGGCCACTATCGTTTTTGAACGTCATGAGCTTAGGTCACTGGTATAGAAGCATGAAAAAAGAGGATATTGCTTTTAATCCCACATCGGAAAGGAGAAGAAGATAGGTCTCATTCCATTCTATATATAGAGCCCTCTTGCCTCCTTTGAAAAGGGTACCAAAATAAATAAAGAAAATGAGCCCGTTATCCAGGGAGCCCGTTTGAGCCACAAAAGTTGCAGTAGTTCTTCTTTTCTTCTGGATTGGCTGTAAGTTTTTCACGTCGCTGTCTAGGCGAGAAAAAGTTGGATTCTGAGTACTATGCGCCTTCGCGGGCTAGTACGAAGAACTCCAAGGCGGCACGACCTATGCTCCATCAACGTGCTATGCTAGCAGCGAAACCAGAAATATGCGTTGAAAGTCCTACACACAGTTGATGGTAAGCTGTACAGGGTTGAATCAGGTGCTTTGGCACCCAGAATGGGTCAACTCTCAAAGTCTCCCTTCCACTTGGGTGCATTTCATGCGCTGGAACCAAGTCAGGGGACAAATCTTGCAGTGTCAAACCCATGCGCCCACATGGGCTAGTACATAAAGTGGATTCCACTCGCAATACGTGCTGCTCTCCTACTTATGATCTGGGCATATTTTAGGCGCTGGAACTGGATCATAGGGCGCATCACTCATACACTCACCCTGACGCCTGGCTTTGCCATGCGCCTGAAGAGGGTTCGAGTGTCACTCATATACTTACCCTGACGCTTTGCTTTTCCATGCGCCTGAAGAGGGTACGAGTGTCAACATCTCCTCACATAATTTACGTAATGTAATCACTCACAGATGTAGATCGGAGAGACGACCATCATGCACAACTCGCCTCTCACTGGACATACTTGTGCTACGGTCTCCATCCACTGCTGCTGCCGCAAGACAGTGGCTCCACCACCAAGGCAGTCTGTGTTCCAGCAGTTGTAACATGCTGTGCCTGTCCGACATCGTCTCAGAAACATGATGCCAATTGAAGACTTTGTAACAGCCTACTTCATAATGAGGCTTAGGCACATCAAACCCAAACCATGCATTCAACTTAGCACTCGACGTCATCTCGTAGAAGAATACTACCAGAAGCGGCTCGAACATAAACTGCTATGTCTATTCCAACTCGGTGAATCTCAGTCTTCTGAAGGAGTTCACCGTCAAAGCTTCTTCGAACAAGGAGAACCATCACCCACAGTACAACGTCTTGCCAAGGAGGAGGATCAGTCGAATCCATCTTCGTCGAGAAGTCAAGGAAGAGACAACAAAACTCTCTCAAACTGTCGCTATTTATAGGCCAGGGCAAATCAAACCCATGCGCCAAGTGGCAACCTTTCCGAAGTTAGTACAATGAACTTGTTATTTATGATGATGATTTGCCCCTTCGAACTCAGCTAAGTCAAAGAGCCATCAATGCCCCAAAGAACTCAACAGTCGGACCAATAAAGATGTGCCATGCAACAGATGTGCCGGTCAGATACCGTGCATCATATAGACGCCCATCAGTACCAAGCGCCTCATAAGGATGCACCCATGCGTTCCTATACGCCTAGTAGAATACAGATCAATGCGCCCACTCAAAAGCTCATCACCCGTCAAGAGCATTAAATGCTGAAGTATGATACGACGACAGCCATGCCTCGATGACAGAGCAGCAGCAGCTTTTGCAGAAAATGAACCACCGCCGACGTCAGCATCATCATTACTTTCCTCTGAGAGCTATAAGCCACGTGGCCGATCAACCACTCGCATGCGCCTCCGCAGTCATGTGCTCGAAGATTTGTATGCCTCAAAAGCCATGCACCCAGACTGGTTCGTGACTCCCTGAAGGTTACGAGCCAAAGTCTTCTCATGCGCCCAATCCCAGGCGCACCCTGTCAGATCACTCTCCCCAAATTCGAGATCTTTGAGCTACGGACATGTACCACATGTCCTTTGACTCAATTCAGCCTATGAAGGGGTCTAACCATCCAAGATCACAGCAACCGAAGAATCCTTTCAGCTGCCACGTGCCACCCTACAAATACAGCAGGAAGGATTCAACCCACAGGTCATGGCGCATCATCCATGCGCCCTCCCCCCCTCCCACAGCTCCAACCACGTGGCGTTCCCATGTACAGGCGCATCCTACATATACGCACATGAGAAGCCCAACTGGCTGCTTATAAATAGAGGGATCATTTCCTTCTTCCACACACAGAGACATATACAGACATACAACGTCAAAGGTAGAAGTAACCAGATCATCAGAGTTACAGAGACGCACGTCTACTCACAGAGATCGGAAGAGACACTCAACGTCTTCTTCCCCTTCGTAAACTCTGGTATTCAGAGCAACCCAGACCTTCAGAGAACCTAAAACCGTCGTCAGATCGTCAACAGAGTCAATGCATTACCACTCGCTCCACTGACACAGGACCCAAATAAAAACAAAAATATACTCCTAGGACTACATCTAAGTCCTATTTGTAACACTATTTTGTTTGTAATTGAAATTCTACGCTAAGATTTTTAGCAAACAAGCTGGCGACTCTGTTGGGGACCTCTTTTTCCTCCGATGAGAAAGTTGTATCGCAATCTGACGATGTGAAGGTGGGCTCCTCCCACAAGACGCTAGTCGTACGCCTTAATCAACAGGCGTATGAGGAGTTCATCTCTGCAGGCAGCGCAAGTCCTTAGAAGCGGCTGAAGCCGAAGAAGACTCGCCAAGTTTGGGTACGCAAGGTCGAGGCCCCTGGCACCATCATTGAAGGGGATGTGCCGATGCAGCCTACCCTTTTCGCTGACGTTCTCAGCAGCCAGGATGCTCCTGCGGGTGCAGCATATCTCTCGGGGAAACGTGGGGCTGACCACATTCCCCAACCATCTCCTTCTCAGTCAAGGAAGATGTGTCGATAGAGCAGGGGCACAGCTAACGCCCTGCGCATTAACTCTGATGTGCCGCAGAAGGCTTCTATCTTTGACAGACTCACTCGCTGTCATGGCGAAGATAATTTGGACTCTGAGTACTATGCACCCCTGCGGGCTGGTACGAAGAAGTCCAAGGCAACACGGGCCACGCGCCTCGAACGTGCTATGCCAACAGTAAGCCAGAGGCATGCGCTCACAATCATGAGCGCTGCCGATGGTAAACTGTACAAGGTTGACTCGGGTGCTTCTGCACCGCGAACGAGCCAACCTTCAAAGACCTCGTTCCACTTGGGCGCATCCACTGCGCTTTCAACCAAGTCGTTTGAGGCAAACTCTGTGGTCTGAACCCCCGCCTACATTGGTTGTGCGTCTGAGGCTGGTTCAAGCCACCCTAAATGTTGCTCCACCACTACTGATCTGGGCACATCTTTTGCGCTGGATCAGGGGGTACATCATTCACTTGACCACCCCGGCGCTTGGCCTTGCCATGCGCCTGATGGGGGTGAAGGTGGCACTCTCCTCTAACGATTTGTGTAATGTGATCATTCACAAACACCGATCAGGAGAGTCGACTGGCAAGCACAATGCGTCCCTCACAGGCACACCTTTGCTGTGGTCACCATCAACTGTTGTTGCAAAACAGCAGTCCCACCACAAAGGCGGTCTGTGTTCCAGCGACTGCAATCATCAGCACCCCTCCAACGTTGCCTCGGGAAGAAGGTGTCGATTGAAGAGGAGCCAGAACTAAAGGTTGATTCTTGCAATGTAGTCTCTAACTCCTCATCAATCTGAAAGGTGACTGGCAACTCCTCAACCTCGTCCTCATCCAAGTACCAGCCGAGGAAGACCAAGGTGACTCCCCGTCCTCAGGAGTGTTTGAAGGCACCCGGGGGAGAAAGAAGATCTCAGAAGAAGCTGGGGGTAGTCAGGCCCTTGTTGATCCTCATCCCGAAGACGAAGATATCCTCCAGAGCATAGCTGGGGGTAGCCAGGATAAAGCCCCTGGAGAAGTTCCTCTTCCACAAGAGAGCGAGGCTGAAACTGAAGTTTCAACCGATCCATCCACTTCCAGTCACGTCATGACAATACATGACGAGAGGTGGTGATACGGAGTCAGATGCTCCACCAGCAGACCTCATTCAGCGCATGGATACTTTGGAGGGGGACTCAAAACCCTCTCTACCTCCATGCAAATACTGACTCAAGCGGTGTTTGAGATACGGTCAGCTTTGGCAAGGGCACCTTTCACTAATCCTGACCCAGGATCCAATGGAGAATCAAGTGTGCCCCTTCAACGGGCATCCTTGAATACCGATTGCCGTGAAGCACCTCGGGTATCGGAACCTTCAAATGTACAACTCCAGACTGTACCGCCTTCTCCGACTCCCAGCTCTACGGAAGACGTGGTTGAGATGATCAGGGACTTGCGTGAACGCTTCGAGTCAAAGAACAGACAGGAGGAGCGCCAGAAGATGGGGATCCCGCAACCATACCCCTCGAATAGAACAAAGTGGTCTATCCTCCCAAGTATAAACCACAATATTGACGCCATACGAAAGAAGGACTCTCCACGCTGTTATCTGACGTACTTTCAGTCTCAAACGGGACATCTCCTGAAGGAAGACGCGCTACTCACTAGCCTGTTTGTCGGGGCATTGAAAGGTGTGGCTTACGACTGGTACTGCAGTCTCCCTGAACTCCATATCCTCCTTTGACGACTTGACATGCCTCTTTCTTGATCGTTTTTACGACGGAGGAAAAGACATGACGATGGCGTCTCTCATAGAGGTACGTCAGAAGGAAAAAGAGACAGTTCGAGCATTCATCGAACAATTCTGACAAGCCTACTTCAGATTACCCCCGGGTATGCCAGAACATGCACTCCTCTCCTCCTACAGCATGAACATGCTTCCTGCGGTTAAGCTCTGGCTCAACTCCACTCCTCCTCCTGACTGGAGTTCATTGATTATTGAGGCCAAGCAGCTGAAAAGAAGGCATGCAATGCTCGCCTTCTGGGAATCTGTTTCCCTGCCTTTGAAGACAAGGAAAATGGCCTGCTACCAGCAACCCTGGATGCGAGACGAAGGGGAAGCAGGCGTTGACTGTCAATGCCTCTAAAGGTGCACAAGCACCTACTCAGAAGCCTTCGCTTGCACCGAGGCCAAAGGAGGTCTATTCTTTCAATGATGAAGACACGTTGCAACTCTTCGAGATGTTGAAGCAGGGTGACAAGATTAAATTACCGGACCCAAAGCGTCCCGACGAGGTTGGGAGAGTTGACAATCCGAGGTACTGTCACTACCATCGGTTTGTAGAACATCCAACTCAGGACTGCTACGTCCTCAAGATTACATCCAGCGCATGATCAATGTGAATGTCATCTCCGTCGATTACGAGAAGAAAACAGTCTCGACCAACCTGGTGTCGCTTTAATTCGGTACCTTGCCGCCAACCATAGCACAAGATGGCATTATCCCCATCCCAAAGGCGATAATGGAGGTGGTCAACCTACCACCTACCCGTGACAACGTGAGTGGACTCATCCCACTCACCACATCTCGGGAGAGATCTTATGGGTTCACCCTAACCTCGTCTCCGAAGTTAATCAATCGGGGGTACGCTCTGCCTCCAAACCAAGGGTAAGAAGATCAAGTCTTGCTGCATGGTCTATTCCTCTGCGGAAGAGGCACTTCCAGTACAGACGTGTTCGTAGCAGAACGCCCAACCTGACGAAGTTGCCGTCGAGGTGGTGCCACCCTGTATCGCCCCTGCTGCCCAGAAAGAGGACCCATCCAGGCCCCCAGCAGCCAAATAAACAGAAACACGTAGAGGCCCATTTCGACAAGCCTTTGCGAAGGAAAATGCTTCGGGGCTAGCCAAGCCCCACAACTTTGACATACTGGCACAACTTGCCGGTACTCCTGCCCGCTTATCTATGTTCGAGCTTCTTCGTCTTTCCAAAGACACCCGCGAAGCTCTCTGTGAAGCCTTGAAGGATGCCGAGTCCTTCATCAGTCAGGTTAAGAAGCCGGAGGATATCCCAAACATGTGCGCATTGCCATTGTGCGGAGGAGGTCATCCCCAACATAACCTTTACCCAACAAGACATGCTTCTCAAGCACAACCGGCACAACATGCCACTGTATTACACAGGGTATGTGGGTTCCGTCAAGGTGAAGCGAATTCAGATTGATCCAGGGTCTTTTCTCTCATCATCCCTAGGACTCTGCTCTCAACACTGGGGATTCTGATGCACCGTCTGGTGCCTTCCAACACTATAATCAGTGGTTTCAATGCCAGCAGAAAGAACTACTGGGCAAAATTCGACTGAAATGTCATATCGATAATCTCCGAACCGAAGTGACTTGCTATGTCGTGGACGCCGACGTCAACTACAATCTCCTGCTGGGTTGTCCATGGCTACACGAGTACATGGTGGTGCCATCTACACTCCACCAATGTATGAAGTACGTGTCCACTAACGATCATCCGGACAGAGTTCGCGGACATTGACCCTTTCAAGGGGGTCGAAGTCTACTTCACCGATGCTAGCTTATATAAGTCGCTCGATGAAGGGGAAGCTAATGATGCTGATGACGAAGCAGAAACGACGACGAGACGATGTTGAGGCAGAGATGATTCCCGACGCTCCTTTAAAAATTTGACTCAAAGGGAAACCACCTCAGATGCTGCCTTCCATGGAAATCAAGCTACCTGGAAAAGCACCGACTTCTCTAGGTAGAACACCCACTGAAGCTCCCTTAAGATACGGCTCAAGGGAAAACCTCCTCAAATGTCAGCTCCCATTGTGGAAAAACTAGAGGGAAGGCACCAGTTGCCGAAGGTGCTGTTGAGGCACCCCTGAAGGTGCGTCTTAAAGGCAAGCCTCCGTAATCTTCTGCCTCACTCAAGCTGCAAGAGAAGGCCCACATAGCCCTCTCGGATCCCAAGGTCAAGTCTGTGATGAGCTCTCCCGAACCAGCCCCAGTGCTCACAGATGAAGAGTTAGGAGAATACATATCTGCTGATATAGATGCACCTTCTCTTGACAATGCAATTCCACGAGACAAAATCTCGTGTTTTATCAATAATAGTGTGTCTTTCAATTATTCTAGTCTTCCACATTGGAATGCCATGTATACATTAGATTATGCTCTACGGTCGTTACAAACACAAATAAGGACCGTCAATCTTGTAAATCGAGTAGTCCCATCCCAAGGAGTCTATTTATAGTCCTACCGCAGAACTGGGACGAGGAACCCATCATCTTCGACAAAGTCGAGTGTCATCAAGACCTTCCGCCACTCGAGCCAGAACCAGATACTGGCAGAATACAAGTCTAACAGTACACAAACAAGGCAAAGTACCTCATCCAAAAGATGGGTTATGATCTGAAAAGCAACAAGGGCCTGAACTACGGCAAAGGTCGGCATTTTCCCCTCCGACTTCCAACACCTAAAGGAAAGCCGCAGGACTACTATCATCGTACTCGACGGGGGGTAGGCTATGTCACGCCGTCGTCAACTCCAGAGAGTTCGGAGGCAGAAGAAGTGGAACACTCTCATTCATCTAAGGCATCAACTTGGGATTCCGATACCAATATCGGCTCAGTCTTCAGGAAGGTGCTATCAGTCAACATGGCATCTCTCATTCATCTGAAGCATCAACTTGGGATTCTGATACCAATATCGTCTCAGTCTTCAGGAAGGTGCTATCAGCCAACATGGCATCTGTACAATCTCGAGAGGATGAAGGCGATGACCAAACACCAAAATTCTTTGAGGAAGAAACTTGGGCTCAACGCCTAGGAGCACAGTGGGAGTCTCGTTTTGAATTACGCGAACCCCCTACCGAAGACAAGTCGAGCAGATCGACCTTGGGGATGGATCTCCTTCTAAACCCATCTTCATCAGCAAGAGTCTAAAGGGAAAAGATCGGGAGTCTTTAGTCTAATTGGCCAAAGAATATCGACGTCTTCGCGTGGAGCTACGAAGATATGCCGGGACTTGATCCCCAGATCGCGATGCATAGACTTAACATCTTACCTGATGCTAAGCCTATAGAGCAACAACAACGACATTTTCGTCATGACATCATGAACGCTATCGATCAGGAGGTAGACAAACTCCTGAGCAGCGGGTTCATTCGTGAAGAGCAACATCCAGATTGGGTGGCCAATGTCGTCCCTGACACCAAGAAGAATGGAAAGATACGAGTCTGTATTGACTTTAGAGATCTCAATACTTCTTGCCCGAAGGACGAATTCCTGCTTCCAATCATTGACGTGATGATCGACAATACATGTGGCTTCGAACATGCCTTTCATGGACGGGTATTCGGGCTACAACCAGATCAAAATGTTCTCCGATGATGCAACACACGTCATTCAGGACACCGAAAGGGGTTTTCTGCTACTGTGATGCCCTTTGGCTTGAAGAATGCTGGTGCTACATACCAACGAGCTATGAGTACCATCTTCTGTCAACACTACGTAAAACAGTTGAATGTTATGTTGATGATATCGCAGTCAAGAGCCGTCTCAAAGGTGATCACTTACAAGACCTAAAGATAGTCTTCGATCTCATGCGAGCTCATCAACTCTGGATGAACCCCGCTAAATCCTTTCTTGGGGTTTCTAGCGAAAGTTCTTGGGCTTCATTATCACGACGAAAGGCATTCATGTCGACCCTGAGAAGACCAAAGCCATCCTTGACAAGACCTCCGAGAACTTTGAGGCCTGCAAGGGCATCTTGCATACGTTTAAAGGTTTATAGCAAACCTTTCTGGAAAATATCAACCCTTCACCCAGCTCATGAAGAAGGGAGTCTCCTACATCTGGACAGAAAAATGCCAGAAAGCTTTCGATGATATCAAGCTTACCTGACACGCCGCCAGCCAGGTGTGGCAGCCGTCGCAGGCAAACCATTTCTCCTCTACTCGGGCCATCGATCATTCCCTCGACACTTTGTTGGCTCAGAACAACGATGCAGGCTATGAACAAGCTATCTACTACCTTAGTAGGATAATGATCGGTGCTGAACACTGGTACAACCCCGTTAAAAAGGAATTTGGCCTTGGTGTTTGCCATCCAGACTCGCCATTATATTTTGGGCCAGACAATTCATGTCATTTCCCGAGTCAATCCACTCAGGGTTCTCATGACGAAGCCAGGAGCATTGAACTTTCGACTAGCTACATGGACAATCCTGTTGATACCTTATAACATGGTATTCGTTCCAGAAAAAGTCGTTAAGGGTCAAGCCCTAGCCGACTTTTTAGCCGCGCACCCCCTCCCAGAGTTCTCCAGACTCTTTGAAGACATCCCGGATGAGGTCCAAGAATCAAATGTCACCGAAGAAAGCTCCGTCTGGCGGGTGTTTTTCGATGGCACTTCGAGAACAGGCCCGAAAGACCAAATCATCGCCGGCATAGGGGTGGTCTTGGTCTCCCTCGATCAGCTGGTCATCCAGTATGCTTACTCCCTTTCAAAGCCGTGCTCCAACAATGTTGTCAAGTATAATGCTCTCATCATGGGACTCCAGCTGGCTCGACAACTGGGGTGGATCATCTGGAAGCTTACGGCGACTCAAAAACTCGTCGTTAATCAAATCTGAGGGCAGTACGAAGTTTACCATGAAGATCTGGTTCCGTACCATGAAGTTGCATTGAATATTATTTCAACCTTCACTAAGTTCTTCATAGAACATGTACCTCGACTACAAAACCTGGAGGCTGACGCTCTGGCTGCCTCGCAGCTTCATTAGCAGCACCCCTCGGGACTCAACACTACGTCACGGTAGTAGGACGAGACTTGGTCTATCCTAAAAACAATATCACACAGATGGCCCATGCCATGATGACAGTGCCAGTGTTAATGTTCGAGACTGGAGGTCCGTTCATCGACTTTGCTGTCTATAATTCTCCCAGAAGACCCGAAAGAAGCCGTCTCGGTCAGAAGGCGTTCCCTTCGGTTTTATTATACAGCTACTAAAATGCTGTACCGACGTTCCTACGATAGACTTCTCCTTCGATGTCTATCCAACGAAGAAGCAGTCGAAGCCCTTCGGGAAGCTCATGATGGGACTTGCCGGGCTCATCAACCTGGACCTAAGTTGCAGGATCGACTGCGACGCATGGGTTACTCCTGGCCAACCATGGCAGCCGACGCCGTCGACTATGCTAAAAAGTGCCATGCTTGCCAGCTTCACGTCGACTTCATCCATACACCATCGAAACCACTACATCCTAAGGTCGCCTCCTGGCCCTTTGAAGCTTGGGGCATGGACATCGTAGGACCTATCACCCCTCTTCATCGAGGGGACACCGCTTCATCCTAGCCATCACCGACTACTTCTCCAATAGGCAGAAGCAGTTCCACTGACGAAGTAAAAAGCTTTAGGGTGATCAGCTTCATCAAGCATCATGTCATCTACCATTTCGGGGTACCCCGTAGGATTATCTATGATAATGGTCATCAGTTCATCAGCTATGTTTTCAGCAAATTCTGTGACAAGAATCGTATTCAGAATGGCATCAACCGCCTACAATCCAGCAGCGAACGGATTGGCCGAGGCTTTTAACAAGACTATCGTCAGGATACTCAAAAAGGTCATGTCATCCAACAAATACGACCGGGACAAAAGCTCGACGAATGCCTTTGGGCCTACCGTACAACGGTACAGACTCCGACAGGTAACACACCATTCTCCTTAGTCTACGGGAGCGAAGCGGTACTGCCTCTTGAGATCCAGATACCCTCACTCCGTGTAGCGATCACAAATCAATTGATGGAAGAAGACAATTAGCGTCATCGTCTGCGAGAATTGGAGGCACTTGACGAAAAATGCCTCTAGCTCAACAACGTATTGAACTCTATCAAGCCCGTATATCATAGGCTTTCAACAAAAAGGTCAAGCAGAGAACTTTCCAAGTAGGCGACCTGGTCCTGGCAGTCAGGAGGCCGATGGTGTTGACTCATAAAACAAAGGAAAGTTCGAGCCCAAGTAGGAGGGACCTTTCATATAGACGGTATACTCAAACGGTGCTTACCGCCTTGCCCGACCAAACGGAGATTTGTTCATATGCCTATCAACGGTAAATTCCTAAAGAAGTACTACTCTTGACATCTTTCAGATATGTACTGCCATCTCTACCCAACAAGGAATCAGTGGACCTGATCATCAGAGCTCACATACACTTCCCTTTCACAAAATCTTATGCTTTCGAACCCAGTTGTTCCGTGGCATTCTATCCTCATTAGAAGAATAACCACGTCATCATTACCTCTGAGTTGCTCCTCTACATCCTACAAAGAAATCTTACACTACGTAGGATTGTGCTACTTATCATGTTTACCATATCCATATTACCTCTGAGTAAACATCCCGTACAGACAACCCCTGCGTTGTTGTACATCGATCGCAGAACTTCCATGTCCATATTACCTCTGAGTAGTTCTGCGTATTCCCTCCAGAGTCACTCCTACCACGTCCATAACACCTTGAGTAGGAAGATTCCGTCATTTGAACCCCATATTTGCCACGTCCACATTACCTCTGAGCAAACATGTCGGTTCTTTCAAACTTATTATCTGTACCTAAAACCAAGGTGCACAAAAGATAATAGGTCCACACAAATTACTAGTTCATGACAGTAAAGATGAACATACCAGAAATTCTTTATTTTGCATTCAAAAGTAAAGGATTACATCTCCAGCAAAGTTGCCAAAAGAAAAAATAAAAAATATAACAAAAAAAGAGACTACAATCCCTAAGCATCATTGGGATTGGCAGAAAGCTCTTCGATCCGATGCTTCAAGTCTTCAGCCCGAGTCCCCACAGTCGCCAAGACTCGGCGTTCAGCTTCTTGACGCATCGCCTCCACAGCCTCAGGAGCAATATCATTCTCGTACTTGGCTTCTAACACTTGTCGCTGGCAAGTCAGAGAAAGAAGATGGCGGGTAAAAGCTGCTTCCTTCTCCTTGGATGCTACGTGCTCAGCTTGGGCTCGCTCAGCATCTAGTAAAAGTTGGGCTCGCTGGTCTTCAAGGAGGCGAATCTTGGCAGTAACCTCTGTTATACTAGCATCCAAAGCACCGTAGCTCCACCATCTCCTGCGTGGACTGAGATAGTCTTTTCGCCGCAGCCTCAGCATCGGCCACCTCGCGGTCCCAGATGGCCATCGTGGCTTGATAAGACGACTCATCAGCTATCAATTTATTCTTTTATGCTTCTATCAGAGCAGAAAAGTCATTCCGCCGAATACTCTGAAGTTCGGAAAGATGCTGGTCGAGCTCAGCCACCGATGCCTCCAGAATCTCAGCCATATGATTATGGCCCCGTAGAAGTACCCAAACATATCACATCCATACTACCTCTGATAGGATTGTCACACCTAAACGCTATACTATCCATGCTTCTTGTTCAAAGTATTTCAAAACTTGTCTAAAAGTTTTAAAAACTTTGAAGGGGGTCTTGTAGAAGCATAAAAAAAATAGATATTGCTTTTAATCCCATATCGGAAAGGAGAAGAAGAGAGGTCTCATTCCACTCTATATTAGAGCCCTCTTGCCTCCTTTGAAAAGGGCACCAAAATAAATAAAGAAAAGGGAGCCCGTTATCCAGGGAGCCCGTTTGAGCCACAAAAAGTTGCAGTAGTTCTTCTCTTCTTCTGGGTTGGCTGCAAGTTCTTCACTCATTGTCAAGGCGAAAAAAGTTGGATTCTGAGTACTATGCGCCTTCGCGGCTAGTACGAAGAACTCCAAGGCAGCACGAGCTATGCTCCATCAACGTGATATGCTAGCAGCGAAACCAAAAATGTGCGTTAAAAGTCATACGCACAGTTGATGGTAAGCTATACAGGGTTAACTCAAGTGCTTTGGCACCCGAAATGGGTCAACTCTTAAAGTCTTCCTTCCACTTGGGTGCATTTCATGCGCTGGAACCAAGTCAGAGGACAAATCTTACAGTGTCAAACCCATACGCCCACGTGGGCAGTGCGCATAAAGTGTGTTCCACTCGCAATACGTGCTGCTCTCCTACTTATGATCTGGGCACATTATAGGCGCTGGAATGGATCATGGGGCATCACTCATACACTCACCCTACGCCTGGCTTTGCCATGCGCCTGAAGAGGGTACGAGTGTCACTCATACACTCACCCTGACGCTTAGCTTTGCCATGCACCTGAAGAGGGTAGGAGTGTCAACATCACCTCACATGATTTATAATATGATCACTCACAAACGTAGATCTGAAGAGACGACCATCATGTACAACTCGTCCCTCATGGGACGTACTTGTACTACGGTCGCCAACAACTGCTGCTGCCGCAAGACATTGGCTCCACCACCAAGGCAGTCTATGTTCCAGCAGTTGTAACATGATGTGCCTGTCCGACATCGTCTCAAAAACATGATGCCAATTGAAGACTTTGTAACAGCCTACTTCATAATGAGGCTTAGGCAGATCAAACCCAGTCCATCCATTTAACTTGGCACTCGATGTTATTTCGTAGAAGAATACTACCAGCAAGCGGCTCGAACATAAACTGCTATGTCAATTCCAACTCGACGAATCTCAGTCTTCTGAAGGAGTTCACCGTCAAAGCTTCTTCGAACAAGGAGAACCATCACCCACAGTACAACATCTTGCCAAGAGGAGGATCAGTCGAATCCATCTTCGTCGAGAAGTCAAGGAAGAGACAACAAAACTCTCTCAAATTGTTGCTATTTATAGGCCAGGGCAAATCAAACCCATGCTCCAAGTGGTAACCTTCCCGAAGTTAGTGCAATGAACTTGTATTTATGATGATAAATTTGTCCCTTCGAACTCAGCTAAGTCAGAGAGCCATCAATGCCCCGAAGAACTCAACAGTCGGACCAATGAAGATGCGCCATGCAACAGATGCACCGGTCAGATACCGTGCATCATACAGACGCATCCATCAGTACCAAGCGCCTCATAAGGATGCACCCCACGAGTCCCTATGCGCCTAGTAGATCACAGATCAATGCGCCCACTCAAAAGCTCATCACCCATCAAGAGCATTAAATGCTGAAGTATGATACGACGGTAGCCATGCCTCGATGACAGAGCGGCAGCAGCTTTTGCAGAAAATGAAGCACCGCCGACGTCAGCGTTCATTACTTTCCTCTGACGGCTACAAGCCACGTGGCCGATCAACCACTCGTATGCGCCTCCGCAGTAATGCGTTCGAAGATTTGCATGCACCTCAAAAGCCATGCGCCCAGACTGGTTCGTGACTCCTGAAGGTTACGAGCCAAAGTCTTCTCATGCGCCCAATGCCAGGCTCACCCTTCAGATCACTCTCCACCAAATCTAAGATCTTTGAGCTACAGACATGCACCACGTGTCCTTTGACTCAGTTCACCCTATGAAGGGGTACTAACCACCCAAGATCTCAGCAACCGAAGAATCCTCTCAGCTGCCACGTGCCAGCCCATAAATGCAGCAAGAAGGATTCAACCACAAGTCATGGCGCATCATCCATGCACCCTCCCGCAGCTCCAGCCACGTGGCGTTCCCACGTACAGGCGCATCCTACATATGTGCGCATGAGCAGCCCAACCTGTTGCTTATAAATAGAGGGATCATTTCCTTCTTCCACATACACAGAGACATATACAGACATACACCGTCAAAGACAGAAGTAACCACATCAGAGTTACCAAGACGCACGTCTACTCACAGAGATCGGAAGAGACACTCAACGTCTTCTTCCCCTCCGCAAGCTCCGGCATTCAGAGCTACCCAGACCTTCAGAGAACCTAAAACCGTCGTCAGATCGTCAACGGAGTCAACGCATTATAACTCGCTCCACCGACACAGGACCCAGATAAAAACAAAAGTGTACTCCTAGGACTACATCTAAGTCCTACATTGTAACACTATTCTGTTTGTAATTGAAATTCCACTCAAAGATTTTAATGGCAAACAACTGGTGCCCAAGTGGAGGACTATACCAGATCCTATTTACAGCTAGGGCTCATGCGATGAAAGGTTTGTTCTTAACTGCATAAACATATTAAAATGGTTAGGTAAAACCTAGTCAATGTCATGTCACCCCCGTTCCTTTTGTATCTTGTTACGATTGGGACTATTTTACTTTACTTGTGGCTTATGACATTTTATATATTCATTTTATTATGGCATGTTCTTTCTGTATCTTGTTACGTTCCTCTGAGGACCTGGTTATCTCTTCAGGTGTGCTTTGTGACTTTTCACAGGTGTTCTAGCCAAGACCGTGATCTTCTCCAGTCCTTCGAAGATGATTGCCCTTGGTTCGTCTTGTCATTTTCATCTATCCTTTCCTTGTATATTTCTCTCTTTTAAAATAATTGGTAGTAGATTTGTCTCCGTCCAACTACATGTATAAATGATAAATTTTATAGTTGATTTATATTATTATTCTCTTATTTGGTGGATGAGATTTAGTTATCATGGTTTACTATATTTTATAGCTTATGTATACATACGGCAGTTTCATACATTGGAGTATACTTCGTATGTATATAGCTGGCATGTCTACGCACTTTGTCCTAAGTATTTTAGAACTGGGCATTACATGTTTTTGTGGTGGTCCATGCAGGTCCAGTTTATCACTTCGATTACATTACTGTACCGATGTGAGCCTGTATACATAGGATTAGAGTCTAGGATCTCATCCATATGCATGATCTCCTTCTTTGATTCCAATTCCGAACTCTCGTCCTACTACCTTGATTTCCTTCTGCTTTATTCATTTCCACTGTAAATCTTACCTTCTTCCTTCGTGTTTGACAAAGAGGGTAGGAAGATAACTCATACTAGTTATATGGGTTACACTGTTCAATCACCCTATTAGTTGACTTTTATAAGTTGGGTAGTATGCCTCACGGTCTATCACCCCGTAATCTTATAACCCCTTAATGAATATAACTGAGTGGCACATAAATTATGCTAGTATAGGTGTTTACCTAAAATAGAGTTTTAGTAACCAATACCCCATTGGTCCACCAAGGCCTGATACCAGAGATAGTACAATGACTGTATAAGCAGGAACACCGGACAGGACTTAGGCACTTATGAAACTTGAGCTATTTATAACTGCTTTCGTCATTATCTCCCGCTTATACTTTGAACTACCATGAATGATGACGCTATTTATAGCCTAGTTTTGCAAGCTTATCCTTTATTGAGCTTATTCAGGACATATGTATACTGGGGACGCCCACAAGCATATTGTCTAATTAGAATCAATGTGTTATGGTCTGATCAACCATAGTGCACTTGGTTCGCTCTTCACATGATTATCCCACGCGGATTGAGATATAGAGGTATCTAGGATCTCATCCGCAACTGCATTGACAATTCCTCTTGAATTATATTGCCTTTGAATCGCATAATTGTACTCGACGACGTCTTTCTTGAACTCTTTATTGCTTTTGTCTTTCACTGATTAGAAAGACAACGCTTGTATTTGATAGATATGTACGGAGCATCCCCCATGGCTATGATATTTATATACACAAGTGCAGTTGCCATCGGCTGGCCATGTGACAATAACCTTCCCTTGAGTACTTGTCCTCCTATTGACCCTAAAGCTAATATCATGACCTTCTAGTCACTAGAATCTGAGAATGATTATGACCTTACCCTTGGTCAAACACAAATCTAGGATACTATCTAATCTCTAGGAATCAATTATTATGAGCCTCCAATTATTCATCTTGATTCTTCTTAACTAGCAACCCGTATGCCTCAACTCAACCCTTACTTGACTAGGCCTCCACAGTTTAGACAAGAAAGTTTTTAGAGTGAATAGATTCCAAGCCTTCTAAAATTTTATGAATTACTAGTAGTACCAATTGGTTAGAATAATTTCTATTAGGATGATAATTAGTGCCCCATGGACTCCCACTTTCCATTTAGATTATTTTGTGTCCCCCCGTGTCATTAATATTCGAAGCACGAGACCAGCTGTTACCTTCCAACAAATTTCACATACAAGACATGGACGACTCCACCTTCATGAAGATATTGTGTCCCACCAAAACACGTCCCCTTGTACTCTATCTTTATGATAAGACTTTCGAGTCAAAAAGACCAGCTACATATGTGCCATCGTCCTTTCTGACTTCAATTAGAAACTCAACCTCGACTCAAATCTTTTGACTCAATATATGGTTGTGATCTACTCGAAGCCCACTACATATGTGCCACTAGTGTGCCACTCAATGGAGTCCCCATGTGCTACTTATCCACAAAAGTCACGGAAGGCACACTCTTGGGTTTAAGGAACCTAGTTGACCAACCCGGCCGACAGTTAACTCAACCATTCAAGTTGAAACTTATTCTAGGCTACCCTCACCTAGTAGATATGGTTCAAATTTATTTTTGGTATCATGTCTAGCTAATATAGACTAAAGTCCAAATCAATGATTGGTTGCAACGGGACTAATAAATTATTAGTTTATAGCGTATATTTCTATCCTTATCATTTGATACCTCTATTGTGATTTTGATATTTGGAGCACAACATTAACCATTTTCTTCCAGCAAATTCTACCCTTATGAACTGGACGAGCCACTCCACACACAGGACATACATGTCCCGCACAAACAAAATTTCTTGTGCTCCATTTTAATTTTACCACATGTAGGATGCATTCTTCCTTTAGAACAAACCACATATGCCATTTTGGTTCCAATTGATTTTAACCATGCCAATATCGACCCATCCCCTTAATTAGACTAAATACACATGATTCATGCAAGATCCGTCACACTTATGATATAAGCTATACAACCAAGCAAGCCCATGCCCCTATGCAACACCAAACACCGATCCCGTACACACTGGTCATTATGACTAAGGATTCCGAACACTTACCTAAGCATGTACTATAGTAAGATCTTCTGAACTTTTTATAGATTCTTAACTCTTGGCCATAAATCCTTCATTTCCCTAAGTTCTTCAAACCTACTTCTTAGTTCCTATGTTAGACGAGGAAAGAAATCCTTCTGAACTGACACACCTTAGTATATTCAAACCTGAGGTCCCTACCAGCTTGTCAGAAGCATGACCCCTAGTCTGGCAATGTTTAGTTGTATTTCTTACAGTAGTTATTGATCGATAATGTCATGTAAATATCTAAACCCGCTTAGAAACCGTGACTGTAGCCAACAAGTGACCAATATTCTTGTGTCTTCCATCAGAAATTATTTTTTTCAGAAGTCATGTAACGATGATTTTGCACGATTAGCCAACTTCTATAAGTTGGGAAGAGGCTTGAACGGTTATACCCTCTTGTACGATATGGTGCCAATTTGAAATTCTTGTATAACTACCTCCTCCATCTTTTCGAAAACTGATTTATGATTTGAAGTACTTACTCTCCTTTCGTATTCGGCCTCAATATTTTTAGATTTATTGTTATATTTTTATATTAAGTTTTATTTTAATTTCGAGGACGAAATTTTTATAAGTTGGGTAGGATGTAATCCCCCAAATTTTGGAGGATTTTTTTTATATTTTATTGCTTAAATAATTTGCGTTGAATTTTTTTAAATAATCGCAGTCATGCTTAAATATTTTTAAACACGCTGATTATACAACATGGCACGACTAGTACCGTCGAGTGCCTTGACTAGCTTATCAGCCATAAGAATCACTAGATTCATTTTATTATTCTATCCATTACAAATTATGAAGTCACATTATTGTTATCTTTCAAGTTTCAATAATTATTTATTGATTATGAAGGGATTTAAAAATAGTCTTTGTTTTATATAAATAATAATAATAGAAATTTTCTATACTAAGTAATACATTTTTTACATAAAATATAAAATGTAGAATACCTTGTTAAAAATAGTTCAAAAGCATTTTATTATACATTTTTTAGGAACAAAGAATTTTTGGGATAGCTATATTATATGCGTATCTAAATGTTTTAAGGTCTTATTTTAGGATATTACATATATATATGTATATAAATGTGCTTTTTATATATAGATAATAGAGTATTTGTATTGTAATATTTATTTAAAGTATTTTAGATTTTTTGATTTTAGATATATATATATAGATATCCTAAAATCAAAAAATCTAAAATACTTTAAATAAATATTACAATACAAATACTCTTATTATCTATATATAAAAAGCACATTTATATATACATATATATATCTGTATATATCCTAAAATAAGACCTTAAAACATTTAGATACATATATATAGCTATCCCAAAAAATTCTTTGTTCCTAAAAAATGTATAATAAAATGCTTTTGAACTATTTTTAACAAGGTATTCTACATTTTATATTTTATGTAAAAATGTATTACTTAGTATAGAAAATTTCTATTATTATTATTTATATAAAACAAAGACTATTTTAAATCCCTTCATATCAATAATAATTGAAACTTGAAAAGATAACAATAATGTGACTTCATAATTTGTAATGGATAGAATAATAAAATGAATACATCTAGTGATTCTTATGGCTGATAAGCTAGTCAAGGCACTCGACGGTACTAGTCGTGCCATGTTGTATAATCAGCGTGTTTAAAATATTTAAGCATGACTGCGATTATATTAAAAAAATTCAACGCAAATTATTTAAGCAATAAAATATAAAAAAAATCCTCCAAAATTTGGGGATTACATCCTACCCAACTTATAAAAATTTCGTCCTCGAAATTAAAATAAAACTTAATATAAAATAACAATAAATCTAAAAATATTGAGGCCGAATACGAAAGGAGAGTAAGTACTTCAAATCATAAATCAGTTTTCGAAAAGATGGAGGAGGTAGTTACAAGAATTTCAAATTGGCACCATATCGTACAAGATGGGGTATAACCGTTCAAGCCTCTTCCCAACTTATAGAAGTTGGCTAATCGTGCAAATCATCGTTACATGACTTCTGAAAAAAATAATTTCTGATGGAACACAAGAATATTGGTCACTTGTTGGCTACAGTCACGGTTTCTAAGCGGGTTTAGATATTTACATGACATTATCGATCAATAACTACTGTAAGAAATACAACTAAACATTGCCAGACTAGGGGTCATGCTTCTGACAAGCTGGTAGGGACCTCAGGTTTGAATATACTAAGGTGTGTCAGTTCAGAAGGATTTCTTTCCTCGTCTAACATAGGAACTAAGAAGTAGGTTTGAAGAACTTAGGGAAATGAAGGATTTATGGCCAAGAGTTAAGAATCTATAAAAATTCAGAAGATCTTACTATAGTACATGCTTAGGTAAGTGTTCGGAATCCTTAAGTCATAATGACCAGTGTGTACGGGATCGGTGTTTGGTGTTGCATAGGGGCATGGGCTTGCTTGGTTGTATAGCTTATATCATAAGTGTGACGGATCTTGCATGAATCATGTGTATTTAGTCTAATTAAGGGGATGGGTCGATATTGGCATGGTTAAAATCAATTGGAACCAAAATGGCATATGTGGTTTGTTCTAAAGGAAGAATGCATCCTACATGTGGTAAAATTAAAATGGAGCACAAGAAATTTTGTTTGTGCGGGACATGTATGTCCTGTGTGTGGAGTGGCTCGTCCAGTTCATAAGGGTAGAATTTGCTGGAAAAAATGGTTAATGTTGTGCTCCAAATATCAAAATCACAATAGAGGTATCAAATGATAAGGATAGAAATATACGCTATAAACTAATAATTTATTAGTCCCGTTGCAACCAATCATTGATTTGGACTTTAGTCTATATTAGCTAGACATGATACCAAAAATAAATTTAACCATATCTACTAGGTGAGGGTAGCCTAGAATAAGTTTCAACTTGAATGGTTGAGTTAACTGTCGGCCGGGTTGGTCAACTAGGTTCCTTAAACCCAAGAGTGTGCCTTCCTGACTTTTGTGGATAAGTAGCACATGGGGACTCCATTGAGTGGCACACTAGTGGCACATATGTAGTGGGCTTCGAGTAGATCACAACCATATATTGAGTCAAAGATTTGAGTCGAGGTTGAGTTTCTAATTGAAGTCAGAAAGGACGATGGCACATATGTAGCTGGTCTTTTTGACTCGAAAGTCTTATCATAAAGATAGAGTACAAGGGGACGTGTTTTGGTGGGACACAATATATCTTCATGAAGGTGGAGTCGTCCATGTCTTGTATGTGAAATTTGTTGGAAGGTAACAGCTGGTCTCGTGCTTCGAATATTAATGACACGGCCGGGGACACAAAATAATCTAAATGGAAAGTGGGAGTCCATGGGGCACTAATTATCATCCTAATGAAATTATTCTAACCAATTGGTACTACTAGTAACTTCATAAAATTTTAGAAGGCTTGGAATCTATTCACTCTAAAACTTTCTTGTCTAAACTGTGGAGGCCTAGTCAAGTAAGGGTTGAGTTGAGGCATACGGGTTGCTAGTTAAGCCAAGAATCAAGATGAATAATTGGAGGCTCATAATAATTGATTCCTAGAGATTAGATAGTATCCTAGATTTGTGTTTGACCAAGGGTAAGGTCATAATCATTCTCAGATTCTAGTGACTAGAAGGTCATGATATTAGCTTTAGGGTCATGGAGGACAAGTACTCAAGGGAAGGTTATTGTCACATGGCCAGCCGATGGCAACTGCACTTGTGTATATAAATATCATAGCCATGGGGATGCTCCGTACATATCTATCAAATACAAGCGTTTGTCTTTCTAATCAGTGAAAGACAAAAGCAATAAGAGTTCAAGAAAGACGTCGTCGAGTACAATTATGCGATTCAAAGGCAATATATAATTCAAGAGGAATTGTCAATGCAGTTGCGGATGAGATCCTAGATACCTCTATATCTCAATCCGCGTGGGATAATCATGTGAAGAGCGAACCAAGTGCACTATGGTTGATCAGACCATAACACATTGATTCTAATTAGACAATATGCTTGTGGGCGTCCCCAGTATACATATGTCCTGAATAAGCTCAATAATGGATAAGCTTGCAAAACTAGGCTATAAATACGTCATCATTCATGGTAGTTCAAAGTATAAGTACGGGAGATAATGACGAAAGCAGTTATAAATAGCTCAAGTTTCATAAGTGCCTAAGTCCTGTCCGGTGTTCCTGCTTATACAGTCATTGTACTATCTCTGGTATCAGGCCTTGGTGGACCAATGGGGTATTGGTTACTAAAACTCTATATTTAGGTAAACACCTATACTAGCATAATTTATGTGCCACTCAGTTATATTCATTAAGGGGTTATAAGATTACGGGGTGATAGACCGTGAGGCATACTACCCAACTTATAAAGTCAACTAATAGGGTGATTGAACAGTGTAACCCATATAACTAGTATGAGTTATCTTCCTACCCTCTTTGTCAAACACGAAGGAAGAAGGTAAGATTTACAGTGGAAATGAATAAAGCAGAAGGAAATCAAGGTAGTAGGACGAGAGTTCGGAATTGGAATCAAAGAAGGAGATCATGTATGGATGAGATCCTAGACTCTAATCCTATGTATACAGGCTCACATCGGTACAGTAATGTAATCGAAGTGATAAACTGGACCTGCATGGACCACCACAAAACATGTAATGCCCAGTTCTAAAATACTTAGGACAAGTGCGTAGACATGCCAGCTATATACATACGAAGTATACTCCAATGTATGAAACTGCCGTATGTATACATAAGCTATAAAATAGTAAACCATGATAACTAAATCTCATCCACCAAATAAGAGAATAATAATATAAATCAACTATAAAATTTATCATTTATACATGTAGTTGGACGGAGACAAATCTACTACCAATTATTTTAAAAGAGAGAAATATACAAGGAAAGGATAGATGAAAATGACAAGACGAACCAAGGGCAATCATCTTCGAAGGACTGGAGAAGATCACGGTCTTGGCTAGAACACCTGAAAAGTCACAAAGCACACACCTGAAGAGATAACCAGGTCCTCAGAGGAACGTAACAAGATACAGAAAGAACATGCCATAATAAAATGAATATATAAAATGTCATAAGCCACAAGTAAAGTAAAATAGTCCCAATCGTAACAAGATACATAAAGGAACGGGGGTGACATGACATTGACTAGGTTTTACCTAACCATTTTAATATGTTTATGCAGTTAAGAACAAACCTTTCATCGCATGAGCCCTAGCTGTAAATAGGATCTGGTATAGTCCTCCACTTGGGCCCAGTTGTTTGCCATTAAAATCTTTGAGTGGAATTTCAATTACAAAATAGTGTTACAATGTAGGACTTAGATGTAGTCCTAGGAGTACACTTTTGTTTTTATCTGGGTCCTGTGTCGGTGGAGCGAGTATAAGCGTTGACTCCGTTGACGATCTGACGACGGTTTTAGGTTCTCTGAAGGTCTGGGTAGCTCTGAATGCCGGAGCTTGCGGAGGAAGAAGACGTTGAGTGTCTCTTCCGATCTCTGTGAGTAGACGTGCGTCTTGGTAACTCTGATGATCTGGTTACTTCTGTCTTTGACGGTGTATGTCTGTATATGTCTCTGTGTGTGGAAGAAGGAAATGATCCCTCTATTTATAAGCAAGGTTGGGCTGCTCATGCGCGCATATGTAGGATGCGCCTGTACGTGGGAACCCACGTGGCTGGAGCTGCGGGAGGTGCATGGATGATGCGCCATGACTTGTGGGTTGAATCCTTCTTGCTGCATTTATGGGCTGGCACGTGGCAGCTGAGAGGATTCTTCGGTTGCTGAGATCTTGGGTGGTTAGTACCCCTTCATAGGGTGAACTGAGTCAAAGGACACGTGGTGCATGTCTGTAGCTCAAAGATCTTAGATTTGGTGGAGAGTGATCTGACAGGTGAGCCTGGCATTGGGCGCATGAGAAGACTTTGGCTCGTAACCTTCAGGAGTCACGAACCAGTCTGGGCGCATGGCTTTTGAGGTGCATGCAAATCTTCGAACGCATTACTGCGGAGGCGCATACGAGTGGTTGATCGGCCACGTGGCTTGTAGCCGTCAGAGGAAAGTAATGATGACGCTGACGTCGGCGGTGCTTCATTTTCTGCAAAAGCTGCTGCCGCTCTGTCATCGAGGCATGGCTACCGTCGTATCATACTTCAGCATTTAATGCTCTTGATGGGTGATGAGCTTTTGAGTGGGCGCATTGATCTGTGATCTACTAGGCGCATAGGGACTCGTGGGGTGCATCCTTATGAGGCGCTTGGTACTGATGGATGCGTCTGTATGATGCACGGTATCTGACCTGCATCTGTTGCATGGCGCATCTTCATTGGTCCGACTGTTGAGTTCTTCGGGCATTGATGGCTCTCTGACTTAGCTGAGTTCGAAGGGACAAATTTATCATCATAAATACAAGTTCATTGCACTAACTTCGGGAAGGTTACCACTTGGAGCATGGGTTTGATTTGCCCTGGCCTATAAATAGCAACAATTTGAGAGAGTTTTGTTGTCTCTCCTTGACTTCTCGACGAAGATGGATTCGACTGATCCTCCTCCTTGGCAAGATGTTGTACTGTGGGTGATGGTTCTCCTTGTTCGAAGAAGCTTTGACGGTGAACTCCTTCAGAAGACTGAGATTCGTCGAGTTGGAATTGACATAGCAGTTTATGTTCGAGCCGCTTGCTGGTAGTATTCTTCTACGAAATAACATCGAGTGCCAAGTTAATGGATGGACTGGGTTTGATCTGCCTAAGCCTCATTATGAAGTAGGCTGTTACAAAGTCTTCAATTGGCATCATGTTTTGAGACGATGTCGACAGGCACATCATGTTACAACTGCTGGAACATAGACTGCCTTGGTGGTGGAGCCAATGTCTTGCGGCAGCAGATTGTTGGCGACCGTAGTACAAGTACGTCCCATGAGGGACGAGTTGTACATGATGGTCGTCTCTTCAGATCTACGTTTGTGAGTGATCATATTATATAAATCATGTGAGGTGATGTTGACACTCCTACCCTCTTCAGGTGCATGGCAAAGCTAAGCGTCAGGGTGAGTGTATGAGTGACACTCGTACCCTCTTCAGGCGCATGGCAAAGCCAGGCGTTAGGGTGAGTGTATGAGTGATATGCCCCATGATCCAATTCCATCGCCTATAATGTGCCCAGATCATAAGTAGGAGCAGCACGTATTGCGAGTGGAACACACTTTATGCGCACTGCCCACGTGGGCGTATGGGTTTGACACTGTAAGATTTGTCCTCTGACTTGGTTCCAGCGCATGAAATGCACCCAAGTGGAAGGAAGACTTTAGAGTTGACCCATTTCGGGTGCCAAAGCACTTGAGTTAACCCTGTATAGCTTACCATCAACTGTGCGTATGACTTTTAACGCACATTTTTGGTTTCGCTGCTAGCATATCACGTTGATGGAGCATAGCTCGTGCTGCCTTGGAGTTCTTCGTACTAGCCCGCGAAGGCGCATAGTACTCAGAATCCAACTTTTTTTCGCCTTGACAATGAGTGAAGAACTTGCAGCCAACCCAGAAGAAGAGAAGAACTACTGCAACTTTTTGTGGCTCAAACGGGCTCCCTGGATAACGGGCTCCCTTTTCTTTATTTATTTTGGTGCCCTTTTCAAAGGAGGCAAGAGGGCTCTATATATAGAGTGGAATGAGACCTCTCTTCTTCTCCTTTCCGATATGGGAAAAGCAATATCTATCTTTTTTTGCTTCTACAAGACCCCCTTCAAAGTTTTTAAAACTTTTAGACAAGTTTTGAAATACTTTGAACAAGAAGCATGGATAGTATAGCTGTTTAGGTGTGACAATCCTATCAGAGGTAGTATGGATGTGATATGTTTGGGTACTTCTACCGGGGCCATAATCATATGGCTGAGATTCTGGAGGCATCGGTGGCTGAGCTCGACCAGCATCTTTCCGAACTTCAGAGTATTCGGCGGAATGACTTTTCTGCTCTGATAGAAGCATAAAAGAATAAATTGATAGCTGATTTGAGTCGTCTTATCAAGCCACGATGGCCATCTGGGACCGCGAGGTGGCCGATGCTGAGGCTGCGGCGAAAAGACTATCTCAGTCCACGCAGGAGATGGTGGAGCTACGGTCTGCTTTGGATGCTAGTATAACAGAGGTTACTGCCAAGATTCGCCTCCTTGAAGACCAGCGAGCCCAACTTTTACTAGATGCTGAGCGAGCCCAAGCTGAGCACGTAGCATCCAAGGAGAAGGAAGCAGCTTTTACCCGCCATCTTCTTTCTCTGACTTGCCAGCGACAAGTGTTAGAAGCCAAGTACGAGAATGATATTGCTCCTGAGGCTGTGGAGGCGATGCGTCAAGAAGCTGAACGCCGAGTCTTGGCGACTGTGGGGACTCGGGCTGAAGACTTGAAGCATCGGATCGAAGAGCTTTCTGCCAATCCCAATGATGCTTAGGGATTGTAGTCTCTTTTTTTGTTATATTTTTTTATTTTTTCTTTTTGGCAACTTTGCTGGAGATGTAATCCTTTACTTTTGAATGCAAAATAAAGAATTTTCTGGTATGTTCATCTTTACTGTCATGAACTAGTAATTTGTGTGGACCTATTATCTTTTGTGCACCTTGGTTTTTAGGTACAGATAATAAGTTTGAAAGAACCGACATGTTTGCTCAGAGGTAATGTGGACGTGGCAAATATGGGGTTCAAATGACGGAATCTTCCTACTCAAAGGTGTTATGGACGTGGTAGGAGTGACTCTGGAGGGAATACGCAGAACTACTCAGAGGTAATATGGACATGGAAGTTCTGCGATCGATGTACAACAACGCAGGGGTTGTCTGTACGGGATGTTTACTCAGAGTAATATGGATATGGTAAACATGATAAGTAGCACAATCCTACGTAGTGTAAGATTCTCTTTTACAGGATGTAGAGAGCAACTCAGAGGTAATAATGACGTGGTTATTCTTCTAATGAGGATGGAATGCCACGGAACAACTGGGTTTCCGAAGCATAAGATTTGTGAAAGGGAAGTGTATGTGAGCTCTGATGATCAGGTCCACTGATTCCCTTGTTGGGTAGAGATGGCAGTACATATCTGAAATGTCAAGAGTAGTACTTCTTTAGGAATTTACCGTTGATGGCATCATGAACAAATCTCCGTTTGGTCGGGCAAGGCGGTAAGCACCGTTTGAGTATACCGTCTCTATATGAAAGGTCCCTCCTACTTGGGCTCGAACTTTCCTTGTGTTTTATGAGTCAACACCATCGGCCTCCTGACTGCCAGGACCAGGTCGCCTACTTGGAAAGTTCTCTGCTTGACCTTTTTGTTGAAAGCCTATGATATACGGGCTTGATAGAGTTCAATACGTTGTTGAGCTAGGGGCATTTTTCGTCAAGTGCCTCCAATTCTCGCAGACGATGACGCTAATTGTCTTCTTCCGTCAATTGATTTGTGATCGCTACACGGAGTGAGGGTATCTGGATCTCAAGAGGCAGTACCGCTTCGCTCCCGTAGACTAAGGAGAATGGTGTGTTACCTCGGAGTCTGTACCGTTGTACGGTAGGCCCAAAGGCATTCGCCGAGCTTTTCGTCCCGGTCGTATTTGTTGGATGACATGACCTTTTTGAGTATCCTGACGATAGTCTTGTTAAAAGCCTCGGCCAATCCGTTCGCTGCTGGATTGTAGGCGGTTGATGCCTATTCTGAATACGATTCTTGTCACAGAATTTGCTGAAAATAGCTGATGAACTGATGACCATTATCGTAGATAATCCTATGGGGTACCCCGAAATGGTAGATGACATGATGCTTGATGAAGCTGATCACCCTAAAGCTTTTCACTTCGTCAGTGGAACTGCTTCTGCCTATTTGGAGAAGTAGTCGGTGATGGCTAGGATGAAGCGGTGTCCCCTCGATGAAGAGGGGTGATAGGTCCGACGATGTCCATGCCCCAAGCTTCAAAGGGCCAGGAGGCGACCTTAGGATGTAGTGGTTCGATGGTGTGGATGAAGTCGACGTGAAGCTGGCAAGCATGGCACTTTTTAGCATAGTCGACGGCGTCGGCTGCCATGGTTGGCCAGGAGTAACCCATGCGTCGCAGTCGATCCTGCAACTTAGGTCCAGATTGATGAGCCCCGCCCATATGAGCTTCCCGAAGGGCTTCGGCTGCTTCTTCGTTGGATAGATCGAAGGAGAAGTCTATCGTAGGAACGTCGGTACAGCATTTTAGTAGCTGTATCATAATAAAACCGAAGGGAACGCCTTCTGACCGAGACGGCTTCTTTCGGGTCTTCTGGGAGAATTCCATAGACAGCAAAGTCGATGAACGGACCTCCAGTCTCGAACATTAACACTGGCACTGTCATCATGGCATGGGCCATCTGTGTGCATATATTGTTTTTAGGATAGACCAAGTCTCGTCCTACTACCGTGACGTAGTGTTGAGTCCCGAGGGGTGCTGCTAATGAAGCTGCGAGGCCAGCCAGAGCGTCAGCCTCCAGTTTTGTAGTCGAGGTACATGTTCTATGAAGAACTTAGTAAGGTTGAAATAATATTCAATGCAACTTCATGGTACGGAACCAGATCTTCATGGTAAACTTCGTACTGCCCTCAGATTTGATTAACGACGAGTTTTTGAGTCGCCGTAAGCTTCCAGATGATCCACCCCCAGTTGTCGAGCCAGCTGGAGTCCCATGATGAGAGCATTATACTCGACAACATTGTTGGAGCACGGCTTTGAAAGGGAGTAAGCATGCTGGATGACCAGCTGATCGAGGGAGACCAAGACCACCCCTATGCCGGCGATGATTTGGTCTTTGGGCCTGTTCTCGAAGTGCCATCGAAAAACACCCGCCAGACGGAGCTTTCTTCGGTGACATTTGATTCTTGGACCTCATCCGGGATGTCTTCAAAGAGTCTGGAGGACTCTGGGATGGGGTACGCGGCTAAAAAGTCGGCTAGGGCTTGACCCTTAACGACTTTTTCTGGAACGAATACCATGTTATAAGGTATCAACAGGATTGTCCATGTAGCTAGTCGAGTTCAATGCTCCTGGCTTCGTCATGAGAACCCTGAGTGGATTGACTCGGGAGAACATGAATTGTCTGGCCCAAAATATAATGGCGAGTCTTCTGGATGGCAACACCAAGGCCAAACATTCCTTTTTGACGGGGTTGTACCGGTGTTCAGCACCGATCATTATCCTACTAGGGTAGTAGATAGCTTGTTCATAGCCTGTATCGTTGTTCTGAGCCAACAAAGTGCCGAGGGAATGATCGATGGCCCGGACGTAGAGGAGAAATGGTTTGCCTGCGACGGCTGCCACCAGGACTGGCGGGCTCGTCAGGTAAGCTTTGATATCATCGAAAGCTTTCTGGCATTTTTCTGTCCAGATGTAGGAGACTCCCTTCTTCATGAGCTGGGTGAAGGGTTGATATTTTCCAGAAAGGTTTGCTATAAACCTTCAAACGTATGCAAGATGCCCTTGCAGGCCTCAAAGTTCTCGGAGGTTCTTCGGAGGGTCCATGTCAAGGATGGCTTTGGTCTTCTCAGGGTCGACATGAATGCCTTTTGCCGTGATAATGAAGCCCAAGAACTTTCCGCTAGAAACCCCAAGAAAGGATTTAGCGGGGTTCATCCAGAGTTGATGCGCTCGCATGAGATCGAAGACTATCTTTAGGTCTTGTAAGTGATCACCTTTGAGACGGCTCATATCATCAACATAACATTCAACTGTTTTACGTAGCTGTTGATAGAAGATGCTACTCATAGCTCGTTGGTATGTAGCACCAGCATTCTTCAAGCCAAAGGGCATCACTGAGTAGCAGAAAACCCCTTTCGGTGTCCTGAATGACGTGTGTTTGCATCATCGGGGAACATTTTGATCTGGTTGTAGCCCGAATACCCGTCCATGAAAGGCATGCGTTCGAAGCCACATGTATTGTCGATCATCACGCCAATGATTGGAAGCAGGAATTCGTCCTTCGGACAAGAAGTATTGAGATCTCTGAAGTCAATACAGACTCGTATCTTTCCATTCTTCTTGGTGTCAGGGACGACATTGGCCACCCAATCTGGATGTTGCTCTTCACGAATGAACCCGCTGCTCAGGAGTTTGTCCACCTCCTGATCGATAGCGTTCATGATGTCAGGACGAAAATGTCGTTGTTGTTGCTCTATAGGCTTAGCATCAGGAAAGATGTTAAGTCTACATCGTGATCTGGGGATCAAGTCCCGGCATATCTTCGTAGCTCCACGCGAAGACGTCGATATATTCTTTGGCCAATTGGACTAAAGACTCCCAATCTTTTCCCTTTAGACTCTTGCTGATGAAGATGGGTTTAGAAGGAGATCCATCCCCAAGGTCGATCTGCTCGACTTTGTCTTCGGTAGGGGGTTCGCGTAATTCAAAACAAGACTCCCACTGTGCTCCTAGGCGTTGAGCCCAAGTTTCTTACTCAAAGAATTTCGGTGTTTGGTCATCGCCTTCTTCCTCTCGAGATTGTACAGATGCCATGTTGACTGATAGCACCTTCCTGAAGACTGAGACGATATTGGTATCAGAATCCCAAGTTGATGCTTCAGATGAATGAGAGATGCCATGTTGACTGATAGCACCTTCCTGAAGACTGAGCCGATATTGGTATCGGAATCCCAAGTTGATGTCTTAGATGAATGAGAGTGTTCCACTTCTTCTGCCTCCGAACTCTCGACGATGGTGTGACATAGCCTACCCCCCGTCGAGTACGATGATAGTAGTCCTGCGGCTTTCCTTTAGGTGTTGGGAGTCGGAGGGGAAAATGCCGACCTTTGCCGTAGTTCAGGCCCGTGTTGCTTTTCAGATCATAACCCATCTTTTGGATGAGGTACTTTGCCTTGTTTGTGTACCATTAGACTTGTATTCTGCCAGTATCCGGTTCTGGCTCGAGTGGCGGGAGGTCTTGATGACACTCGACTTTGTCGAAGATGATGGGTTCTTCGTCCCAGTTCTGCGGTAGGACTATAAAATAGACTCCTTGGGATGGGACTACTCGATTTACAAGATTGACGGTCCTTATTTGTGTTTGTAACGACCGTAGAGCATAATCTAATGTATACATGGCATTCCAATGTGGAAGACTAGAATAATTGAAAGACACACTATTATTGATAAAACACGAGATTTTGTCTCGTGGGATTGCATTGTCAAGAGAAGGTGCATCTATATCAGCAGATATGTATTCTCCTAACTCTTCATCTGTGAGCACTGGGGCTGGTTCGGGAGAGCTCATCACAGACTTGACCTTGGGATCCGAGAGGGCTATGTGGGCCTTCTCTTGCAGCTTGAGTGAGGCAGAAGATTACGGAGGCTTGCCTTTAAGACGCACCTTCAGGGGTGCCTCAACAGCACCTTCGGCAACTGGTGCCTTCCCCTCTAGTTTTTCCACAAGGGGAGCCGACATTTGAGGAGGTTTTCCCTTGAGCCGTATCTTCAAGGAAGCTTCAGTGGGTGTTCTACCTAGAGAAGTCGGTGCTTTTCCAGGTAGCTTGATTTCCATAGGAGGCAGCATCTGAGGTGGTTTCCCTTTGAGTCGAATTTTTAAAGGAGCGTCGGGAATCATCTCTGCCTCAACATCCGTCTCCGCCGTCGTTTCTGCTTCGTCATCAGCATCATTGGCTTCCCCTTCATCGAGCGACTTATATAAGCTAGCATCGGTGAAGTAGGCTTCGACCCCCTTGAAAGGGTCAATGTCCGCGAACTCTGTCCGGATGATATCGTTAGTAGATACGTACTTCATACATTGGTGGAGTGTAGATGGCACCACCATGTACTCGTGTAGCCATGGACGACCCAGCAGGAGGTTGTAGTTGACGTCGGCGTCCACGACATAGCAAGTCACTTCGGTTCGGAGATTACCGATATGACATTTCAGTCGAATTTTGCCCAGTGGTTCACTTCTGCTGGCATTGAAACCACTGATTGTAGTGTTGGAAGGCGCCAGACGGTGCATCAGAATCCCCAGTATTGAGAGCAGAGTCTTAGGGATGATGCTGAGAAAAGACCCTGGATCAATCTGAATTCGCTTCACCTTGACGGAACCCACATACCCTGTGTAATACAGTGGCATGTTGTGCCGGTTGTGCTTGAGAAGCATGTCTTATTGGGTAAAGGTTATGTTGGAGATAACCTTCTCCGTACAATGGCAATGCGCACATGTGTTTGGGATATCCTCCGAATTCTTAACCTGACTGATGAAGGACTCGGCATCCTTCAAGGCTTCACAGAGAGCTTCACGGGTGTCTTTGGAAAGACGAAGAAGCTCGAACATAGATAAGCGGGCAGGAGTACCGGCAAGTTGTGCCAGTATGTCAAAGTTGTGGGGCTTGGCTAGCCCCGAAGCATTTTTCCTTCGCAAAGGCTTGTCGAAATGGGCCTCTACGTGTTTCTGTTTATTTGCTGCTGGGGGCCTGGATGGGCCCTATTTCTGGGCAGTAGGGGCGATGCAGGGTGGCACCACCTCGACGGCAACTTCGCCAGGTTGGGCGTTCTGCTGCGAACACGTCTGTACTGGAAGTGCCTCTTCCGCCGAGGAATAGACCATGCAGCAAGACTTGATCTTCTTACCCTTGGTTTTGGAGGCAGAGCGTACCCCCGGTTGATTAACTTCGGAGATGAGGTTAGGGTGAACCCATAAGATCTCTCCCCGAGATGTGGTGAGTGGGATGAGTCCACTCACGTTGTCACGGGTAGGTGGTAGGTTGACCACCTCTATTGTCGCCTTTGGGATGGGGATAATGCCATCTTGTGCTGTGGTTGGTGGCAAGGTACCGAATTAAAGCGACACCAGGTTGGTCGAGACTGTTTTCTTCTCGTAATCGACGGAGATGACATTCGTATTGATCATGCGCTAGATGTAATTCTTGAGGACGTAGCAGTCCTAAGTTGGATGTTCTACAAACCGATGGTAGTGACAGTACCTCGGATTGTCAACTCTCCCAACCTCGTCGGGACGCTTCGGGTCCGGTAATTTAATCTTGTCACCCTGCTTCAACATCTCGAAGAGTTGCAACGTGTCTTCATTATTGAAAGAATAGACCTCCTTTGGCCTCGGTGCAAGCGAAGGCTTCTGAGTAGGTGCTTGTGCACCTTTAGAGGCATTAACAGTCAACGCCTGCTTCCCCTTCGTCTCGCATCCAGGGTTGCTGGTAGCAGGCCATTTTTCCTTGTCTTCAAAGGCAGGGAAACTGATTCCCAGAAGGCGAGCATTGCATGCCTTCTTTTCAGCTGCTTCGGCCTCAATAATCAATGAACTCCAGTTAGGAGGAGGAGTGGAGTTGAGCCAGAGCTTAACCGCAGGAAGCATGTTCATGCTGTAGGAGGAGAAGAGTGCATGTTCTGGCATACCCGGGGGTAATCTAAAGTAGGCTTGTCAAAATTGTTCGATGAATGCTCGAACCGTCTCTTTTTCCTTCTGACGTACCTCTATGAGAGACGCCATCGTCATGTCTTTTCCTCCGTCGTAAAAACGATCAAGAAAGAGGCATGTCAAGTCGTCAAAGGAGGATATGGAGTTCAGGGAGACTGCAGTACCAGTCGTAAGCCACTCCTTTCAATGCCCCGACAAACAGGCTAGTGAGTAGCGCGTCTTTCTTCAGGAGATGTCCCGTTTGAGACTGAAAGTACGTCAGATAACAGCATGTAGAGTCCTTCCCATCGTATGGCATTAATGTTTGTGGTTTATACTTGGGAGGATAGACCACTTTGTTCCATTCGAGGGGGTATGGTTGCGGGATCCCCATCTTCTGGCGCTCCTCCTGTCTGTTCTTTGACTCGAAGCGTTCACGCAAGTCCCTGATCATCTCAACCACGTCTTCCGTAGAGCTGGGAGTCGGAGAAGGCGGTACAGTCTGGAGTTGTACATTTGAAGGTTCCGATACCCGAGGTGCTTCGCGGCAATCGGTATTCAAGGATGCCCGTTGAAGGGGCACACTTGATTCCCCATTGGATCCTGGGTCAGGATTAGTGAAAGGTGCCCTTGCCAAAGCTGACCGTATCTCAAACACCGCTTGAGTCAGTATTTGCATGGAGGTAGAGAGGGTTTTGAGTCCCCCTCCAAAGTATCCATGCGCTGAATGAGGTCTGCTGGTGGAGCATCTGACTCCGTATCACCACCTCCCGTCATGTATATTGTCATGACGTGACTGGAAGTGGATGGATCGGTTCAAACTTCACTTTCAGCCTCGCTCTCTTGTGGAAGAGGAACTTCTCCAGGGGCTTTATCCTGGCTACCCCCAGCTATGCTCTGGAGGATATCTTCGTCTTCGGGATGAGGATCAACAAGGGCCTGACTACCCCCAGCTTCTTCTGAGATCTTCTTTCTCCCCCGGGTGCCTTCAAACACTCCTGAGGACGGGGAGTCACCTTGGCCTTCCTCGGCTGGCTCTTGGATGAGGACGAGGTTGAGGAGTTGCCAGTCACCTTTCAGATTGATGAGGAGTTAGAGACTACGTTGCAAGAATTAACCTTTAGTTCTGGCTCATCTTCAATCGACACCTTCTTCCCGAGGCAACGTTGGAGGGGTGCCGATGATTGCAGTCGCTGGAACACAGACCACCTTTGTGGTGGGACTGCTGTTTTGCAACAACAGTTGATGGTGACCACAGCAAAGGTGTGCCCTGTGAGGGATGCATTGTGCTTGTCAGTCGACTCTCCTGATCGGTGTTTGTGAATGATCATATTACACAAATCGTTAGAGGAGAGTGCTACCTTCACACCCCCATCAGGCGCATGGCAAGGCCAAGCGCCGGGGTGGTCAAGTGAATGATGCACCCCCTGATCCAGCGCAAAAGATGCGCCCAGATCAGTAGTGGTGGAGCAACATTTAGGGTGGCTTGAACCAGCCTCAGACGCACAACCAATGTAGGCGCAGGGGTTCAGACCACAGAGTTTGCCTCGAACGACTTGGTTGAAAGCGCAGTGGATGCGCCCAAGTGGAACGAGGTCTTTGAAGGTTGGCTCGTTCGTGGTGCAGAAGCACCCGAGTCAACCTTGTACAGTTTACCATCGGCAACGCTCATGATTGTGAGCGCATGCCTCTGGCTTACTGTTGGCATAGCACGTTCGAGGCGCGTGGCCCGTGTTGCCTTGGACTTCTTCGTACCAGCCCGCGGGGGTGCATAGTACTCAGAGTCTAAATTATCTTCGCCACGACAGCGAGTGAGTCTATCAAAGATAGAAGCCTTCTGCGGCACATTAGAGTTAATGTACAGGGTGTTAGCTGTGCCCCTGCTCTATCGACGCATCTTCCTTGACTGAGAAGGAGATGGTTGGGGAATGTGGTCAGCCCCACGTTTCCCCGAGAGATGTGCTGCACCCGCAAGAGCATCCTGGCTGCTGAGAACGTCAGCGAAAAGGGTAGGCTGCATCGGCACATCCCCTTCATGATGGTGCCAGGGGCCTCGACCTTGCGTACCCAAACTTGGCGAGTCTTCTTCGGCTTCGACAGCCGCTTCTAAGGACTTGCGCTGCCTGCAGAGATGAACTCCTCATACGCCTGTTGATTGAGGCGTACGACTAGCGTCTTGTGGGAGGAGCCCACCTTCACGTCGTCAGATTGCGACACAACTTTCTCATCGAAGGAAAAAGAGGTCCCCAACAGAGTCGCCAGCTTGTTTGCTATTAAAATCTTAGCGTGAAATTTCAATTACAAACAAAATAGTGTTACAATATAGGACTTAGATGTAGTCCTAGGAGTACATTTTTGTTTTTATTTGGGTCCTGTGTCAGTGGAGTGAGTGGTAATGCATTGACTCTGTTGACGATCTGACGACGGTTTTAGGTTCTCTGAAGGTCTGGGTTGCTCTGAATACCGGAGCTTACGAAGGGGAAGAAGACGTTGAGTGTCTCTTCCGATCTCTGTGAGTAGACGTGCGTGTCTGTAACTCTGATGATCTGGTTACTTTTGCCTTTGACGTTGTATGTCTGTATATGTCTCTGTGTGTGGAAGAAGAAAATGATCCCTCTATTTATAAGCAGCCAGTTGGGCTTCTCATGTGCGTATATGTAGGATGCGCCTGTACATGGGAACGCCACGTGGTTGGAGCTGCGGGAGGGGGGGAGGGCGCATGGATGATGCGCCATGACCTGTGGGTTGAATCCTTCCTGCTGTATTTGTGGGGTGGCACGTGGCAGCTGAAAGGATTCTTCGGTTGCTGTGATCTTGGATGGTTAGCACCCCTTCATAGGCTGAACTGAGTCAAAGGACACGTGGTACATGTCTGTAGCTTAAAGATCTCGAATTTGGTGGAGAGTGATCTGACAGGGTGCGCCTGGGATTGGACGCATGAGAAGACTTTGGCTCGTAACCTTCAGGAGTCACGAACCAGTCTGGGTGCATGTCTTTTGAGGCGCATGCAAATCTTCGAGCACATGACTGCGGAGGCGCATGCGAGTGGTTGATCGGCCACGTGGCTTATAGCTCTCAGAGGAAAGTAATGATGATGCTGACGTCGGTGGCGCTTCATTTTCTGTAAAAGCTGTTGCTGCTCTGTCATCGAGGCATGGCTGCCGTCGTATCATACTTCAGCATTTATTGCTCTTGACGGGTGATGAGCTTTTGAGTGGGCACATTGATCTGTATTCTACTAGGCGTATAGGGATGCATGGGGTGCATCCTTATGAGGCGCTTGGTACTGATGGGCGTCTGTATGATGCACGATATCTGACCGGCACATCTGTTGCATGGCACATCTTCATTGGTCCGACTGTTGAGTTCTTCGGGGCATTGATGGCTCTTTGACTTAGCTGAGTTCGAAGGGGCAAATTCATCATCATAAATACAAGTTCATTGTACTAACTTCGGAAAGGTTGCCACTTGGCGCATGGGTTTGATTTGCCCTGGCCTATAAATAGCGACAGTTTGAGAGAGTTTTGTTGTCTCTCCCTTGACTTCTCGACGAAGATGGATTCGACTGATCCTCCTCCTTGGCAAGACGTTGTACTGTGGGTGATGGTTCTCCTTGTTCGAAGAAGCTTTGACGGTGAACTCCTTCAGAAGACTGAGATTCACCGAGTTGGAATAGACATAGCAGTTTATGTTCGAGCCGCTTGCTGGTAGTATTCTTCTACGAGATGACGTCGAGTGCCAAGTTGAATGCATGGTTTGGGTTTGATGTGCCTAAGCCTCATTATGAAGTAGGCTGTTACAAAGTCTTCAATTGGCATCATATTTCTGAGACGATGTCGGACAGGCACAGCATGTTACAACTGCTGGAACACAGACTGCCTTGGTGGTGGAGCCACTGTCTTGCGGCAGCAGCAGTGGATAGAGACCGTAGCACAAGTATGTCCTGTGAGAGGCGAGTTGTGCATGATGGTCGTCTCTCCCGATCTACATCTGTGAGTGATTATATTACGTAAATCATGTGAGGAGATGTTGACACTCGTACCCTCTTCAGGCGCATGGAAAAGCAAAGCGTCAGGATAAGTATATGAGTGACACTCGAACCCTCTTCAGGCGCATAGCAAAGCCAGGCGTCAGGGTGAGTGTATGAGTAATGCGCCCTATGATCCAGTTCCAGCGCCTGAAATACGCCCAGATCATAAGTAGGAGAGCAACACGTATTGCGAGTGGAATCCACTTTATGTACATAGCCCATGTGGGCGCATGGGTTTGACACTGCAAGATTTGTCCCCTGACTTGATTCCAGCGCATGAAATGCACCCAAGTGGAAGGGAGACTTTGAGAGTTGACCCATTCCGGGTGCCAAAGCACCTGATTCAACCCTGTACAGCTTACCATCAACTGTGTGTAGGACTTTCAACGCATATTTCTGGTTTCGCTGCTAGCATAGCACGTTGATAGAGCATAGGTCGTGCCGCCTTGGAGTTCTTCGTACTAGCCCGCGAAAGCGCATAGTACTCAGAATCCAACTTTTTCTCGCCTAGACAGCGAGTGAAAAACTTACAGCCAACCCAGAAGAAGAGAAGAACTACTGCAACTTTTGTGGCTCGAACAGGCTCCCTGGATAACGGGCTCCATTTTCTTTATTTATTTTGGTACCCTTTTCAAAGGAGACAAGAGGGCTCTATATATAGAATGGAATGAGACCTATCTTCTTCTCCTTTCCGATGTGGGATTAAAAACAATATCCCTCTTTTTTTATGCTTCTACACCAGTGACCTAAGCTCATGACGTTCAAAAACGATAGTGGCCATCCTGAGAGGATCATCTTACCCCAAGTGCATAACGTTCAAGAACGTCAGTGGCCAACATGAGGGGGTAGGCATACCCGTATCTCCAGCGGAGCTTCTGGGTTACAAGAAAATGTGTAAAAGAAGTCCATATGACAAGGAAATATTCTTCCCATCCGATGCACCTATCGAAGTCGCATCCGCAATCATGTACCTCTACTAACTGCTAAGTCTCCTAACATGCCTCTATTAGCAGTTAGACCTATCGCATGCGTACGGGTGATCAGCCAACACGCAAGTACCTTTACATGCTACTCATCTCACACATATCTAGTGGTACAACTGTGTCCAGGTTTATGCAATACACTACAGTTTGTAGTCCCTTAACTCTAGGTCCATATGCAATCAAAGGATAATAAGCAAAGTAAAGCTAGTATCACTGAGGAGGTAATAAATCAAGAATTATAATAATGGTACAACTACAAGAACGGAAATAAATAAACGGTGATACGCAATTAACTAGAAATGCAGACTAAATATAAGCAGTAAATATGGGAAGGTATCTTCCCTGAGGTTGTGTGCAAAAGAGCGACGTCCAATAGCTCGAACCGTCAGAAAAGTGAAGCGATGAAAGCCAAATCCTGCATACGTCCTCAAACACAGAAATAAACACCACGAACGTGTTTGGAATAAAAGATATGTCTAGAAAACGCCTGTCCAAAAGTCCAATTCTGGAACAGGGGAAAAATCATAATTTTGGGTCAAAACGAAGTACGTCGTTGGACCCATTTTGCACCGAAATGCGGGCCAGAATCTACGATTTCTAAAGTCGTCAAACTACATGTCTGCGGGTCCGATTTGAGGAGGCAAACCCAACCATATGTCCAAAGTCGGATTCCGGCGGACCGTGCACAAATTCGCCCATTGGAGCGGGTCGCGGGCCCGTCAAATAGGCGTTCCGTTCAACCTTCTCTGAATCGGACCAAACTTGGCATACAGGACCAGAAAAATGATACGGTCCTGCTGGCGTAAGTTTATTTCGATTCGACGAACGTGCACAAAGTAATTGGGAAATTTGTAAAAGGTCGATACGATAAATTTCGACGGATACGCATCAAATTCGTCGCGCACACGCGACCAATTTAAATTTCGTCAAAGCCCACATGTCCACGAAGTCGATACGCACCTTTCGATGCTTTCGGTTTGCGACCACGTCGCCTGGTTTGGCGGGACGCACGTCATATCGAGGAAGTTTTCTAAATTTTGTAGTTTTTAAGAATGATTTTTCCTAAAGATTACCATCAAATTAAATTTTGTACAGTTAATGAAAACTAATTCTATAAGGAGGATTTTGGTGTCCTATAGGTTGACTCGAACTTTGTTCAATTAGATTTTGAAAAATCCCAAAATCCTGACCAAAATCCTTCTTCCAAAACAGGGGGTTGAACCTATAAACTGTTCTGTTTCGAGACAGTTCTTTAGAATTTTCGTATCGATATTTCATCGAAACAGCATCAGTTCAACACGAACTAATTAGAGGGGTTCCTAGATGGTTACATGGGCTATCCCTAGGATTTTACGAAGTAAAAATTCGTTGCTTATACGCGAAGTACGAGATGGAGAAAGGACGTACCTTGCGCCCACTGCTGCTGTGCCTGGCTGTGCTTGCCGTGCGCGCGCGCGTTAGGGGCAACGGCCGGGGTCGCCGGGACGACACTCCGGCAAGGTAGTGGTGGCCTGGAAGGGTCGTTGGGATGAGAGTGTAGCCTGGGTGATCGCGACTACTAGGGTTTCGATCTTTCTTTTCCCTTTTCTTTTTGGTTTTTACGCGATATATAGATGGAGGAGGCTATGGCTCTCTGTTGCTGGAAGGCTCGAGTACTGTTCGATGAACAGTACTCGTAGGCTTTATATCTTTTTTTTTCTCTCTATAAGCTATATATATCCCATTCATATTTATATAAAAAAAAATTATATATATATATATATATATATATATATATATATATATATATATATATATATATATATATATATATATATATATATATATATATATATATATATATACTTTAAAATATATATATATATATATATATATATATATATATATATATATATATATATATATATATATATATATATATTTTATATATATATATATATATATATATATATATATTTTAAAGTATATATATATATATATATATATATATATATATATATATATATATATATATATATATATATATATATATATATATACTTTAAAATATATATATATATATATATATATATATATATATATATATATATATATATATATATATATATATATAGATATATATATATATATATATATATTTTAAAGTATATATATATATATATATATATCTATATATATATATATATATATATATATATATATATTTTATATATATATATATATATATATATATATATATATTTAGGATATATATATACACACATATGTATATATATCCTAAAATCACAAAATCTAAAATACTTTAAATAAATATTATAATTACCAATACTCTTATTATCTATATATAGAAAAAGTACATTTATATCTACATATATATATATTTGTACATATCCTAAAATAAGACCTTAAAACATTTAGATATGCATATAATAAAACTATTTTTAACAAGGTATTCTATATTTTATATTTTATGTAAAAAATGTATTTACTTAGTATAGAAAATTTTATATTATTATTATTTATATAAAACAAAGACTATTTTCAAAATCCTTCATAATCAATAAATAATTATTGAAACTTGGAAAGATAACAATAATGTGACTTCAAAATTTGTAATGGATAGAATAATAAAATGGATACATCTAGTGATGCTTATGGCTGATAAGCTAGTCAAGGCACTCGACTGTACTAGTCGTGCCATGTTGTCTAGTCAGCGTGCTTAAAAATATTTAAGCATGACTGCGATTATATTAAAAAAATTCAACACAAATTATTTAAGCAATAAAATATAAAAAAATCCTCCAAAATTTAGGGGATTATAAGTATACTCCAATATATGGACACCTCGTATGTATACATAAGTTGTAAAATATAGTAAACCAAGAGTAGTCTAATCTCATCCACAAAATAAAAGAATAAAAGATATCATGTAATCAACTTTGAAATATTTTTGTACAATATGCTGGGCGGAGACAGATCCACTACCAACAAGGGAAGAAATACATAGAAAATGAAATAAGTTTGGCGAGCGAAGCAAAGATGATCCAACTGCAATCATCCTCGAAGAAATACAGATGATCACGGCTAGAGCTAGAACACCTGTAACGACCGTAGTCCATATTACGTATTTTGGTATACGTGTACGTATTTTGACTCATGTTGCATGTCTTATTTTATGGCTTATTTTAGCATTTCATTGCTTGGTTCGGCTTGGTTCGGTTTTTCTTGCATATGAATCAACCCTACCTACCCCCCACCACTAACCCCATTTATATCCAACCTACTTTTCTCTCTCCTCATAACTCAGCATTTACTCCTTCTTCTTCTTCCTCCCTAGCGTAGAGCTCCGCCTACCCCCTCTCCCACCGGCAAGTGCATCTTGCTTCATGGAGGAACTCAAGTTTTGTTGTCCTATTTTCTTCCTCACGAGATTCTAAGACACTTTAGTACTTAGCATTCTTAATTTCCATGGTTCGATTCATGTAGATTTGAGCTTGTTGCATTTTCGGATTTCTTGGGTTTTGGTCTATTTAAACTTGTTATTTTCAAGTTTTGAGTGTTCCAGGTTGTAGAGAATTTTGTTCTACCCCATTTTGACCTATGGAAGTCTGAGTTCTGACCTTAGATGAAGGATTTATGGAGCTTGGGAGCAATGGCATTATGGTTCTTCTTCTCAGAAAGGTGGAGAAGAAGAATAGTACCGAGTTGCATGGCTTTTTCATGCGGCAAGTTCCCTTCTCGGCCGCATGGCCCTGGCCGCATGAACCTGATGTCCTTCCGCCGCATGAGCCCAAGGCTTTGTCGTATGGACTTAGCCGTATGACCACCACCCGCATGACTCAAGTTGATTGCCGCATGAGCCCTTAAGTCCCCGCCGCATGAGCCCTTAACCCCGAGTCGCATGAGCTTCTTGCCGCATGGCTTCTTCTAGCCGAGCCGCATGGCTTCGATAGGTCGCAGCCACATGGCTTTGGTTCCGAGCCGCATGAGCTTGTTCCCCCACTGCCGTATATGTTCCTCCTCCCCTGGCCGCATGACCCTCATTCGGCCCTGCCGCATGAGACTCTCATCTATTGCCGTATGAGCCCTTCCCCTTTCCGCCGCATGTGCCGATCTCCCCGAGCCGCATAAGCCCGCATGTTTCCCTGGCCGCATGCGCCCTCCTCCCTTGGCCGCATGACCCTCATTCGGCCCTGCCGTATGAGACTCTCATCTATTGTCGCATGAGCCCTTCCCCTTTCAGCCGCATGTGCCGATCTCCCCGAGCTGCATAAGCCCGCATGTTCCCCTGGCCGCATGCGCCCTCCTCGCCTGGCCGCATGAGTCTGCTTCTCCCTGGCCGCATGAGCCCGAGCCGCATGGCCCTACACCCCCGAGCCGCATGACTCTTCCATAGCCCTTGCATTTTATGTTGAGTTGTTACATTTATACTTTTGTCTTATGGCCCTCAGTGTAACTTGGGTCCCTTGATAGAATGCTTGTACTATGTTATTCTGTACATGTGCCATGAACACGATAGTGACCCGTAGTGGTGCACTCTTGACAAGTAACATGACATGATAGTGGCCCATCGTGGCGCACTCTTGACAATTAAACCTTACATGATATACCCTGATATGCTGTTACGATGGCTAGCATGACATGACAAGAATGAATGGCCTGGACACCGTGGACGATTGTGTTTGTACAAATGAACTAGTACTGTCTTACATTATGTCTAGGACAGGGACCCCTGAGTACCACGGTCAGGGGTACCTACTGAACTTGACTAAGGCTAATAACTAGAATAATCCAGTAGTCATGAAGAGATTTCCCAGCTACAGGCAATCCCGTTATCTGGGCGCGCAAGTGGACTTGTAGCCTGCCGACGAGTAGGGCACATTTCCAGCACACTGTCATGTGTTGCACCCTTCATGAACGGATATTCGACCTGGATAACCTGGATGGTCTGCAGGGCTTGTGGCTGTTGGAATATCTCATTGTATCTTGCTAGTAATTAGGCCATTGATAACCCTAGTTAGTTAAGTATCAAGCCGTACTTATTGCTTGGCCTTGATTAATTAGATGTAGTCTAACCCAGTCTAGTCTTGTCCTGATCCTGTACAAGATTGTTACATAATACGATTGCTCGTGTTACTTTTTCGATAAATGGTGGAAAACCAAGTTCCGTTCAGATGAAGAGTGGCAACCCCGGTCATTGTTTGGTTTAAGGGTTGTAACTTGGTTATCTGAATAGTTCCATGGTTATCTTATCGTATATCATCATGATTTTCCATATTTCCAGTCTTTTATTATATAACTATGTTTTGGTGCTAATTGCTGGTTTTAGTTCTTAAGTGAAGCCTCCTTTGTGGCACTTGCTCTTTCCGGGATCTGACCCAGCTGGTTTTGTATGGCCAGATACCGGAGCAGCTCCAGAGGATCTAACTACCTTCCAGTCCAATGGTGACCACCAGGCGTAATCCGGGCAACGAGTGGGTTTTATCTTGGCTCCCCACTCTATTGTAAAATTATTCTTTTGAGGCGTTTAGCCGACGAGCAACTGTTAGCTCGATTGCACTTTACTTATTGTCTGCCTACGGGCTGTAACATGATTGGCAAATCCTAGGGTTGATCATGTATGACTGAACTCTTGCTAGTCTCCACATTTTGTAATGACTAGCTTCATGATCATCCAAATATGTAATGTATGGGACGCCTTACTATTGTATATTTGGTGCTCTGACATCTTGTAACTGTTATTACTTGCTTGAGATTAAGACAATAGGCTTGTACATGACCATAAGAGACTGATGGCTTGTAGTTAAACCCTCATGTATCTAGACATCCATGACCGTATAGCGAGGTGGGTTGTACTTCAATATACGTAGCTGGCTATGTTCGCCACCGCTCTCCAGTATTCTGGTTCTGGGGTGTTACAACACCTGCGAAAGATAAGATCACACACCTGGAGAGATCACCAGGTCCTCAGAGGGACGTAACAAGATACACAATATAATGCCATATAAACTGAATATAACTGCTCAATAATAACAGGTAAGATAGGATCATAACATGGTCCAATACCTCACCTTTTGGATTAACACACCATCCCCCCCAACTAAACAAGGACAAGAGATGGCACACTAACCCACGGTGAAATATATTTCCAATTCACGAATCCAATATGGTATCTGGACCCCAACAAGGTTCAATACCTTCTCATCGGAGTAGTAAGCCACACCTACAACCAAACACGGACAAGATGTGGCGAACTAATCCGCGACAAGTTATTGTTCTAAGCCACGGTCAGATACAAGTACCCAAACCAAGAGTACTCATACCTAACAGATAAGGGTGCCTAACCAATCTAAGTGAGTACAGTTTTAAGAACACCCTCCAACGCATGGGCCGTGGCTAAAATGGGATCGACATGGTCCCCCCTTGGGGCACCATGGGCCTCAGGCATAACCGTTCCATGAACGTCAGTGGCCAGCAGTAAATAAGGGTCGTCAACTCGTATCTCCGGTGGAGCGTACGGTCACAAGGGAAATGTGTAAAGTAGCCCATACGCTAAGGATATGTCCTCCCTGCCCAATGCCTACTATGTTGTATCTACAACACATATAACCTCTATTAACCGCTAAGTCAAACTAAGCATACAACCTCTATTAGCGGTTAATCCTATCGTACGGCTTATACGTACTGGTGGCCAGCCAGTCACGCATGTCCGAGTTCTATATGTGACTCACAACAACGTAGTACAAATGTGTCAAGGCCTATGAATGCAACACACAAAGGGCGGTCCCTTAAATCTAAGTTCAATGTATAAGAAAATAGTACATAGCAGGAACTATAACTAAACAGTAAAAATTATATCTACTTATGTCATGTATCACAGTTTATTTTACAACAAATAAATAATGAATAATACCTGAATATGAGCTAAAGTAAAATAATCAGCTAATGGCAAGGTATCTTGCCTGGTGTGACGTCGGGTGTTGTACGATGAAAGATGTCATGTTTTGCCCCATAGCCGAGGTCGGTATGTAAGGGTCCAAAATTCACGAGAAAATACGAGTAGGAATTAGTCATAATCAATAGAATATTCGAGGAGAATTTCTGGAGATAAGTATGCGTACTAATTTTAGAAAATATTATAATACTAGAAAACTAACCTTATTAGTCAAAATAGGTTTTTTTTTAGGTAGAGAACTATATTTTTACTAATCAAAATATTTTAGAGAAGGAAGTAAATATATAATCTCTAAAATATCTAAGGCTAAGACTATACTTTGAGGTTGTAGAGCCAAGCCCTAATATCATATTTATATAAAACTGTATATATTTTACAAGAAATTTTTGAATAGATTATTATATCCAATGATAACCATGATAAAATAATAAAAATGATTTTTCATATCATAATAATTAATACAAATTAAATATCATACTGGAGCTATTTGTAATAATTTATATACTAACTAAATAATAATAATTGTTAATATTTAATAATTGTAAATCTGAAAATAATAACAATAATAATAATGATGATGATAATAATAAAGTTTAAGCACTGATTCTTTGTTTAAAATCAAAGGATGGTAATAGTAATAATGAACAAAAAGAAAAAGAAAAGAAAAGGAGTAACAACTATTGTTGTCTTCTTCTCAACAAAGTATTATAATAACAATATATAACAACCAATCAACTCTCCATTTGGAAATAAGTATTAAAATTGCAAGAGAGAGAGAGATTAGAGGGGCAGAGGGGTTCGAGAGAGAGAGAGAGGGGGCGACACTTACGAAGGGGCTCCGCGAGAAGGACGACCAAGTGTTCTGATTTGGGGCTGTACGGCGCGGCTGACCGGAGAGAGGGCACGGCGGAGATGTGCCGGCTCCGGTGGAGTCGCTGCCCATGGACGCCGGGCAGCGTACCGTAGATGGGAGCGGCTGGTACGAATCCCGAGGTCGGAAAGCGGGGGCAGGCTTGCATCACTCACCGGTGTTGCGGGACGGAGGAAGAAGAGCCGGAGAGAGGATATCTCCCGGTGGCTCGACCGGTAGGGGCACGAGCGGTGAGTCGGAGATGAAGTATTTTGGGGGCTTTCTACGGCGGAGAGCTCACCGCGGCTAGGGAAGCCGCGCGTAGCCGCGGGGCGGATCAGGTCGGGGGTTAAAGCTCAACGTAGGTGTCGGGGATCTTCGATTGTGTGGTGGCGGTCGGCCAGGTTAGGTTTTCCTCCCTTTTTCTTTATTCTTTGTGTGGTGATGGTGGTGACGGGTCTGGAGAGGGCTCGTATTGGCCGGGATTGGTAAAATCTGGTAGTGGTGGTGGTGACGATGGCAGTAGCGGGACTGCCAATGGGATGGCGATGCTGCCGTGGTGAGATGACTGGGTGATGGCCGAGTATGTAGTGGTAGCGGGGTTGGTGATTCTGGCAGTCGGGGACGATGGGGGAATAGAGTTTGCTGTGTGGTCAGGATGACGAGTGTCCGATACGGTGGACACGGATGTCCGAATTTGTCGGGCATGGAGAACCAGTGTATTTGTACAAATAGAAATATAGTAGATGGTAGGGCACGGACACGATGCATGATGTGATTGTGGATGAAAATTTTTTGGTTGTTGAGTTTGATGGAAAAATGAGCATCTCCTTATATAGGAGGTGTGCTCCTGGATGGATAAGGGTTTGGATTAGTTTAAACCCGTTGTAGATTATTTCCACCTCTAATTTAAATCAATTCAATAATTTCAAATCAATTTAAATATAATTACATTCCATCTTTTAGTTCATATTCATATAAGATAAATCAAATTTCAAATATAGATATTAATTAAGCTATTTAAATAAATCCATAAAATAAAATCATGATTTAAATTACCACAATAATTTTAAAATATATTTTCTAAAAATACTAATAGTAATAATTTCAAAAATTACCATAATTATTTGAAAATACCTTTTTGATAATTGAATAAAATAATTAGTACTTCGAAAATTCAAAGTAGACATAAAATAAATTTCATGTCTCTCGCATACATGTAGTATCCATAAAATAATAGTTTTCTAAACTACTACATATATTTGTACAATAGAAAGTAAATAAATAGTATTTTGGAAGTCTCGACGCGCCACTTTTCACCACTTGAAAATAATCAACATATGTTATTTTTGAAAATATCCTATATAAATAAAATTTATAATTAAAATATTTTTCCAAAAATATGTACCTCGTACATATTCGCACTCGACGAGTAAATACAAAAATTAAAAATATAAATTCCAAAATAATAAAAAAATCGTAATGAAAGTTTAGGGGGTTTACAGCTTGGGTCCAGATCAGGCTGTTCCATTTGACCGGCTATGCACAAGTACAAGTATAGGGATCAGGCCGGCCACAATGGAAAGCTATGCACAAGTAGTATGAGGTCTAGCTACACCCTTAGTGTGACAAGGGTGAGCTATGCACAAGTCGTAACAAGTAGGATATTGATCACATAAACTCTAATAACTCTCCAATCCCCCGAATAGTATAATGGATCCAACCATGTCACGTTATGACACGGGATTCATGAAACAGGGGCCAGTCCACTCCCAAATCGGTGTCTATACAAGTATAAGAAACAATATCAAACAAGAACAAGTATACAAGGTTAACCGGGAATAACATCTCATGACGGGATCCAACGTATACTATTATGTGTATCCTCGTGTCGAAAATCAAGTAAAATACTACAACTGAACAGATATAGGAAATATCGAAGCAATGAAAACTATCAGAGAATGTACTCGTCTGCGCTCCTGAGTAGAAAGTAATAATCAAGTCTGTATCGGTGTCCACCTATATTATGAATGCACATCATCAAACTATACAAGCTAGCCTATAAATCATTCTATCTATCCTATATAAAACTAATATAAAGTTAATATGCATAGAGAGTACATCTTCCTACAATTTCTAATTCATATTTTATCCAAAAAGAAGTTTTCAAAATTTTACTTTATCCTGAATTTATGCTAGTGAACGAGTGGTCATAAATAACGATGAACGGTTCAAATTTAAGGAATCAAAAGAATAAAATTTTGTCTAACAGCAGAAGAAAATTCCAAACTAATCCAACGGTTGGATTTTCCAGAATCGAAGTCCAAAGTTACAAGGAAAACTGATTTCAGACTTTAAAATAATTTGATTGCAAAAATTTATAATTTATTCTGTTTTGGAAGCAAAATTTGAGTAAACAAATAATGTTATTGGTGGCTCTAATTTCAGGATCTAATATAAAGTTAACTAGAGTTTACTATGGAAAAACTATACAGAAGTCCAACGTTTTGATTTTCGAAAAATTGAGCTCAAAGTTACCTCCAAAAACAGTTTCAGACTTAAATGCTGAAATGTTGTTCATGGAGCTCACTTTGCCCTCAATTTACATAACCCACAACAAGTAGTTAAATCATGAAACCTATATGAAAATGATCCAAAACGTAACCAAGAATACATACATAGAACTAAAAATATAACAATATGGTATACACAGAAAATAACGCATGCCCAAAGTTGGTAAAAATAATTCCAGACTTGAAAATTTTCATTGTGCAGAAAAACTGCTCATGATACCTACTTTGGTCTTATTTTAAACTAGTAAAACTAACTATTCTGGATATGACTTAAATACATGATTGATAGACAAAATGACGTACTTTACCTTCCAATAAGTTGTTCGGAAAAATAATTTTTACACAGAAAGTTATGCATGTTCAAATTTGGAAGAAAACCACAGTTTCTGCCTTCAGAGTTTACAAGACCAAATTTGAGCCTAATTTGTACTAATAAAACGAAATATTTAGGAAATAGTTCCAACATAAATTTGTATACAAATATTCTGAATTGCATATAAACTTCTAGAATCATAAAATAAGGTCTACACAAAAAGTTAAACTAACACAAAGTAGACAAAAATATATTTTTAGGAAAATAATTTTGGGGTAACGTTTTATCATGAATTCAAACCTTAGATAGTATTATTTATTGTTTCTACCTAGGAGGATATTGTATCTAGTTATTACCTATGTCATATAAAAAATACGACAAAAAATAATGATACTTACTTATGTACGGAACGTGGACCGCTTGGGTGTTGCAAAATTCAGTCCGAGTACCTCCTCGAAAAACGTCTGTACGGAGGGAAATATGGACATAACATATAGACTATTATATATCAAAACCACAAAAACGAACAGAGCTTCGCAATGGAAATTTTTTTGTATAGTTTTACCAAATGTTTTGGTGTGCACACTCAATTGTTTGCACAGAATTCGTGGACAACAATCTATTCTGGATACATCATCGTGCGACAGAGGTTTGAGGGGTCAAAACTCCTTAAAAAATTATGTAAAAATATGAAAATGAAAGCTAAGAGATAGAGTAAGATTTTTCGTAAAGGGCTCGAGACTTGTACCCATTATTTTCATGGTACAAAACGTTATTGAAGTCACCCTATCCCGCTGAACCTTTAGCTGAATGTTGCTCAATTAATTGCTTTGTGTGGGCTGTTTGAGGGTAAAAATTGAATGAAATGGACGGAAAAGAGTGCAAGGAGCTGCTACCAAGGGTTAGAAGAAGGTGTGACCTTAACTTTAGGTGTGTGGGAGGAGTGGGGAGGTGGTTTTGACAGCAAAAACTGGTGCTCACAACATAATTTCGAAAATACAAGTGGCCTAAGGTTGTGGGCTGTCCACACACTCATGTGTGCATGGTTTGGGTCTAAATATGACTTGGTTTGACCCTAATATGAGTCATGAAGAGTTGGGTCAAGTTTGGTTTCGATGGAATTTCCTTTGATGGATTTAAACTAGTCTAAACTAGTGACTAGTCATTTAATTGTTGGCTGAAAATATATGTGCCTTCTAGTGCATCTAAACCATACTAACAAACGTGTGACACATTATTTTATGATTGTATAATCACCAATAATTTGTATAGTAACTATATTTATACTCACATATATATACAACATGGTAAATAATTTATCAAACAATTATTTTAGCTAAATTTAGTTCCCTACTTTGAAATAAAAATTTATGAAAAGGGGATTAGCAAATCCTCAAATGCACTCATCTATAGTAACTAATACTCAGTTTGATTAAATTAGCTAAAATACTAATTAGCATCATATAATTAAAAACTATATGAATATTAATATTAAAATGTCAAAAATACCCCTCTTCCTGAATTAGGATAGTTCTTCCTCGTGAGTCTGGTCATCGGCTCTGCAATCCGGGAGAAATCCTGAACGAACATCCTGTAGTGGCCTGCCAGACCCAAAAAGCTCTGAATCTCTACAACTATCCTTGGTGTAGACCAAGACTCAACTGCTGAAATCTTCTTCGGGTCCACCGAGATCCCCTTCGCGGTCACAATATGACCCAAGAACTCTACTTGCTCCCGGAAGAATTCGCACTTCGACAGCTTCCCTTATAGCTGCTCCTTCCTGAGAGTCTCTAGTACAATTCTCAGATGCTCCTCGTGTTCCTTTGGCGTCTTTGAATAGACCAAAATGTCATCAGTGAAGACTACCACGAACTTGTCAAAGTACTGATGGAATACCTTGTTCATCATGTTCATGAATACCGTCGGGGCATTAATCAACCCAAACAGAATAACAGAAAACTCATAGTGGCCATATCGAGTCCGAAAAGTAGTTTTTGGAATGTCCTTCTTCTTTACCTTCAGCTGATTGTACCATGACCTCAAATCTATCTTTGAAAATACCTTTGCGCCACTCAACTGATCAAACAAGTCGTCAATCCTCTGCAACGGGTATTTGTTCTCGATAGTGAGGTTGTTGAGTGCTCTATAGTCGATACACAAGCGTACCGATCCATCCTTCTTCGGTACAAATAGAGCAGGAGCGTACCAAGGTGAAGAACTGGATCTGATGAAACCCTTGTCCTGCAGCTCGTCGACTTGCTTCTTCAGCTCTGCCAACTCGCTATTGTTAATCCTATAGACGTACTACGAGATAGGCTCAGCGCCCGACACCAGGTCTATAGAGAACCCAATATCCTTGTCCGGCGGCATTCCCGGCAACTCATCAGGGAAAATATCTAAGAATCCTATTATCAATGGATGTGGCAACTCCTGTCCCTCCAACATAGCTCCACAAAAACCATATCTCAGCTCAGCTGCTCCTCTATTGAACTCAAATTCTGTTTCTCCTGGCAGTCTAAACAAAACCCTGCCTCCTCTACAGTCTATGCTAGCATGGTGCCTGCTCAACCAATCCATACCGTGTACCATATCGTAGCTTGGAAGTGGCATTACGAGCAAGTACGGACTCAGATCCTGGCCTCCGTGTTACTCTCCGTCCCATACAAATATTATTGATTAGGATAATGCCTCCCCCGATCATAATCTTGCAAGTCCTACCCAGTGGTTCAACAATAATATTGTGTCTAAGAGAGAAAGAGACATATACAAAACTGTGTAGCACCAGAGTTAAACAAAGCTAATACAGAAGAGGAATCAAGAAGAACAGAACCTGCCACCATGTCTGCTACGTGCTCGGCCTCCTCAACTGTTAGTGTGAACGCTCTACCCTGGAGTGCTCCCCTCTGATGCTTGGTAAAGCGCTGTTGCTGGGTCAGAAGTGGCGGACCCCTCGGCTGAACAGCAGGTCCCGCTGGAGCTCTAGCAGGAGGTGCTCTATCCTGACCTTCCTGAGCTGGACGAGTAAAAAAATCCTTTAACTAGTGGTCGGGCGATCCACAGAACAAACTATCGCCCAACCTCTAACTACAGATATCCCGGGTGTGCCCTGGCTTCCCGCAGAAGGCACACTGAGGATCCTGCTTCTGCACCTGCTGAGGATGCGTATGGACTGGTGCCTGGTTCTGCTGATGCTGATGCTGCTGGTGGAATGGCCTCGACTGAATCTTAGGATGCTTGGCCGGCACTATACTGGAACCAGCACCCATAGCATCACTACTCCTCTTGCGCCTGAGACCCAAGTCCTCCACTGTGATCTGAGCATCGATCAGGGTATCCTCAAATATCGCCGTACGATGTCCAGACGTACGAGATCTGATTTTGCTGTTCAGGCCCCTCCTGAACTTGCAAGCCTTCTCTCTAGCATCTTGAACCATGCCCTTGGCGAACCGGCTTAGACGGAAGAACTCAGCTGCGTACTCGTCAATAGAGAAGTTCCCTTGTACTAGTCCTACGAACTGGCCCTCTAGTGCACTAAGAGCCACGTTAGAAAAGAATTTCTCCTTGAATAGCATCTTGAAGGTATCCTACGTCAGACCCATCACTGTCAGTCGAGGGTTTATACGATACCAAGTCAGAGCGATATCGAAGATCTGGCTAGCTGTTGCTGTTACCCGCAGCCCCTACAGAATTTGGGCCAACTCCAAACTCCTATCTATATCCTCTAGCCAGTCATCGACACAAAGGATCCCCTCCGTCCCCTTGAACTCTCGAGGAACATTTTATTAAAATCTATTACTGAGCCATGCCTCGCTTGCTGCTGCTACGGCTACTGGACGGGAGCGCCCTGAGTCTGAACAGCAGCTACCTTCTCTATAGTGGCAAGAGCTAACTGGTATGCACTCTCGATACTCTGTCACAGAACATCTGCCTGCCACTGCTGAGCCTCAGCCTGTGCTCGCTGTGCCTCCATCATCTGCTGGAAGAGCACGAACAATTGAGTGGTGTCGGTCGGTAGTGTAGCTGGAGGTGGAAGAGGCTCCGACTGAATGAGAACAGGCCTTTGGACCTGAGTGCCCCGTCCCTATATCGTGCCCCGTACTCCGTCCACGGGGTGTGCGAGAAAGGAACACTGTCGCTATGATTCGGTCCAGACCGATAGGTCGGGATCGATCGAGTCGATCGAACGGGAACTGTTGAATTAAGATCCATTCCCCGTTATGGAATGGCTTCTTCGGAACCAAGTCCCATATTCAGCGGGTTGCGCCTCGAGGATTGACTCTGCGGCTGAGTCGGGAGAGACCTTCCGTTGCTCTGCTTTTGACGCCGCTTACGTTGGCTTTGGCTTTGTCTTTCTGAATGCGTTTTCGTGAATGTTTTCGATGGTTTTCATGGCTTGCATTTCGAACTCGTATTTCTTATCGAACTTCTTGAATAATACAGTGTTCTAATCGGTTGCTTGTACGATTTCAAGTAATCGCGTAGGCGACGTCTACCGCGACCAACAAGTTCTTTCGTCGGAAGTAAACTCAAGGTGAGTGGCTAACCCTTCTCTTCTCGACCCCTTCCTAGGTAAATCGATAATGTTGTTGCGAATAAAAGAATGAACGCAAGGGCACGGATACGGTAAAATGATTGAGTTTCAAAGAGAATGTACGTCACGCCCCAGAACCAGAATACTGGAGAGCGGGGGCAGACATAGCCAGCTACGTATATTGAAATGGAAACCACCTTGATATACGGTCACGACTGTCTAGAAATATGAGGGTTTACTACAAGCCAACAGTCTCTTATGGTCATGAACAAGCCTAATGTCTCAATCACAAGCAAGTAAGTAAGGTCGCAAGATGTATGATCATTAAATATACAATAATAAGGCGTCCCAAATATTACATATTCGGCTGATCATGAAGCTAGTCGTACAAAATGCAGGGACTAGCAAGAGTTAAGTCATACATGATCAACCCTAGGATTTGTTAATCATGTTTACAGCCCGTAGGCAGACAGTAAGTAAAAGTGCATCGAGCTAACAGGTGCTCGTCGGCTAAACGCCTCAAAAGAATAATTTTACAATAGAGTGAGCGAAACAAAATAGAAAACCCACTCGTAGCCCGGGTTCCTTCTAGTCTCCACCATTGGGCTGGAAGCTTGGTAGATCCTCGGGAGCTGCTCCGAAATTTGGCCACACAAAACCAGCTGGGTCAACCCCAGAAAGAGCAAGTGCCACAAAGGAGGCCACGAAATAAGAACAAAAGCCAGTATATCAGAACATAAGAAAAGAAAGAAAAGTATAAGTAATAAAGAGCAAGTCAGGACAATAAACGACTAGGGACGTGGAACCATTCTGGAAGCCAGGTTACAACCCGTAAATCAAACAAGGACCGGGGTTGTAACCCTTCGCCTGAATAGCACTTGTCTCTATCCATTTATTGTTAAAGCAAGTAAAACAATCATGTTCAGGAGTACCAGGGTACAGGGACTAGACAAGACTTAGACAGGGCTAGACATCATCCATTCACAAGCGGCCAAGCAATTACTACGGCTTACTACTTTAACTAACTAGGGTTATCACAGCCTAATCACTAACAAGATGCAAGTGAGAATTTTCCAGTCCCAAGCCCTGCAGACCATCCAGTTATCCTGGGTTGAGAGTATGGTTGGGTACATCGCCCCGGAGACGATATACCCTTAGGTGACTTAGAGGGTGCAACACATGACAGTGCGCTGGAAATGTGCTCTACTCGTCGGCAAGCTACAAGTCCAATTAAGAGCGCCCAGATAACGAGATTGCCTGTGACTGGAAATTCTCCATGAACTATAGTTTGATCTAGTCATTAGCCTAATCCATATTCAGTATGAATCCCTGACCGTGGGAACCAGGGAGTCACGTCCTAGACATGATGCAAGACAAGACAAGTGGATTGCACAAGCAAGCAAGCAGGAACACCCACGGTGTCAAGTTGATTATACGAGTCAAGTTAGCTGTCGCAACAGCATCAAGTCAAGTCAAGTTACAAGTTACAAGTCAAGTCAAGTCAGGAGTGCGCCGCCACGGGCCACTATCAAGTTATCAAGGTAAATCATGTCAGGGTACTTGTCAGGAGTGTGCCACGATGGGCCACTATCATGTCAGGTTGGTCATTCAGGAGTACACCACTACGGGTCACTGTCGTATTATGCTAGTTCTTTGTCATACCATGCCATGTACAATAGTCATTCCAAACATATTAAGTAAAATCAAGTTCATGACAAAAGGCGTAAGGATATAAAATGGGCGTAAAATATCTAATAAAATATCAATATACAGGGCTATAGAAGAGCCAAGCTTAGAGAAATAAAACCAAAACTCCAAGAGCCAATGGATTGCGCAAGGGGTCAGGGGGTTGGATTGCGCAGGTGTCAGCTACGCAGGGTGCCAAGTGCGCAGGGGCACAGGGCGCAGGGGCAGATGGCGCATGGGTCAGATTGCGCATGAACAGACTGCGCAGGAGTGAACTGCGCAGGGGTGGATTGCGCATGAGCAGACTGCGCAGGAGTGAACTGCGCAGGGGTGGATTGCGCATGAGCAGACTGCGCAGGAGTGAACTGCGCAGGGTGAAGTGCGCAGGAATGGTTGGCGCATGGGGCTGAGCGCAGTTCACCGGCAAGCTGCGCAGTCGTCACCGCACTAAAGAGCGCAGGCCGAGAGGGGCTGCGCAGTCCAGCACTGCGCTAAAGAGCGCAGGCTGCAGGCTGCTACTCCAGGCCGAGAAGAACACCAAGAACACCAAGAATTCAAATTTTCATATCTTTGTCAAATCAAAGCCAAATCTAGATTTTCAAAGTTCTAACTTGAGTAAAATTGAATTCTCTTCCACATGGAAGCATCAAAACCCACAAAAATCCAACCAAAATAGATCAAAACCATGTAAATCCGAAAATAGTTAAAACCTAGATCTAGAACAATGGAGACTCCAAATCACAAAATGTCAAGTTCTAATATTGATCACCATGGCCTAATCTAGCTAATGAACAAATAAAATATGGTTCTCATGTGGTGGCAAGGTGCACTTGCCTATGGGTGTTGGTGTCGTGTAGAGGAAGGAAGAAGAAGATGGAGAAATAAATGAGAGAATTATGGAGGAGAGAGAAAAGTAAGTGGAGTTTTAATGAGGGTGGGTTGTGTTGTGTTGAGGGTGGAGCATAGGCTAAGGTGTTCCAATGCATGTTAAACCAACCAAACCAAATCAAACCAATTCTCCTCCACAAAATAAACCAAGCCAGGTAAAACCCAATTACGAGAACCAAAATCTGCAAGTCAAGCCAATTACAAGTACATGCCAAAATTCGAGAAAATAAATACAGGTCTGAAATACATGCAAGCTTGACAAAAATACGTATTCAGAATATGGGTGTTATAACTCTACCCACCTTAAAAGAATTCCGTCCTCGGAATTTAATTAAGAGGTTAGAGAGACAAGGATAAGCTATATTAATCACAGGCAAGCTATAACCAGGCAAGCAATCAGACAATCATACATGCAAGCAAGGGATGGAAAACATAAGGCATAAGGAAGGCATTATACCTTACGAGTCAAACAGGTAGGGATATCGCGATCGGATGTCATCCTCACGCTCCCACGTTGACTCACCGAGAGAGTGAGACCCCAAGCAACACGGACTAAGTTAATAGTCTTGTTCTTGAGTATCTTCTCTCTCCGATCCAATATAGACACGGGCCTCTCCTCATACGAAAAGGTTGGTACCAATAACCGTTTTTGAATGATCTAGGACACGGCTCGGGTCCGGGATATACCGTCGTAATTGGGATACATGAAACATGACATGTGTCCCGTATAACGACGGCGAAAAGCAAGACAATAGGACACAGATACCTCTCTGCCAATCCTGGGTCTGGGCCTGGGCCAGGGCGAACTGCTGAGGCCTCTGTTGCTGGAAGGCTTGGGCCTGAGGCGACAATGGCCTCGGAGGCTGGTACTGTTGCTGCACTGGTGCTGGTGCTGGCCCCCTAACCGAGGGACTAGTCTGAGCCGATGATGAACTGGCCCTATTCGGACAGGACCCTATCTTGTGGTCCGGTGCCCCACAAGCCAAACACAATCCTTGAGCTCTGCGACACTCTGAAACAACGTGTCCTGGCTTCCCACAATGAGTGCAGCCCATTGCGGAAGACTGCTTCTGCTTCTGTTGCTGAGGAAATATGACCGACGTCACTGAGGTCGCCTGCCTCAGAGTTCCAATTGTCAAGGCCCTGACTGCTGGGGCTGGTGCTGTCGACTGGGTCATCTGGCCGTAAGATCGCTTCTGACCTCCAGTCCTGTCTACGATCCTGTAGGAGGTATACTCGTGCCTCCTGGCTGCCCTCAACACTGCATCAAAAGTCTGATGCTCAAACTGTTCCACGGCTAACAAAATCTCGAGGTGGAGCCCTTGCTGGAACCCGCTGGGCTCTATCAAACTCGGTCGCCACCAAAGTGGGAGCAAACCGACTAAGCCTGGAGAACTCGGCCGCATATCCATCGACCGTCCTGTCTCCTTGCTTCAGATTGGTGAACTTGGTCTGTAGATCGTACCGAGCCACCGCATCGAAGTACTTAGTCTGGAATCTCTCTCTGAATAGTGCCCATAGAATAGGGGCCACTATCCCACGGCATGTGCTGCCCACCAGCTGCGGGCAAGATCCAGTAACTGTAGACGTACTACGGCCACCTTCTCGTCCTCCGGGGTTCTGGCTGCCTCTAGAATGACTTCAGTATCCTGGAGCCACGCGTCAGCAGCGATAGCATCTTCACTGCCATCGAAGAATGGAGGGTTCAGGCACTTAAAACTGTTCGCTGCACTATTCCTTGGATGACCGCCTCTGTTCAGAGCATCTTCCACTGCCTGGTGCAAGGCATCTCCTCGGCGATCTTGGGAAGCTAACAATGATCTGATGAGACCCACCAAAGTGCCATCATCAGGCTCTGCAGGCTGGACTGGCTGAACTGGGGGCTCTCCTCCAGAAGGTATAACTCTGGAGGCAACTCCGGAATGCTGGACTTGATCTCCAGGTTGCTGGTCCATGGGAGGTGCTCCTCCTTGCTGATCGACGGGGTCAGGTACAGTGCCGCTGAAGAAGACGACACAGGGAAAACAATAAGGAGACCAGGACGGATCAACGATACAAGCATGTGATCAAGTCAAGATTCTCAGGGATTCAGAGGATATGAACGGAGATCAAGGACGAATAATGATTGAGACATCTATCGGTAAACCCTCACATTTCTTGATTGACAAGACCTGCATGGGCCACCACTTAAACCATGTCACGCCCCAGAACCAGAATACTGGAGTGCGGGGGCAGACATAGCCAGCTACGTATATTGAAATAGAAACCACCTCGATATACGGTCACGGCTGTCTAGAAATATGAGGGTTTACTACAAGCCAACAGTCTCCTATGGTCATGAACAAGCCTAATGTCTCAATCACAAGCAAGTAAGTAAGGTCGCAAGATGTATGATCATTAAATATACAATAATAAGGCATCCCAAATATTACATATTTGGCTGATTATGAAGCTAGTCGTACAAAATGCGGGGACTAGCAAGAGTTAAGTCATACATGATCAACCCTAGGATTTGTTAATCATGTTTACAGCCCTAGGCAGACAGTAAGTAAAAGTGCATCGAGCTAACAGGTGCTCGTCGGCTAAACGCCTCAAAAGAATAATTTTACAATAGAGTGAGCGAAACAAAATAGAAAACCCACTCGTAGCCCGGGTTCCTTCTAGTCGCCACCATTGGGCTGGAAGCTTGGTAGATCCTCGGGAGCTGCTCCGAAATCTGGCCACACAAACCAGTTGGGTCAACCCCAGAAAGAGCAAGTGCCACAAAGGAGGCCACGAAATAAGAACAAAAGCCAGCATATCAGAACATAAGAAAAGAAAGAAAAGTACAAGTAATAAAGAGCAAGTCAGGACAATAAACGACTAGGGACGTGGAACCATTCTGGAAGCCAGGTTACAACCCGTAAACCAAACAAGGACCGGGGTTGTAACCCTTCGCCTGAATAGCACTTGTCTCTATCCATTTATTGTTAAAGCAAGTAAAACAATCATGTTCAGGAGTACCAGGGTACAGGGACTAGACAAGACTTAGACAGCTAGACATCATCCATTCACAAGCGGCCAAGCAATTACTACGGCTTACTACTTTAACTAACTAGGGTTATCACAGCCTAATCACTAACAAGATGCAAGTGAGAATTTTCTAGTCCCAAGCCCTGCAGACCATCCAGTTATCCTTTTGCGGATTGAGAGTATGGTTGGGTACATCTCCCCGGAGACGATATACCCTTAGGTGACTTAGAGGGTGCAACACATGACAGTGCGCTGGAAATGTGCTCTACTCGTCGGCAAGCTACAAGTCCAATTAAGAGCGCCCAGATAACGAGATTGCCTGTGACTGGAAATTTTCCATGAACTATAGTTTGATCTAGTCATTAGCCTAATCCATATTCAGTATGAATCCCTGACCGTGGAAACCAGGGAGTCACGTCCTAGACATGATGCAAGACAAGACAAGTGGATTGCACAAGCAAGCAAGCAGGAACACCCACGGTGTCAAGTTGATTATACGAGTCAAGTTAGCTGTCGCAACAGGTCAAGTCAAGTTACAAGTTACAAGTCAAGTCAAGTCAGGAGTGCGCCGCCACGGGCCACTATCAAGTTATCAAGGTAAATCATGTCAGGGTACTTGTCAGGAGTGTGCCACGACGGGCCACTATCATGTCAGGTTGGTCATGTCAGGAGTGCACCACTACGGGTCATTGTCGTATTATGCTAGTTCCTTGTCATACCATGCCATGTACAATAGTCATTCCAAACATATTAAGTAAAATCAAGTTCATGACAAAAGGTGTAAGGATATAAAATGGGCGTAAAATATCTAATAAAATATCAATATACAGGGCTATAGAAGAGCCAAGCTTAGAGAAATAAAACCAAAACTCCAAGAGCCAATGGATTACACTAGGGGTCAGGGGGTTGGATTGTGCATGTGTCAGCTGCGCAGGGTGCCAAGTGCGTAGGGGCACAGGGCGCATGGGCAGATGGCACATGGGTCAGATTGTGCATGAACAGACTGCGCAGGAGTGAACTGCACAGGGGTGGATTGCGCATGAGCAGACTGCACAGGAGTGAACTGCGCAGGGGTGGATTGCGCATGAGCAGACTGCACAGGAGTGAACTGCACAGGGTGAAGTGCGCAGGAATGGTTGGCGCATGGGGCTGAGCGCAGTTCATCATAGGGCAAGCTGCGCGGGTCGGCACCGCGCTAAAGAGCGCAGGCCGAGAGGGGCTGCGCAGTCCAGCACTTCGCTAAAGAGCGCAGGCTGCAGGCTGCTACTCCAGGCCGAGAAGAACACCAAGAACACCAAGAATTCAAATTTTTATATCTTTGTCAAATCAAAGCCAAATCTAGATTTTCAAAGTTCTAACTTGAGTAAAATTGAATTCTCTTCCACATGGAAGCATCAAAACCCACAAAAATCCAACCAAAATAGATCAAAACCATATAAATCCGAAAATAGTTAAAACCTAGATCTAGAACAATGGAGACTCCAAATCACAAAATGTCAAGTTCTAATGTTGATCACCATGGTAATCTAGCTAATGAACAAATAAAATGTGGTTCTCATGTGGTGGCAAGGTGCACTTGCCTATGGGTGTTGGTGTTGTGTAGAGGAAGAAGAAAAGATGGAGAAATAAATGAGAGAATTATGGAGGAGAGAAAAGTAGTGGAGTTTTAATGAGGGTGGGTTGTGTTGTGTTGAGGGTGGAGCATAGGCTAAGGTGTTCCAATACATGTTAAACCAACCAAACCAAATCAAACCAATTCTCCTCCACAAAATAAACCAAGCCAGGTAAATTCCAATTACGAGAACCAAAATCTGCAAGTCAAGCCAATTACAAGTACATGCCAAAATCCGAGAAAATAAATACAGGTCTGAAATACATGCAAGCTTGACAAAAATATGTATTCAGAATATGGGTGTTACAATGTAGGCTATGCCCTAATAACAAAAAGAAAAATGGTCTTTGCATGGTCATGGACAACTTGTCGACAAGGTAAAGTTTTCCCCGTACGGCAACCCGGGGCCACGGGACCGTTGCGGCCAAGAAAGGAATCAAATACAAAAGCTGTGCTGGGCACGAGTTAGGCGGGGACTTGCAGCGGGGCTCGCTACTCGCGCTGAAAGGTGCCCCGTCTAACAAAAGCAAAAAGAGTCCACGATGGCTTTGGGAGCCAGTGACCAACCACACGAAATGATGCACTTGATATAAAAATAAAAACAATTGACAAGGAAGAGCATGGTAAGTATCATAAGGCGCGACGCGGTCCGCCGTGGGTAAGTTTCAATGTAATTTACATTATGCTTGTCATATGCCTGTTTGAAATTCATTAGGATGGTTAGCAATATTCATGAACTAAGTCATATAAATGCTTCAACCAAATGAGAGCTTGGAACTTAAATAGCCACGCACCAGTACAAAGTGTAATGTACTGATCCTCGCTCTCCACGCAGGTAATCCGAACCACGAAGGGCGTGCCACCTAAAAGCTCAAGGCGACGTGAACCCTTTTGAAGCCTCGTCCGCGTGTGAAGGCTTGTGTTCTGAAATCCTTTTGAAGACTCCATACACAGTACAAAGAAGAATAGATGGCGACTCGGCTTCCCTCGATCCCAGGTGGAAAGTGTAATGGTTTTTGCTTGTGAAAAGGGATGTAATGTATGGAACGACTATCTCATCAGCGTTTGTTTTGTAATGTCGAGTCATGTTGTAGCCCACGCGGCAATAATTGTAATGGAGTCAATGTAAATGAAATGTTAATATCAATAAAAGTCTACTTCTATTTCAATGTGTCAATCAATTTCTTTGCGTACTCTAACTTGATGTTGTGTTTCGGATGACCTTAAGACTACGCCTTGTGCGATCACAACTTAGGTTCGTACGGCATCACCCCCGGGAGACGACTATCGATTCTACGGAATCGGGGCATAACATAATGGTATCAGAGCACGGCTTTACATCCTATGGCCTCGCATATAGAGTTTCAAAACCTTTGACCTCGCATCGATGAGATAAGTTATTCCATACAATGAGTCCGTAATAATTTGCGACTGATGTGTTTTCCTTTGTATCGCAGAAGGGCCGAAACCCACACCCGGGCAAAGGCAGAGCGCTTCTAGCGGCTCTAGTAGTTCGCGTCGTTCGCGGGACGGACCTTCTAACGATACCATCGAAAGGATGCTGCACATGATGGAGGCGCAGCAGAACCAGTCCGAGAACTGACATCAACAGACAGAGGATCGATAGGCCTAAATCGAAGCTCGCTTCGACACACATGCTAAACTTCAACAAAAGCAGCTGGATATCCTGCAGCTGATCGTCCAGACAATTACGGCCAACAGGAATTCTGCGACTGCGCCTGCCGTCACCACGCCTACTGTCACCGTACCGACGGTCCAATCCATTGAAGTCGACACGGAGGAGCCCGAGCGTCAACCTGCGGCACCGAAAAAGTACAACTTTAAAGTGTTAGAATTCAAGAAAGTGTGCCGCACTTCCTTCAGCGGCACCGAAGGCCCTTCTATGGCGATCGATTAGTTGGAAGAGCTGGAAGATCACTTCGAGCTCCTCGACATTGAAGAATCAAAGCAAGTTGCCTGCGCACAACTTCAACTACGGTTGAACGCACACGACTGGTAGGCCGTACACAAGCGAGCAATCCGACGCGACAACAACACAGCGTCGATCTCTTGGGCCACGTTCCGTAAGGCTTTTGAAGTCGAGTACCTTCCGTCAGTTGTTCGTCAAGAGAAGGATGAATTCTTGCAATTGAAGCAAGGGAATCGGATAGTAGAACAGTATGCCGCAGAATTCAACAAGTTGTTGAAGTTTGCTAGTGAGTTTCTGCCTACAGAAGAGTGTCGTATGCGACGGTTTGAAGTGGGTCTGCGACGCTCTATCGGTACGCATGTCGGGGTCCCGGAGTACAAGACCGTGGGCGAGGTTCTGAATCACGCTCTTCGCCTTGAGAGCCTGCATCCTTCCGTTGCTGCCGACGTTGTGTACCACTCCAATCCCAAACGTCCTAGCTATACGGGAGACAACAACTACGCGTCAAAGCGTCCACACACTAGCGGCTATAAAGGCTGGAACCCGTTACTGCGATGCAGAAATTGCAACCAGCTTGGGCACACTGATGACCACTGCTTTGCCAAGGCAGAGTGCTACACTTGCGGACAGAAGGGTCACTTTGCTCGTCAATGCCAAAATCTTCGACCGAATCGTAACGCCCCACCATAACAACATGGTAAAGAGAATCGAGGACACGCCCCGACCTCCTCAGCCCACTCAACCCGTACCGCAAAATGGCCAAGACCGTCGCCCCCACACTCAGGACGCTTCTACGCCATAACTCGAGACGAAGCGCTGGCATCAGATATAGTAGTATCAGGTATACTAAAATTCAATAATGTGCCTGCTCGTGTGTTATTTGATTCAGGCACTTCGTATAGTTTTATATCGGCAGACTTTGTCGTCGAGCACAAATTTCCTGTAATATCATTAGATCTCGACCTTAGCGTAAGTACACCTTCTGGCACACCAATACTCACAAACTTAGCCTGTGCCGGCGGGATTATCTGTATCGGCAGTCGAAAGATCGGTCTTGACGTGATAGTTCTAGACATGAAGGACTTTGACATCATTCTGGGAATGGATTGGCTCGGGCCGTACAACGCAACCATAGACTGCACCGGAAAGACGGTCACCTTCTGCATACCAGGAGTGCCTGAATTCTGCTTTTCGTGTGGTGAGGCATCGTCGACCTGCATGCTAATCTCGGAAATTTCCGCTCAAGGATGCTGCATTCTGGGTGCGAAGGCTATTTGGCGTCCGTCCGAGACATGCGACAGGATGGCGCAAACGCGGGTCAGACCGACGTTGTGGCAAAATTCTCCGATGTGTTCCGGACGAGCTACCCGGCATGTCCCCCGACCGAGAAGTAGAGTTCAGTACCGATACATTCCCCAATACTCGATCGATTTCCAAGGCCCCGTATAGAATGGCCCCCGCCGAGCTGAAGGAACTCAAGGTCCAGTTACAAGAGTTACTTGACAGAGGATTTATTCGGCCTAGTGTGTCCCCGTGGGGAGCGCCCGTATTTTTTGTGAAGAAGAAGGATGGGTCCATGCGTCTGTGCGTCGATTACCGAGAGCTGAACAAGGCCACCATCCGGAACAAGTACCCATTGCCCCGCATAAACGACTTATTCGATCAACTGCAAGGCGCCTCGGTATTTTCGAAGATTGATCTCCGCTCGGGCTATCATCAACTCAAGATCAAGTCAGACGACGTATAAAAGTCAGCCTTTCGCACTCGGTACGGCCACTATGAGTTCCTGGTGATGCCATTCAGCCTGACGAACGTTCCTGCCGCCTTTATGGATCTAATGAATCGGGTATTTCGATCCTTCCTTAATAAATTTGTGGTAGTCTTTATTGACGATATTCTCGTCTACTCGAAGGACAGGGCGCAGCATGCAGAACATCTACGGGCCGTGCTCCAGACACTTCGAGAGAATAAGTTGTATGCAAAGCAGAGTAAGTGCGAATTCTGGCTAAGCAGCGTATCCTTTCTTGGTCACATCATTTCGTCTGAAGGCATTGCAGTCGATCCGAAGAAAGTGGAAGTTATTGTTGACTGGAAGCGGCCTGCGTCTGCTAGTGAGATTCGAAGCTTTCTTGGTTTGGCGAGATACTATCGACGCTTCGTGAAAGACTTCAGGAAGATTGCATCGCCATTGACTCACCTCACTCAAAAGGGAGTCGTATATGAGTGGTCGGATGACTGTGAAGCTTCCTTCCAAGAGCTAAAACAGCGGCTAACTTTGGCGCCTATACTCGTACTTTTGAATGGGCCAGAGGGTTTTCAGATATTCAGCGATGCTTCAGGCCAGGGATTGGGATGTGTGCTCATGCAGCAAATAAGGTGATATCCTTCGTCTCCAGACAGTTAAAGCCGCACGAGAAGAACTATCCTACGCACGACTTGGAGTTAGCGGTGATTGTGTTCGCATTAAAATTGTGGCATCACTATCTATATGGCATGGCGTGCACGATCTATACCGACCATAAGAGCCTCAAGTATCTCTTCATCCAGAAGGAATTAAACTTGCGACAGAGGCGCTGGCTCGAACCGATCAAAGACTATGACTTGACGATCGACTACACTCCGGGCAAGAGAAATATTGTGGCGGACGCTCTGAGTCAAAAATATCTTACCTAGCTATCCATCTACCACACACTACTACAAGATCTAGAAGAAATGGGCATCGATCTCCGGGTTCGATTCAGGGATATACGGTTGGCACAACTGCATTTAGAGCCGAGTTTGCTGGAAAAGATCATGACCGCTCAGAAGGATGATCCGTACCTGAAGAAGATGCGCAAACGAATTTCAACAGGTAGTACGACCGACTTTACGGAAGATAAGACCGGCGTGCTGAGATTGAATGGCCGAGTATGTGTTCCAGATAATTCAGAACTACGAAAAAAGATAATGTCGGAGGCGCACTATGCAAAATATACCTTGCATCCTGGCAGTACCAAGATGTATAAGGACCTCCGCACGACCTTCAGGTGGCATGTGATGAAGAGGGATGTGGTGGCGCTCTTCGTGTCACAATACATGGCCTGTCAGCCGGTGAAAGCTGAGCATCAGCGACCGGGCGGGAAGATGCAGAACCTCGCTATTCCAGAGTGGAAATGGGATCATGTCACTATGGACTTTATTGTTGGTCTGTCAAAGACACCACGGGGGAGCGCGCAACTGGGTCATCGTCGATCGATTAACCAAGTCAGCATACTTTTTTGCCATCAAAGTTACTTGGAGCGTTGATCTCCTGGCGCAGATTTATCTTGACGAGATAGTACGGCTGTACGGAGTTCCAGTATCCATCGTCTCTGATCAGGATTCACGGTTCATGTCGCGATTCTGGAGTAGCCTTCAGTCGGTGCTCGGTACCAAGTTACAGTTCAGCTCAGCTTACCATCCTCAGACCGACGGCCAAATGGAGCGCGTTAATCAGATCCTCGAAGACATGCTACGACTCTGCACAATTGACTTCAAATCAAGCTGGGACGTCCACCTACCACTGGCAGAATTTGCATACAACAATAGCTACCAGTCCAGTATCCAAATAGCGCCGTATGAAGCTTTGTACGGCCAGAAGTGCAGATCGCCCATTTGCTGGAATGAAGTCGGGGAACGGCTGATACTCAGCCCGGAGCTGGTAGAACAGACTTTGGAAAAGGTCAAGCTAATTCGGGAAAGACTGAAGATTGCACAGAGTCGGCAAAAGAGATACGCCGACACCCATCGAAGACCGCTTGAGTTCCAAGTGGGAGAGCACGTGTTCCTGAAGGTGTCGTCCATACGAGGAGTTACTCGGTTCGGCGCGAAGGGAAAGCTGAGTCTGAGATTCGTTGGGGCGTTCGAAATACTCGAGCGGGTCACCCCAGTGGCCTATAAAATTTCCCTACCACCGGCGCTTGAAGGTGTGCACAATATTCCATATCTCTCAATTGCAGAAGTACGTGCACGACTCCAGCCACGTGGTAGATTTTGGCCAGCTGGAGCTGAAGTCTGACTTATCCTACGTTGAAGAGCCAGTTCAAATCTTAGAATGCATGGATAAGCTGCTGCAGAATCGAGCAATCCCTCTTGTTGGCGTACTTTAGAGGAACCATGCGGCGGAAAAGTCGACATGGGAACTCGAGTCAGAGATGAAGGAAAAGTTTCCTTCATTATTTTCGTAGAGGTAGGTTCTGTTCTGAAGTTTCGAGGACGAAACTTTTTCTTAGTTGGTTATGGTGTAGTGCCCTGTCCCTGTATCGTGCCCCGTACTCCGCCCACGGGTGCGCGAGAAAGGAACACTGTCGTTATCGATTCGGTCGGGACCGATAGGTTGGGATCGATCGAGTCGATCGAACGGAACAGTTGAATTAAGATCCATTCCACATTATGGAATGGCTTCTTCGAAACCAAGTCCCATATTCAGCGGGTTGTGCCTCGAGGATTGACTCTGCGGCTGAGTCGGGAGAGACCTTCCGTTGCTCTGCTTTTTATGCCGCTTGCGTTGGTTTTGGCTTTGTCTTTATGAATGCATTTTCGTGAATGTTTTCGATAGTTTTCATGACTTGCATTTCGAACTCGCATTTCTTATCGAACTTCTTGAATAATGCAGTGTTCTAATCGGTTGCTTGTGCGATTTCAGGTAATCGCGTAGGCGACGTCTAGGCGACCAACAAGTTCTCTCGTCGGATGTAAACTCAAGGTGAGTGGCTAACCCTTCTCTTCTCGACCCCTTCCTAGGTAAATCGATAATGTTGTTGCGAATAAAGAATGAATGCAAGGGCACAGATATAATAAAATGATTGAGTTTTCAAAGAGAATGTAGGCTACGCCTTAATAACAAAAAGAAAAATGGTCTTTGCACGGTCATGGACAACTTGTCGACAAGGTAAAGTTTTCCCCGCACGGCAACCCGGGGCCACGGGACCGTTGCGGCCAAGAAAGGAAACAAATACAAAAGCTGTGCTAGGCACGAGTTAGGCGGGGACTTACAGCGGGGCTCGCTACTCGTGTTGAAAGGTGCCCCGTCTAACAAAAGCAAAAAGGAGTCCACGATGGCTCTGGGAGCCAGTGACCAACCACACGAAATGATGCACTTGATATGAGAATGATAACAATTGACAGGGAAGAGCATGGTAAGTATCATAAGGCGCGGCACGGTCCGCCGTGGGTAAGTTCCAACATAATTTATATTATGCTTGTCATATGCCTGTTTGAAATTCATTAGGATGGTTAGAAACATTCATGAACTAAGTCATATAAACTCTTCAACCAAATGAGAGCTTGGAACTTAGATAGCCCACACCAGTACAAAGTGTAATGTACTGATCCTCGCTCTCTACGCAGGTACCCCGAACCACGAAAGGCGTGCCACCTAAAAGCTCAAGGCGACGTGAACCCTTTTGAAGCCTCGTCCGCGTGTGAAGGCTTGTGTTCTGAAATCCTTTTGAAGACTCCACACTCAGTACAAAGAAGATAGATGGTGACTCGGCTTCCTCGATCCCAGGTGGAAAGTATAATGGTTTTTGCTTGTAAAAAGGGTATAATGTATGGAACGACTATCTCATCAGCGTTCGTTTTGTAATGTCGAGTCATGTTGTAGCCCGGCAATGATTGTAATGGAGTCAATGTAAATAAAATGTTAATATCAATGAAAAGTCTACTTCTATTTCAATGTGTCAATCAATTTCTCTGCGTACTCTAACTTGATGTTGTGTTTCGGATGACCTTATGACTACGCCTTGTGAGATCGCAACTTAGGTTCGCACGGTATCACGCCCAGGGGATGACTATCGATTCTACAAAATTGGGGCGTGACAGGACCAGTGGAGGAAGACCCCCATGTGCTACTGTCACTCCCTCCTGAATGGCAAGGACAGTAGGGGCATCCTCCTGAACTGCAGCTCCCTCAGCTAGAGGAACAGGTTACAAAGTAGTGGTCCTCTCCGATCTGCAGTGGGTCCAGCGGTCTGAGCTCTAATCTTCGTCATCCTGAAGACAGATTCAAGCACAGAGATCAATATGACATAAGATAGGATATCATCAAGGAAGGACAATTAAATTCAAAGAGTAAATGTAAGAAGAGTTGTCATGGCAAACAAAATTTAAAATTTTCTAACATGTGATCGAGTAACTCCTATTATAACCTGGAACTTATATCCCTATTTTGCAGGCTCATAATAGTACTCTATGTCGAGCACCACTACAAAATCACAATAGTTGCGACAATGACCTGTATGGGCCACCACAAAAATGTGTCACGACCCGCACCTAGTTTAGGGGCACAAGCACATGGGTACATCCAGCCTACGTCGCAGTGTCGGCGGTAGAATTGTATAGGTCATCTATAACAACTAATATCAATAATACAATATAAACTTGTCATCTTTGCACGAAGAATATATATAACATTTTAAATATAACTCAATCACATGATTCTAAAGGAATATAGGCACGATGATATGATCGAAGATAAAGATGAAATAGATAGAGTCTGAAGTAGTAGCAGAGCCACAAACACAAGCTTAGAAGTTACGATATAGTACAATCCCAAAATAATAATACAGACCCAAAGTATCAATCTGGATACAAATCTAGCAATATCTAGCTAAACTTAGTCACTACTGGAGGTGCGTCCTCTAAGAGCACCGGCTCCACAGGCAAGTCCTGATCAATGTCACTGTCTATCCCAAATCCATAGTAGGTTGTGCAATCAGCCTCTAAGTCCTTTAAAAATAGTTATCCAGTCAGGATTGTAGTAAAGTACAAATGCCAACAACAGTTCTTTGAATTAACAAATACTGTAAGAAACAGTTTATACTGGAATACAAGGTAGAATATCAAATTGGAAATAAGTAGTACGAGATATCTAGTAATCATGTCATGGTGTGAGAAATATTAAGTAACCTGAATGTAAAGTAATATAGGCAAAACCTGAGTACACTATAAGTATAAACTGG